>JARHVA010004659.1:1152500-1327500 GCA_037957365.1 Torreya grandis
AAAAATTCCCAAAGGCCTAGTTTCTCTTGAGAAGCTATTTGACAAGCATGATAGATTCATCAAACAACAGCAAACAGACTCAAGTTTCTCTTAGGGATTTGATTAAGTAAATTTGACCACTAAAAAAAATCCCAAGATGGTTAACATTGGTAAGTGTTGCACCCCTGAAGAAAGATTCAATTTCACCACTTTGCTTCATCAATACATGGATGTCTTAGCATATTCTTATGAATACCTAAAGTCTCTCAGACCAAAGGAAATTTGCCATGACATTCCTCTTAAGGCTAACTCAATGCCCTACAAGCAAAAATCTAGACAGTATAATATAAAAATATCAAGTACTATTCTATCTGATATACAAAAAATATTAAATGCTAGAATCATCTTCCCAATCCATCATTTCACATGGATTACAAACATAGTGCCTGTAAGGAAGAAGAATGGCAAAATTTGCATTTGTGCAGATTTCAAGAATCTGAATCAAGCATCTTTAAAAGATAATTATCCTTTGCCAATTATGGATTAAGTGCTTCAAACAGTGACAAGTTCAGAGATTTTATCAATGCTGGATGGCTTTTCAGGATATAATCAAGTTGAAGTTGGTGAAGCAAACCAACACAAGACTACATTCACCACACCTTGGGGTACATTTACATATAAAAGAATGCCTTTTGGCTTGATAAATGCTGGTGCTACCTTTCAGATAGTAATGGATCTGGCGTTCAAAGATGAGATTGGTAAATTCATAGTGATATACCTTGATGACTTGACTGTCTTTTCAAAGCATCAATCTGATTATGTACACCACTTACAACAAGTGTTGGAGCACTGCCGCCAGAATGGTATTTCCTTAAACCACAAGAAGTCTATTTTTGGAGTAACAGAGGGGAAACTCCTTGGACACATTGTGTCAAAATAAGGCATAAAGATTGACTCAGATAGAGTCAAGTCTATTCAAGAGCTTTATTTTTCTACAAGCAAAAATGTTGTTCATTCTTTCTTTAGAAAGGTGAATTTCTTACAGAGGTTCATCCCCAAATTTGCTGAGAAGACTAGACACATTATGAACATGATGAAAGGGAAGACCATCTTCAGCTGGACTAAAGAAGGCAAGTCAACATTCAAGATATCAAGACTGCCATTTCTCATGCACCTACCTTGGTTTGTCCAGATTACAACAAAAATTTCGTCATATATAGCTATGCATCTGAACATACTCTTTCAACAATTCTTGTTCAACAGGATAAGGAAGGTATGGAATCTCCTATCTCTTTCATGAGTTGTCCTTTCAAAACCCATGAGATGAAGTATTCAAATGTAGAGAGGCATGCTTATGCGTTGGTGAAAGCAGTCAAATATTTTGGCTTTTATATTCTGAATTCACACACTACTGCCTTAGTTCCTAACACTACAATCAAGTCTATATTAACTCAGTAAGAGTTTGGCACGAAAAGAGGTAATTGGATTGCAAAGATCTAAGAGTTTTATCTAGACATCAAACTGACAAAGTTGGGAAGGGGTAAAGGCCTATGCCAATTAATTGCTGACAACAAGCCAGAAGATACACAACATGAAGAAGCTGAAGTGAAAGATACTCCAACAGTCCTTTTTGTCTCCACTAATAATGAGTGCTATTTAGGTATCACTTTTTTCCTTACTTATGGTGAATGTCTTGCTCATTTGTCTTACATGTTGAAAATATTGTCATTGATGTCAAAGGTTTAATATTATTGGTGATAAAGGCCTCATTGCATTTAATGTTATTTATCTTGGATACTATGAGTTAATATTTATTTAATATTAATGAATATATTTTTGGTTGCATATGAGACAAAATAAGGGCCCATGGAGAAGTCGAAGAGTCATGGGATAAAGACAAAAGAAGGATGAGATGTTTTTTTCCATGAAGAGTCATCTTGGGGAATACCAAGAGTCACCAAGTGAAGACAAAAGAGTAAAGGGTGAATTTCTCATGAAAGGACACTTAAAGGAATATGAAAAGTCAGCAAAGATAAGGACAAAAGTGGGAAGGACATTTTTGGTCATGAAGGGTCACCACATGACTTTTCAAATGCTTGGATATAAAGGGTCATCCAAGATTGGCGCCATTTTCCATGAGAATTGAAAGGTCACAAAGGGGGAAGGCCAAAGGTCATTTTGGAAAGCTATAAATAAAGGATTGAGAAGCCATTTGTAATATGAGTGTGAGAGGTTAATTTTGATATTGTATTATCTAGCTTAGAAGAGTAATTGTGAGAGATGAATATGATTTGTATTTGTTATATCTAGCTTAGAAGAGCAAAGGTGAGAGAGAGGAAGGAGATTTTGTACTGATCTATCATTTTTTGAGATAACAACATTGAGAGATAGGTGTGTGGTATACACAAAGGAGTTGGTGCTCTTGTGGGTTGGTGCTCACGAATTGTTGTTGAGTTGGTGCTTGGCAAAGGGGTTGGTGCTCATGAATAGGTGTTGAGTTGGTGCTCGACAAAGGGGTTTGAAGCTCCTATGGGTTGGTGCTCATGAATTGAAGTTGAGGTTTGTACTTGGCAAAGGGGTATGGTGCTCCTGTGGGGCTGTTCTCACGAATATATTTGAGATTTATTCTCCATGGTTTTTCCCACATTGAGTTTTCACGTTATATCTGGTGTCTCTCTCTATCTTGTGTGGATGTTTATTGTTTAAGTTTTATTACATATATTGAATGATTGATTAAGTGGAATTTGGTTAAAGGAGAGATTTATAAGATATATAATATACTGATTCACCCCCTCTCTCAGTATATTCCATGATTAACATTATAAATAAAGGAGGACTATCAAGTTGAAAGCTACCAATTTTGTCCTTTCGGACAACGACTTGTACAAGAGAAGCATAGATAGAGTATTCCTTTGCTGTATAGACAAAGAGCAACAAAGCTAGCTTTTGAAATCTTTCCATAATCTGGCCTATGGAGGACATTTTTTTGCTTCTGTGACTGCTCAAAAGATTTTGTGAGCCAGGTATTATTGGCCAACTATTTTCCAAGATGCACATAAGTGGGTGAGAAAATGTGAAATCTGTTAGCAATTTGTTGGAAGACCCAATTTAGTTGCTATGCCTCTCAAGCCAGTGATCATAAAGAACCTTTCCAGTAATGGGGGATTGATTTTATTGGGACTATAAACCCATCTTCAAGTGTTGAACATTATTATGTCCTTACAACAACTGACTATTTCACCTAGTGGGTAGAAGCAATCCCAACTAAGCATGCTACTTTAGAAGTTGTATGCAACTTCCTCAAAGAGAATATAATTTCCAAGTTTGGAGTTTTAATCAAAATTGTTACTAATAATGCAGCTTGTTTCACCTCCCAGGAGATTACATAATTCTATTTCCATTATGGAGTTATACTCTCTCACTCTTCTGATTATTTTCTACAAAGGAATGGACAAGCTAAATCTAGCAATAAGAACCTGGTAATTATCATCAAGAAGATAGCAGATGAAAATCAAAGAACATGCCATAAAGCATTGGTTGATGCTCTATGGGTAGACAAAATCACACTAAAGAGAGCAATTGGTATGTCTCCTTTTCAACTTCTTTATGGTATCAATGCTGAGATACCAATCACCTTAGAATTGCCAGCCTTGAAATTGGCAAAGGCAATTGAAGATCAGACATATAAAATCTCTCTTGATAAAAGAATCATGTGCCTAACTAAGTTGGAGGAATAGAGAACCATGGTGGTAGACAGAATTGCTACTCATCAAATTTTGGTAAAGAAACTCTTTGATCAGAAGGCCAAAAATGATTTGTTTTGTTTGTTTTCATTTTTGATGCCTTCCATTTCTAGGTAGCATGAATCCATATCCCAATGGTACACATGAAGACACTGGAGATTCTAGATTTTACTCCCTTAAATTCCTTTTGCAATTGATAGAAGTTCCCCAACTGGAGCCAGCTGTTGTCCCTTAAAAATATCACTCATTATTGGGACAACATTTGAACTATTTTGGTCCTACATACCAAAATTGTCTCTTCCCTTTCTAACATTTTTCTTGGGCATTCAAATTCCTCATTTTTCAAACTTCTCAAGAATCTACGAACTCTACAAGTAAGTTCATTTCTATTGGTTCAAAATCTCTCAACACAACTATGAAGTTAAATCGGCAAAGTTCATCACTTTGGTTTAATCGAATGGTTTAGTGCTTTAGTTCAAGGCTTCATTTGAACCATTGAATAAAAGCTTGGTTCAATGGTTGGTTTAATGTCTTTTGGTTCAAAGGTGGGTTCAATAAAATGGTTCAAAGGTGGGTTCAATCAAATGGTTCAAAGGGGGGTTTAATCAAATGGTTCAAAGGCAAGTTCAATCAAATGGTTCAAAGGCAGGTTTAATCAAATGGTTCAAAGATGGGTTCAACCAAGTGGTTCAATGCTTTGATTCACTCATTTGGTTCATCCACTCAGTTTAATGATTTGGTTCATCCACTTGGTTCAAAGGCTTGGTTCATTCAATTAAACCATCAACTTGAACCATTTTGGTTCAAATCTTGGTTCATCGGCTTGGTTCAACATTTGGTTCAAACAAGTGGTTCAATGTTTGGTTCAATCAAATGGTTCACTCAGTTGGTTTAATCAAAGGGATCATTGACTTATTTCAAAGAAGCCTCCCAAAGGACAAGTGGACTTGCAGAGAGCACTTGGTCAACAAAAGTACCCTTTGAAAGGGTCATTTTCAAAGAAGGCCGCAAAGGTAATTCTTTCAAAAAATTTTGAATTCGAAAAATACTAAGGCAAGAAGAAATTTATTTAGAATTTTTTTCTGAAGGAATTCCTTTGGACAAAAATTCTGAAGGAATTTGGGAAAGCGACTGCGGGAAGAAAACCTGAAGGAAATTCTCAAAGCCAAAAGAACAAAGGAACAATTTTTTGTGGAATTTTTGTCTGCATGAAAATACCCATGGAAAAAGCCTAGGGAATTTGTTCACAGACTTTTTGTCTGCAGAGAAAGCCTAGCGAAAATGCTTGCAGAGATAGTCCACATGAAAGCTGCGAGAGACTGTCGAAGATAAAAGGCTGCCAAAGGACCCCGAAGGGTAAGTGCCCTTGTGAGGGACTCTCATATGCCAATTTAAAGGACATTTCCTCAAATCTAAAGGGTCACCTTCCCTTCAAGAGAAGGCAAACAAATGGATTGAGATAAAAGCTTGATAGAATCCCATGGATGCTGCCAGGTGTTATCTTTCGAGCCTCATTTCATTTTGTTTTTAAGAGCCACAAAAGCCACCACGTGTCCTTTGTAAGTTAAGCAAAAAATGCCAAGTGGCATCATTTGCATGAATCCAACTGAGTTCTACATAGTTCTATAGTGTTTTTAAAATGTGAGGAAGCCGTCACGTGTCATCTTTTGCAAGACATTCAAAAGGCATCCAAAGCTTCTACAAGTTCAATGGATGCTGCCACATGTCCTTCCTCAAAGTCACAGCAGATGTTGCCACATGTCTTCCATTGGGACATAGTATCAAAATAGGAAAGCCAAAGAATGACCAAGGGGTGACGTGTTTGAAGATGTCAAATTCAAGACAGTGAACTAGCTATTGATCTTTGTAATCTACAGACTCGAATGCATTCACAAGCTTTAAGGCCAAGACTAGTAGGAAGTGTGGAAGGAACAAAATAGTAAATTAAATCCAGGACCCAATTCAATTAACCAAAAAAGGAGGATTAATGAAGAAGGATTAGATCACTAGGTGGACATTGAAAGTTACAAACTTTCAATAGTGTGACTTGTTTCTCTGCATTGAGAAAAACAAATGGGTAAATGCCCCTAATTTCTATCTTATCTTCCTAATAGTTTTCAACACAATATGATGTGTTATTGTTCCCGAGTCATTCTTGAAGAGGCTATATAAGGGACTCTCTTTTATTGTAAATAGATCTTTTTTTATAATCAGAATGAAACTCTGCCCAAATTGAAAGTCATTATTGAGACTTTGAGCTCAGATTGTTGATCATATTTTGTTATTAGAATAAGAAAGCAAGTGATTTTTTAGACTTTGTGATGTGATATCTTTGTTGTTGAGGAAACTATTCTTATATCTTTTTCCTTAATATATCTTCTATTCCTTTAATTCAATGAGTAGAATTAGTGATAGCAGTCAGGAAGGTGTCTTGAAGAGTCAAATGTGGAGAGACTTTGTGCCCCCATAATTACCTTTAGTGTGTTTTCTTTTCATTTCTATGTAAAGGACTTTGGGATGACTTTATGCCCTCATTGTCCTTCCTATCTTACTCTTGAGTAATTCAGGTGGAGAATTTGCACTACATCTCAATTTGTTGGTTACTACGTCCTTGGTTACATTTTGTTGTTACTACCAAGAGTACTCTTGTGGCTGGCTGAATAGTACTTCTGAAAGAAGAGGAGTGTTGTCTGTCATTTCCCTTGAGTTTTTCCTTTGATCTGCATGCATCATCTCTGAAGAAAGAGAGATGGATGGTTTATCCTACACTTGAGTATTATTTTATATTTATATATATAGCATATCTATAGGGAACCTCCCCTTGATGAGAGGAGAGATCAGTCTCCTTTTAATGTGGTAAACCTACACATTTGGATGACTAATCTTCTTACTTTCGTTGATCAGACCTATTTTGTTTATCAGTATGTTGATCGACAAAATATTCGACCAATAGATAACTTTACCAATTTTTAGAGATAAAATTTCAATTCCTATTATTTTGATTTTTTCATTCTTTCATTTTTTTCTTTTTCTACATTTTATTTCTACTCAATTTGAAACAACCCCTAAAACACAAAATGAAAGAAAAACTAATCCTGAGCAAGAAGGGACAAGACAATTGAAGGAATAGCTTAAATGTTTATTTAGAGAGAGAGATTCTCAAGGGAGATTCTTACCAAATAAGCCACAAGTTACTACCAAAAAAGAATCACAAGTACTTAAAACATATAATAATTCTACTGAAGGATATATCATAAGTTGGAGGGCTCTTGAAGAAAGGAACACTACAAATTGAAAGAGGTAGCTTGTAGAGTAATTACTATTCACTTTGAAAAAGGAAATAAAAGGAAAGGAAGCATTAGTTGAGTTAGTAAAGAGAAAAAAATGAGAAATACATGAACTAAGCACTCTAGAGAGTAACATCAGATCAGCTTTTCAACAAGGCTTTCTTGAACAAATCAAATAAAATTCAAGAGAGTCTTTAGACTTTTATTTTGGTAAAAAGACTATGGATCAACAGATAAATGTTTACTATCATACTGATCAAGGGATTAATACAAAATTTAAAGATGTGATCCTGAGTACCTTTGGTATCCATCTGACAAAAAAAAACATCAGTAATGGAAAAGGAGAATTTTTTAAAAAATAACAAAGATCTAGACACAATTACTTTTGAATTTTTTATTCTAGATATAATGGACATAACACAAATGAAAAATATGTTTCTCTCAGCCTTGCCCAATTTCAAAGGTACATTATCAAAATACCTAAACACATTTTTATTCAAATTTGATATCTTCTATATAATCTATGACTATAGATAGAATGCACAAAAATTAAAACTCTTTCCTACCACCTTCAAAGACTCAACCCTTCACTGGTTCATGGGATTGGGTAGTAATTCAGTTCACAATTGGGGAGACAAAAAAAGAAGTTTATGGCTAAGTATCAAGAGTATGGATGAGGAAGAAATTATATAATAAAAGACATCTAAGGGATGACTCAAGAAGAGGATTATTCCTTGGAAGACTACATTTAGTGAATCATGTTCAGTATACAAAAATTCAAGCAAAGTGCACTAGGAGAAGAGCCTCTAAAACTCATATTCCTAAAAATATTTAGAGAATATTGTCTACAATCCTTGGACCTAATGAGTGAGGGAGATATATCATAAATTAAATTCACATAAGTCAAATATATGATCAAAACTTATTCTAGATCTACCATAAATAAAGTCAAGGGCAACAAGCTTCCACTACTAGTCACAAGTGACCTATCAAAATCTAAAGTTAATAACCTATTACAAGTCATGAAACATGATATAATTATTCACTTGGCCACTCAAATATATATCCTACACACAAAGAAAAATAAATTATACTTGGATCAATATTTAACCATCTATTATCCAAATTGTAAGAAGAAGAAGACAGACTGTAGGTGTCACGAGGTTCAGGCTAAAATAGCTAACACCACAGTTGAAGAACCAAAAATAGTAGAGATACATGCTATAAGAAGATATGGGGATCATGTTTTTTATGCTACATAATTAAATCCATTGGTTTAATGACCATTTTATCTAGGTATGGGACAAAATCCACTTTTCGCAAATTATGCCTTTTTAATTCACAATTTGAAAATACTACACCCAATTGGACTAATCCATGGATGAACATCCCACCTCTTAATTATAATTGGTAACCACCTCATACAAGATACCCATCCACCTCATAAAAATCTCCATAATATGTATCCCCACCTTAGATACAAGCTTGGCAACCACCTTGTGGCCCACCCCTTGCAAAATAGTGGTAGCAGCTTTGGAGACCCTATCAACCATGGAAAAACTATCAGGGAGGATTCCCTCCATAGTAGTAATAGAAACCTCCTACTCTTATTCCAAATACACAAGGTACACCTAAGCCTAATCAAATCCCTTACCAACTCATACAAAATCCTATAAATAAATCAATACAACTGACATTTAGTACTAAACTTATTCAATACCCAGCATATATAGTGAACATCATTAAATTTCACCTACATTCAAGAAGAGTTCTACCACCCTTAGCCCCACCCATAATAATGGAGACAACTTAGGAAATTTTAAAAGATCGTGTTAAACCACCTTCACCACCATAATAACTCTTCAAACCAGTAAATAAAGCTACTGATAAAGTAACCTCACCATTTCTAGAATGTCTTAGCCTTCAACACCACATAACTGAGTCTAAATTTGACTTTATAAGATATATCAAGAATCTTTGTGTTAAAATTCCTCTCTTATAGGTCATCAAGGATGTGCCCATATATTTCAAAGCTATAAGGGACCTATGTCTATGTAAATCTAGAAGGAAGAAGAAGGATCTTAATATAGTGCATATGACTGCCTAGCTGGCAGATATTATGCTAGGAAACACCTTGCCAAAGAAATATTTAGATCTAGGATGCCCAATAGTAATAGTCCAAATTCATGACCAATAATTATCTAATAAATTGATAGACCTATGGGATGTAGTAAATGTAATGACAATTGAAACCATGAAAAAGTTACAACTAAATAATATTCATCTTAATTATACAATGTTGTAAATGGCTGATAGGTCTACAGTTAGACTAGGAGTCATTAAAGATCTTGTCATTATTGTAGATTCTTGAGAGTATCTTATAGATTTTATTGTGTTGCAACCAAAGTCTAATTTGGGTGGATACCCTCTCATTTTAATATTTCCTTAGGTTGCCATAATATATGCCTTCATCAACTATAGATCAAGTGACATGTTGATGTCCAATAGTAACCATACTAAGAACTTGGTCCTCTATCCTCTGGCATAGCCATCCTTAGAACTAGAGCATACATTATAGGCTGAATAAGATGAGGTAGACCAACCTTCCTTAATTATTGTATTCATCATCGATCATGTATGCACCTTGGCTAATCAAGAGGAAGATATAATTCTCTCAAATATTCTCCAAAATAATTACCAGACTAATCTTAAAGATCCCAACAACCTACAATATGTAAAGTGCTTATTTACTGGGATATGAGTAGAAGATAAATATGTTGCATCTATATAGGAAGCATTCCATCAGCTGCTACCTCATAGCTACATCCAAACTAGATCCATCATCAATTTAGAAATGATGAAATAAATCATAAAGTTAATTAAAATTTCTCCAAGAAAAACATTGATTATTAATAGTAAGTTAGATTCAAATGAGAAAAAATGACTAGTCAACATGTTGCATGCAAACCAACATGATTTTGCATGGGATTATGAGGATATCCAAGGAATTAGACTAAAAACATGCACACATTACATATATATAAAAGAGGAGTGTCAACCAATCAGATAGCCACAATGTAGGATGAATCCAAATTTAGAGAAAATATTCAAAGTAGAATTGTAAAAATTATTGACTACTAGATTTATATATCCCATCTCAAATAGTGAATGGGTTTCACCATTGGTAATTATATCAAATAGAAATAAAGAGTTATATGCTTGTGATGTAGCCTTCAAATAATTGAAATAACTATTGACCACCACCTTAATTTTGCATCATCTTGATTAGAAGCTTCTCTTCCATATTCACATAAATACTTTAAATACTACCTTGGGAGTTGTGCTAGGTCAAAAACATGAAGCACTCAACTATGTCATATATTTTTTAAGCAAGAACCTATAGGCATTAGAATTAAATTACATAATCACTAAAAAATATTTATTCATAGTAGTCTATGATATCAACAAATTCTATCACTACATAATAGGGTACCAAGTATTTGTTCATACAGACCATGCATTCATTACGTACCTTATGATCAAACTAGTTGTCTCATGTAGAGTGATAAGATGACTGCTCTTATTATAAGAATTTGATCAAAAGATTATTGATAAGCTTGGTAAGGAAAACTCATCGCTGACTTCATCTCATGACTACAATCCATTCGATATGATATCATAGTGGATGACTTATTTCCAGATGAGCACCTGTTCTCCCTCACCCTTACCATAACTTGGTATGTTGATATGACTAACTAACTTGTAATAGGGATACTTCCACAAAAATTCTTCCCTAAATAATAAATATATTTGATTCAAAAAAGTGGTATCTATTCTTGGCTATCTGAATACCTTTATATATTGGGCCTGACTCCATCATCATAAGATGTCTTAGAGAAGATGAAGTTCTAGATACCTTCAAATCTTGCCATGATGAACCTTTTGGAGAGAACTTTGTAGTTAAATGTAAAACAATATAAATATTGAATATAGAGTATTATTAGCCCTCAATTCATCAAGATACAATAAGTTATACAACTTATTGTGATAGATGTTAATGTTTGGGGAGACCCACATGTTTGGATGAGATGTCTTTGTAGCCTTAAATAGTACTTGAACCATTTGAAAAATAGGGCTTAGATTTTGTAAGATATTTTGATCCCAGATCAAACAACAAAGAGTATATCCTTATATGTACTGATTATGTCACTAAATGGGTGGAAGTAAAAGCTCTTACACATGCCAGAGATGAAAAGGTGGCAGCTTTCTTATATGAATAAATATTCATAAGATATAGTGTGCCATGAGAAATAATAACTAATGAAGGACCATAATTTATTGTTAGATTAATTATCACCTTAGTCCAACAATATGAGATTAGGCATAGAAAATCAACTCCATATCATCCTCTATCCAATGGATAGGTGGAAGTCACTAATAGGGAGTTAAAAAATATTTTGACCAAAATTGTTAGTATGTCCCATAAGAATTGGGAGGCTAGACTTCATAAAAGATGTTTGGACATACGGAATCATGTGGAAGACCACTACAAGCTTCACCCCATATGATTTGGTCTATGGAAAGAAACCTATGTTACCAATTGAATTTGAGCACAATACTTTATAGACAACACTAGAACTTGGGATGGATATATCTAAAGCACAAAAAGAAAGGTTTATGCAACTTAATGCCTTAGATAAATATAGACAGTAAGTACTACAAAACATAGAACTTATACAATAGCAATAGATTAGATGGCATGATAGGTATATTAAGACCAGACAATTTGATACAAGAGATTGGGCTCTTTTTTAATTCATAATATAAGGATCACAAGGGTAAACTCCAAAGTAGATGGCTTGGTCCATTTAAGATTGAGCATGTTCATGATAATGGAACAGTACAGCTGTAGATCATTAAATCGATAAGATGTTGTCTACTAGTAAATGGCCACAAGCTAAAATTATATAAAAGGCCACTCATTTAGGAGAAATTTACCAAGAAGGTACATAATCAATTACAAAATGGATTTAATTATGTGTTCGAGCAACATGATGTCTTATTAACCATAGGGAGAACTAGATAACAAGTAGATTAAGAAAGAGAGGAGGATATTATATCCCTCCTATAGCATAAAAAATAAAATATTCACACAGTCCTTGGGTAGTCAAACTCATAGCTGACATGACAAGGACCTAGAATAAAAATTCTACTATAGGTAATAGTTAAAATTATAAAAAAATCCAATAATAAAAACTCTTTTGGGTGTTGTTGACAGTTTTTAGGGAGAAAACTAACTTGTTAGCTACCCATAATTGTAAAAAAAAGGCCTAAATAGAAAACTAGTTTGCTAGTTATTTAGGGGTAAAAACAAAAAATGGATAATATAAAATCATTTTGAGAAAATTACGCATCTTCCTATCACATATCTTTCCTTCCAATTACTTCTAGACTCAATCTTTAGTAGCTATAGATTCAACTTGTAGTTACTATGGGCAAGAAACAACTCTAGAAAAAGGGGACTATAGGTACCCCTAGAGCTATTGAGGACATCTTCATAACTATAACAAGCAACACCTATTTTTGTATAGTTACCATAGGCACCCTCACCATTACTACAAGCACCTTTGTCAATGAAGGTATTCCTCTAGTTGCTACAAGCTATTCTACAATTTTTGCAGGCACTTTCATCACCAATGGGCACAACTTTATAGTGGCCATGAGATCAACTTATAGTTGCTTGAAGTACGTATTAATGTCTATATACACCTCTCTAGTATTTATAGGTTAATTCCTCACAAAATATAGCCTATAGCCTTGGCCATAGGTTATTAATAAATTCATGGAAGACACCAAACAAGCTAGAGGAGGAGTGAAGGAATATTAGAGTAGAAAATTTAATCATTTCTAAGGAATAACTATACCCCTGAATACCAAAGTAAGTGCTAAAGTAAAGGCATACACTTTCAATCTCCATTTGGAGTGTTGTAGACCAAAATTTATGATTACAGGGATATAAAAGAACTATTCTCAGCTTCTAGTCACTTTGTGGAAAACAATTTTACTATGTAAATAAGAGAGATTTGGGATCTTTTCTATAGCACAAGTTCCAAGTTTGATAAATTAGTTGATTTCCAAATTCAAAACTCCCTAAATAAAGATTATATCAACAAGCTAGAAGAGAAAACAAGCCATCAATAAGCTCATACAAAAGAGATCAAGAAAAACAACTCTCATCCATGTTCATAAAGGATCTTAATTGGATAAAAAATAAAGACCTATAATAACCACCTTATGGAAATATGGAAATAGTCTCTCATGCCATTACAAGACCTCTACTCTAGTCCTTTGTGGGTCATCATGATTACATGCAGATTGTTGAGGGCATAATTGAAGGATAGGATCCTATGATCACATAATTACTCAAGGCTAATAATACCACAATATCATGACTACTAGGGTAATAATTTCATGAGGAACCAATATGCTAAGCTTCTATTTTGGAAAACACTCACATGCAGATTTTTTATGCCACAACCTTAGGAATAGATGGTTATAAAAGTATTGTGTATCTTTTATTCATAAAAAAGCACTTTATTTTTTAATATAGCATGCATTATATTAAAAATAATATTTAATCATTAAAACACCATTCATCGAGTCTTGTTATGATCTATGCCACCTCACCACTCAAAACCCTCATTATGACCTCGTCATATCTCTTTACATCCTACACATACCATGTCACTTGGGGACAAGTGATACTTCAAATGGGGGGAAAATGTTATGGGAAATCAATCACATGCACTTTTATATAATCTACATATGTGGATTAAAATACCATGATTACACTATAAATTTGATAGAGAAAACAATCAATTTTATTATTTTCCAATTCAAGATCATAGCTTATTCAAATAAAAGCCCTAACCAAGACATTGTTGCAACTTGCAACCAAAACTACCATTATTGAAAAAACTTGCTTTAATATAGGAAAGAATCTAAAGGTAACATTGAGTGTTTTAAAGAGATATCTATTTGAAAAATTTGACAGGAAGATAAATTACCTAGAATTGGAGGTTTAGTAGTGAGAAGGGAACCTTCAGACTACAGGAAGTTACAAGAAGACCTAGACAATTGGGTCATCTTTAGTAGGGTTGGATGGGCTACCTATTTTGAGAAACTATAGTATTTTTTAGAACCTCTCAATAAAGAATTTGTAGGGTTTTTTTATGAGAAAAAATAATAGTATTTGGAATCACATTTTTAGTTACACAAGAACTGGTAAGTCAAGTTACTGGGTTGCCAAGAATAGGAGAAAATTGGGAAGAGAAACCTAATGGCCAACTAGCTAGACAATAGTTCTACCAAGATAATGAAAGGCTAATGTTAAAGAAAAGAGGGTTCTCTCTAGTGAACCTCAGAAAGAGGAAGAAAATAATAAGGGGGAATCTCCCAAAGAATAGGTCTAATAAACAACATAAGATGATACTACGGGTAATAATAAAACTAATTAGTCTATAACCTCTACAATTTCACCTATAGTTAATATGAGTAAGAGAAGAAGAAAATTAGTGCTACCTCCCAAAGACTAAGAGGAGGAACATCCACCAAAATAAACTAGGCAAAATATTCCTTCTCCTACTGTTCCAACTGCTTCATCATAAAAGGTAGATTATTCCACCATGGCTCCTTTAAAAGGATAAGAAGTTATTTCATCACTAATTTCATAGAAAGAAGGGGATGCCAAAAAACGTGATCCTCAGCAAGAATTTCTTCCATCACTAACTACATAAGAGAAGTAGGTTTTAATAGCTCCCCCTCCTAAAAAAAAAAGAAAACTGAAAGGAAGAATCCCTATATATTAAAGAGAAGGATACCTCATCATAGGAGGTCTAAAATAATTAAAAGACAAAGGAAAACCTTAACATTCTCACCTATAAACATTAGTGAGGATGAAGGGAAGAAGAAGGAACCTAGAATTTTTAAGACCTCTAATGGGCTTGAGATAGTAGAGTGGTCTGCTAAAGTAGAATCTACAAAGGAAGAGGAAATGCAGTCACATGAGAAACCCAAACTTGGAGAAGAAGACATAGATCTATTAAAATAAATAAGTTATATAGAAGAAAAAATAAAAATGTCATATCAACCTATAGAATAGGAAGAATTGCTTGAATAAAGGACCATGGAAGAAGTAATAGAGCAAGACATAATTCATTATGACCAAAAGTTCTAAACTTTAGAACATACCATAGAAGAGATATATAGGTTGAGGAATAAGCTAGCAGAGTTAAGAGGCAAAAGAGGCTTGGAAACACTTTTGGGGGTAACAAAAATTTTAAAGTCATATATGGAAGAAGATTCCAGCAAGGAAAGGACATTAGAAGAGCCTACAACAACCCCCTTAAAAGTTCCTATAGTAGCTTTATAAACCTTACCTATAAATGGTATTAGTGAATCCTTAGAATGACTTACAATAGACAATTCTCTAGCTTTGGTACCATTCTAAAATAGGTTGTCTCCTATAGAAACCACTACAAAATTACTTGTAGCAAAAAAACTAATTTTTGTAGACCTCTCAGCTACTAGGCCAGTAGGTAAAATTGATGACCTTTTGAGTTTTCTTGAGGAAAATTTTAGTGACGATGAAACTTATTATAAATAGTTGATACAAAGGTTTACAATATATGTTAAAACAAAGGAGCATCAAGAAAATTTAAAGGAAAGCCTAGAAAATGTTGAGACTAAGATCAATTATTTGAAAAAGAAGATCACTAACATGTATGAAACTACTGAGATGTTAATAAAATGTAGATCACACTCTAGGGTATATGTTTTATACTTAGAATAAAGGTGGCTCAGATTCAAATATGATAGGATATACAATGATCATCCCTACATAGTATATGATCCTAATTCTTTCTTTGGGATCTATATGCATGTTGCCCTTGATTTGTAGGCACAATTGAGTGAGATTTACATACATCAGTATGTTATGCCACATGAAACAAAATGGAATCCCAATATATACCTAGGGGATGTCCAATTGAATGCCTTTACTTCATATGTCCTCAATGAAATAAGAAGAGAAAAATAAGTTGAGGACTATCAAAATAAATAAAAAGAGGCTACCCTAATGATTAGGGGTGAACCTATTGATTCCAAAGTTATGATAGATGAATGGACAACTTTTATGAATACAAATACTCCATGATCATGGGTCACAAAGAAAAAAGTAGAAGTCTAGAACCACTACTTGAACCTCATGGAGGGAGATGAAAAATAAATTTGTGTTTCCTATTTGAAAAGATGGGTAGAGCTTTCAGATACCTTGAAAAGAAAAGAGCCTTATTCCCCTTAGAACCTTAGAGAGGTAATACATAGAGTATATATGTACATTAAGATTTTTAGTAAAAGAAAGATATGTTGGTTGGGATTGGTTTTTTCATCCACCCATGTTTTGGTTCTCATTTTTTGATTAGGAAGGGAATGTGTTCGCTGACAAAAAAACATAAAAGAAAAGGTTCAAAATCATAGATGATGATAAAGGCTTTTATATCTTTGAAAATATGGGTTATACTGAGTTCTTAGGTTTTAGGAAATACTATGGATTCAAAATACAGAGAAGTATTACTCAAGGACAAGCAAGAGGTTAAGTAGGGGGTGTGATGAGGCCACTAATTATTCTATTTATAGCATCATCCATACCCGAGGACAAAGAGAGAGGTTAAGTAGGGGGTGTGATGAGGCCACTAATTATTCTATTTATAGCATCATCCATACCCAGTTATATATCTTTTTCCCATATGAATCCTTAGAACTATCCATGACTTATGTAAATGAATGAATGAATTAATGATTATATATGTGCGTTAATATATACATGTTGTGTTATGGATTAATGATTCTTTTTATTTGATTAAATTATACTTGTGTAACCTTATTTAATAGATATTTGAAAGATAGAATAAGATTACAGGAATATTACTTGGTCACAACACTTATAGAGAAGTCCAAAATAAAAGGGGCTTCCAATTTGTAGCTATTATAGGCTTTCACCTATAAGTTGTTCGTAACAACTTCTAAGTTGTAGGATTTAACTTATAGGTTGCCCATAGCAACTGGCAAGCTGTAGGATTTCACCTATAGGTTGTCCTTAGAAACTACCAAGCTATAGGCTTTCCACCTATAGATTTCCTATAGTAACATCAAGTTTTCACCTTCAAGTTGCCCATAATAATTGTATTTTTTCACCTATAGGTTGCTTGTAGCAACTATAAGCTTACACCTACGAGAGCTCATAACCACTACATAAAAAAATCCATTGCTATGATAATATGTAATTGGCTTTTAAGGACACATCCATCTATCTTAAAAACAAAGCAAATGATTGAAAAATATCCTCCATAACAGCTATACAGACCCCTCACATGCATATAAACTTGGATGTGTTGTCAAAAGATGAATAAGATAAGGAAAATGAAAAAGAGAAAAAGAAACAAAAAAACAAAATAGCATATATTGTCCTTTTACCCAATAAAGCCTAAAAACAAGTAACTTTAAGTTACTAACCACCTGAAGGTTGATTGGGTTAGTTGTAAAATATTTTTACTTTTCTTATATTTTTGTTTTTGGTTGAAACTAATAAACTACCTTATGTATTTAATGACAGAGCTTAAATTATATTAAGGGGATGGAATTGTAAAAAGTAATTGCATTCTAATTTTTAAAATATTTTAATCTACTGTAGCAATTTTTAATTACTACAGATCTGAGTAATAAAAATGTTGATTCTGTAAAAGGCTTTTTCAAGTCTCTCAAAGAAAGATTGGAACTTAGTTCTGAATGAGGAGGGCCCCCTCAAAAGGAGTTGAAGTGAAGATCCTGACCCTTCTTAAATTAAAGTGTGTTGTGTGAGTTGATTTCATTACTAGTTTGATTATATAAAGTGTGATGCATGTGTGACTCATAAGTGTGAAGAATTTTTGCATTTTGTTATAATAATTTCCTTATATATCTATATAGTAAAATCAATATAAATTCATTGTATTATAACCAGAAATTGAGTTAGCCTATGAATCAATAATTCATATATAGTGTCAATAGCCTTGAAAATCCTACATACCTTAGGTTGACAATTAATGTTAACAAAATTTAAGAATATAGTATTAATTGGGTTATAAATATGACCAACAACACATGTCCTAGTGACTCTTGAACTTCTCTCTTCTCGCTTCTCGCTTCTCTCTCAAGTTCTATAAGTAGTAGCCTTTTTGGCTTTTGTATTTTAATTCCACTCAATGTATGGCAAAGCCCTGCTGAAATGAAATTATATTTTTATAATATTGTAAATTGATGTACAATGCTGCAAAGTGATAATCTTTTATCCTTTCTTCTCCTTATCCTCTCATGTTTATACAAGATTTCATGTTCTAGCAGCTCATATGAAGTATTTTAAAGTGTATGGTTTTATATTTTAAGTGTACAATGATCCTTAATGTCTTCATCTAGCCTATGGATCACTTACCTTGGATATCCTTCATACATCTCACCTCTATATGGAAACACTCATGTTAGAATATTTAGGACTTGGAAGCTAGTTTGTATGCCTTGTTTCTTAGTGAAAGAAGTATAATGGTCATATGTAAATAATATTGGTGTATCACCCCCTTATAATAGGTTCATTTCATGTAAACTTCTAACTCTTTTCTGACAAACAAGTAATACTCTAGGTGATAAGCATTTTAATATACATTCATGGAGCTAGCCCTTAAATATAGAGGCTCACTTCCACTATAGGTACACCCATATACCTGTAAGTGTTCTCATGTTTCCAAAATATGGAAGAGGATTGAACACCCTCTTCTCATATGTAAGATTTGGTGACAATAGTTTTAGAATACCCAGTGGGGCCAAATTCCAAGAGAGTGGAAATATTATTGATGTGTCTTTCCTCTAATCAGATTTTGGAAGTAAATAAGCTAACACCAATGGTGTCTTCAAGTGAAAATTTTGGTTGGAAGTTGACCAGGTATATTTTATTAAAGGTTTTGATTAGTAATTATATCCTATTTGATGTATGAGGTTGATATTAATATCTCTTTTTAAAACCGATATCATGAACCTCCCTATCAACCTTGTTATGAACCCCATTATATTCCTCAGTATCCCTATCACAATGGCAATCAATCCTATAAACCATGGAATCCCTATGGTCCTCCATTTCCCTCTCCATATAGAAAAAATGTTGTTATACATCCCTTTGAGTAATATTATGAAGATACCTATCAATAAATTCCTTCCTATCAATTCTAATGTGACCCTTACCAAGAATACCATGATCCCTATCAACCTCAAGAGGATCCTTATGAGTCTTGTCATGAGGAATATCATAATCCCATTAATTATACACAAAGATATTACAAGACAAAGTGTAAATTCTTATAGGTTTAAATACAACAAGTAGAATCTATTCTTGATCCCTATCATTACCCTCCCCCTCCTTTATTATTTACATCTTACATCAAGTCTTTGTTGGCATCCATACCATAGTTACTAGTTAATGAAGTGATATGATAACATGGCACGATGAGTATTATGTGCTCCCTAATCACGTCATGGAGTGGTTAAGAGGTGTTTCCAAAAGTTGTATGTAGATATTAGATATGTTTGAGGAGATAGAAGGAACTCAATGGGAGATCAAAGAACAAATGGTCTTGACAAAGAAGTGCCTTCAATTTATAATAGATAGGCTAATGATGTGGGAAGACAAGGAACCTAAAAATAAACATATTATTGTTGAAGATTATCAAAATAGCTATTAGTAAGGTAAAACTCTTGTTTATGAAGGTGTTCTTCCCTCTAATAAGCCCAAAAAATCACTCCCTTATGAGATTACTAGTGTAATCCTCTTTCCTAAATTCACTCATAAGCCTTTTACTACACCTCACACTCTAACTTCTATTCATAAGCCCTCCACCACACCCCATTCTCCATCTCCATTTTGTGAGCTTATCCATCAACCTCCCACCTCATCCTTTCTTGAAAAAGAACCCATCGTGAGGGAAGCAAGTGAGGAAGAAATATCTCAATTTATAGTTGATCAAGAGGATGCCATGAGTGACTATGAAGGAGAAATCACCATATGGACTCCCCTTGGTAAACACAAGTGAAACTCTACCTTATTGAATGAAGAGAAACACATTAAAGACCTCTTACTTTCTATCCATAATTAAATATCTATTTAAGATGACATTCGTGATGAAGATTACATATGGCAAAGGTCCAATGCCATATGCAAGGAATTTGATAAATTCGGTAAGACTCTTCCTTCTCTAAAATATTACATATATGATGTCAAGTTTATGGATGAGTCTAATAAACATGATCTTGAGTATTCTATCAAGCATTAAAGTGTATGTCAATCTATTTTCTATGGGTCTATAGTCATACAAGAGTCTCACGAGTCTAAGGTAGATTTTGTTGTACCTATAGAACAGTCGAGAGCCCCATCTAAGGTAAAACCACATCTAGGGATGTTGGAACATGGTGAAGGAAAGATTGATGCTTCCAAACATCAAGTACATTTTATCATGAAATATAACAAGGTTGATAGGACTTTCATATCTTCATACTTGCACATTAAGGACCAAATACATGAGAAGGTGGAGAAAGAGTTTTACATGGAGAATAATGAACAAGATTGGGTAGACTATTTGGAGCTCCTTGATGAGCTGGAAGAACTCGTAGATGAAAAGAAACCCAACTTTATTGAGAGAATCATGGAAATTAAGAGAGTATGAATTATTTAACCACCTTTGGAATTTATATTTGAGGATTCCTACAAAAAGGTTGAGGTTGTTGAGATTCAAGAGTTCATTTCCATAGCTAACCTGAGTGGATATGCTTAGTTCTCATTGAACATCAAGCTAATGAAGTTGAAAAAGACCATGAAGAATATGGATACATCAATGCCAAGGGTAAAAAGGCTACATGCCTCATTAAATCTTTAATTATATGAAGTAAGAGTGTTTTTAAACTTTTCTCTTGATCTAGGAAGAGGTGTTTCTTTTAGGTTAGTTTGTGTTTAAGTTAGTTATTCTGGTTTGTGTCTGTGTTCCATAAGTGTTCATGAAGCACAATTGTGTGTTTATTTCATTTTTTTATCTTGTGTGTTAATTATTTTTAGTTTTATATTTTTTGGTGTGTTTTCAAAGTCATTATGTGTCAAAATGGTGTACAAATGACTCCATGACCTAATAGACAGGATTAGGAAACTGGTCATGGCATACCACATTTGGGAAATCTCCAAGAATGTTGGCCATTTTGACCACACATAAAAATGGGTCACCTCCTATAGTTAAATACTTATATATGGGCCTAATATTTTTTCATAGGGTGTTTTATAGTTTATTTAATGTCATATCATATGTTTTTAGCCTTGGTCATAGTACATGTTAGTTTTGATGTCATTTGATGTCATTTATGGGTCGTAAATGAGAATTAAATGTAAGTGGTATGGTTTTGAATTGTGTCAATGTGCTATTAACTACTATTAAACATCCAATATGTATGTCTATGTTAAACATGTTATAATACAATTGAAAGCTTGCAAGTTATAAATGAAAATAAAGAAAATAAGCCAAAAAGAGGGAGTTTCAAGAGGTGTACGGGATATGAGAGAGAATGTCACATGGGAGAATATTTTTAAATGTATATTAAATTTACCTAGACTCATTTTCATGATTTACATGATTTTGAAGTTTCAATAATAGTCAAAAACCATTTTTCTTTTCCATCACTCCACTATGCGCATGAAATTGGTCAATAGGTTTTTGGTTGGTATGACCAGTACGAGAAGTTTCAGATAAAAATCATTTAGGGGGTGATATTACACTTGGATATATTAAATTTAATGGTTTTATTATAGATAAATGGTGGTTTATATTTTATGAACCATCTCTAACAATTTGACTATGTTTTTTTGCCTGTGGTTTACACAATATAAGAAAATACCTACAAAGTTCTAAGAAATTGAGTTTTGAGTGAGTCTAATCATTTTTCAAGACAAGAAATAGGTTGAGAAGGATGTCTAGGTGTGTGATAGACCTTATAATAGTCTTTGGTAGTTTTAAAAGTATCAAAATCCATTTTAAAATCATTTTGAGCCCTCTCGACCCTATCATAGTCCTGAAAACCCTAGGTTAGGGATAGAAAGACAAAATATGGAATAACTCACATTTAAGCTAGTGAAAGTGAGTAAACATTTTTATTCTCAAGTATTTTGACATGAAAAAGAATATTTTTGAGGATTTGGAGTGGTAAGATCATTATTCATACTTTTATAGCTGACTATGTGTGAAGGAGTTGAGAGGCTTAATTAGGCCTAGGTAGTTGAGAGTTAAGGCATCTAGAGGAAGAGTTGAAGCTTTAAAATTCATGGTGACCTAGAAGATAACAAAATGTGTTAGGATAAGTGTTTATTTTTTCAAAATTTAATAGTGATTATCTGTACAAGTAGAAAAATAATAGAAAAGTCTACAAGAAGAATGCAAGAGTGAACATAGTTATAACAAAGAACCTGAGGAAAAAATGAGGGTTTGAATTAGAATCCAAGTAGTCAGATAAGTCTAAGTAAGCTTTTGAATGGTTTAGACACTATAAATCCATGCACTATGGTTCTAGATGTCGTACTGACCCTTAGGACACCCCTTGACCTTGAGACCATTTTATAACCTTTCAACCACCAAACCTAGTTAAAATGACTAACCCTAAGCATTTTAACTTTAACCTCTTAATAAATGATGGTTTGAACCTAATTGTCGATGATCACCCAACCATTGATAGTTACCTAACCACTAATGGTTAGCCTCAAATGTTAATGGTTAACCTTTAACTACCCCAAGAACTAACTACCACTCAACTACAACTTGCTTTTTTATTTTTAGTTATTTCATTTATGTACATAATTAATGCATGTTAATGCTAAAATTAGATAACTTGTTGAACCTATTATTTAAACTTGTTGTTTCACATCTCCCTTCCTTCTATATAAAGAGAGGAGGAGGAGGTGAAATATAATCGACAATTATCAGAGCTTCTTATATCAAAAATTATTTTGTAGGTATACTTTCTTGGCAAATCCATTAAAGATTCTAGTGAACCAATAACCAGGTCAGAGATCTTAGTGCCGCTACAACCCATTAATAGCCAAGGTATTTTCACTTTGTCAAAATTAATCTAGGCTCCATAACAAGATTTTATCCAACCTCGACAATCTTTAGGTAACAAAAGCTAAGTATATATTTATTTATTAGAATCCAATAATTAGCTTCAATCCTTTATTTATCTTTTATCCTCCTTTATTGTGTTGGAGTTATTGATACTTTTTATCTTTCCAAGACTACCCATAACCTATTTCAATCATCCAAACACCAAACCCCTAAATTGGACACCCTTGAATATTCCCTTCTATATCACAACCAACAACCAACATAAACCCACCTTCTTGAATCACTCAATAACCCTCACAACTAAACCTACCTCTACCTAAGCCAAATATGACAATAACCATTGATGGTCACCTAACCATCGATGGTTTAGCCCTAAAAAATGATGGTCACCTAACCACTTATGGTTCCCTAACCATTGACAGTCTTACCTAACCATTGATGGTCACTGTGTGTCAATTTCCAACAACAAGCAAATTCTACCTATTAGACCCTAACCAAATCCCACTTTTTGAGTCCCTACCTAATCACATAAGATCACCCTGTCTTTTTAACCATTTTTGATTTATTTATTATTAATATTGATTTTTTACTTTTATAATGAGTCAAATTCATCTTTTTTCAATCACTTCTTGTATTTAATTCAATATATTTTGTTATATATGCAAGTAATTTATCTTTCATTTCAAAACTTAATTATTTAAAAGTGTAGATTGATATCCTCCTAGGAAGCATGTGCTTCTTAGAGGATCTAGCTCATGCTAGTCAATCCACCTAACTACCCAATTAATCTACCATTTATTTAGTGTTTTCTTATCTGTAGGTCATTCCTCCCTAGATAAGGAGGAGACTCCACAATCATCTAGATCAATGTATGCATAACATATCAAGTTTTTTTTACCACACCCTCCTTGAGGTTTTTATCTCTTTAATCTAATAAAATAAATGAAATTTTACTGAAACATTTTGGCACACTCGGTGGGACCTAGTTGCATATAGGTGTTTTTAATTCTATTTTCTGATCATACAATGAAATTAAAATTTTATTTTGGGCTCAAAATCAATATTCATACATAATTTGCTTGCATATTTAGATCACATAGTTTAAGTAAAGTAATTAAATTAACCATAGCTTCACTCTTGTCACACACACAATACTAAACCACTTACACCTAAAAATAAATAAAAACACTTTACATAAGGCCTGACTGGGATTTCATCACCTAGTGGTCACCTTTCCCTAACTATTCCACTTGGATTTTATCACCAAGGGGAGAACCAATTGAGTTCTCTGGCTGAGTATAATCTTTGGTAATTAGTATATCTTGGCTAAGCACTCGACACCCTTATTTTTGTGGTGTGTGAAGTAAGGGGGTAGGCCCCAATATCAAGAGATGTACTAATTTTCAACATATATCCCTTTGAGAGCCTAAACTACCTAAAACCAACCATATATTTCTTATCTAGTACCCATTCTATAAACCAAAGTTGAGTCACACAATTCTTAAAACTTAAATCATAAGACACAAGAGAGACTAAAAATAACATTAGGATTTAATGTGCTCTAGTGTGTGTTTCATTTCCTTGATTTTTCTTGTCTTCTCTTTGTTTGAGTTGTGAGTTTACTTGTGTCTTTCTTTTTTATTATTTTCATGGTTTTAACTCAACAACAATGAAGAAGCTAAGAAAATCAAGATCCACCTCCATGTCATCCATTCTCCTCTACTTCATCCATGGAGTACATCTCAGATGCAAAGAGTTCTCCCCATCCTTCTAGAAGTCCTATCTTCCCTCGAACATTTACCCAAAGGGAAACAAACTTCACCACCTTATTATATAATAATATTATGGCCTTTCAACATTATCTCAGCACCATATCTCACCCTACCCCTATTTCAATTCCACCTATGGATCCACCTTATGGCATGCCATCCTAGCATGTGGGTGACACCTCTATTTCCACTATCTCCACCCAACCACTAATCACTCATGTATCTTCCTCTATCGGTAATCCCTCTGATACCACTATGAAAAACCAACCCATCCAACCTACCAAAACCCAAATTCCATCTAACCCAAACAACAACTCTTATACCTTAGGGTAAACCCAACCTTTAACCACCTATACTCCACTTAACATTTGAGTACCCACTACTAGCATTGCTACCCTTCCTCTTTCTATCTCGAACCCACTAACCACCACTCCATTCCAAAGTTTGGTGATGTCCATACCTTCCACCCTTCCATCCATTAGTACCAAATTTACCACCTATCCTCTACCTACAAACCCAACCATACCTCCAAATTAACCTATGTTAATCGCTCAACACATACCCATTACACTAAACTTGAGCTACATCCCTAACTCATAAGGGTATTTACCTCTACCTACTACCCAACTACCTGCATCTACTTACCCATATATAGCATCTACCCAACCACCCATTTTCATGTATTCATACATGAATTCATCTCAACCATCCATTCCCACATAGCAATATGTGATAGCCTCACAACCTTCCACCAACTATCCATATTTTAACCAACCTCATCAAAATGTACCTTACAACTTTGGAGGTGTATAACCCCAAGTTGATCTGGTAAAGATGTTAATAGACAAGATGACTAATTTGGATTCATATATTTTTGGAGCCCATAACCTCTTATTGTACGGCCAAAGCTTTAATGAACCAATTCATCCATCCATCCACATTCCACCCTATCCTCCTCAATGGGAACTTCCCAAATTTTAAAAATTTAAAATCAAGGAAGACCCTCAAAAACATCTAAGAGAATTTAGGAATTATTGCTATTTGATTTCCTACAATGATTCTCTCCTTATTCATACCTTTCCCATGTCTTTATTTGGTCTAGCACTAGATTGTTATAGTGCTATTATAAAGCATTCTCTCTTTTCTTTTGCCCAGCTAGTTCAAACCTTCTTAGATCGCTTCTCTATAAACATCTCTAAAAAGGTTTATATCACTAATCTATACTCCATTTGACAATTTGATTATGATTCCATTGCTAAATTCATATCCCATTGGAGAAGATTGATAAATCAAATCTCTTTCTCTCTACCCCAACTCAAGATAATTGAGTTTTTCACTTAGGTGTGTGCTAAACACATATCTACTTTATAGGTGGAGAAGTTTCAAGAACTTTAACAAGGCTTTCACCATGGCACAAAAAATAAAAAATAGAACCATTGATGAGGGGAAGTTAAAACTAATAAATAATAATTCCACCTTCAAATCAAATGAAGCTTCCTCCTCCAAGCCCAAAAATCAAACCAACAATAGCACCAAAAACAAGGGAACCACAAACATGATTGTCCTTAAAATGATTCCTCCACCAGTTGTTAACTAGCCCAACTCTTCAAATTCCTCCAATAAAAACACTAAGAACCAAAACCACAACACCAAAAATCTTTACTATGCTAGGAGAGTCATATGATTCAGTCTTGGAGAAGTTGTTGAAAGCTAATGTCATCTAGCTTCCTCTGATCAAACCTCAATAATAATTTGATTTCTATCATCTTGTACCTAGTTAATATAAGGATAATTAATTTTGTGACTTTTATCATGTCATTGGGAATGATGTTATTAGGTGCAATACCTTCAATAACATCATCCAAACTATCATTGACAAGGGGGAAATTGTGTTCAATAACCCTAGTGCACCCCCAAACCAATCACTTAACATATTTAGATAACCATTTCCTAACAATGATCCTTCCACAAACAACAAAAATATCAAATTGAAATCCTCTTATAACCATGAGGCCCATACTATCAATATGGTTCTTGATAAGCTCATTGCTAAATAACCCATTACCCAAACCACTCCTTTTTCCCCTCCTCCTGTCGAGGTAGTGGACTCTCCAACCTATACTTTGATATACACACTAGAGGAGGTAACCATTACCACTCTACCTTTATCCTCCATCATACAACAATCCACTCTTCTTTTAGAGAGGATTCATAAAGAATAAACCAACTTGCCTACATTTCCCATTGAGGAATCACCTTCCCAGATGCTAGAGCTTTTTAATGAATAAAAGGACAAGGTAATCACTCCTCTCTCTAACCTATGGGTTTATCCTTCGAGTCCATTGCTAAAATAACTAGACCCTATATAAACCTTTCTCTAGACTAGTTCAAAACTTAGAATTCCTATCCCAGCCTAACTTGGATCGAGCCATATTTTGGCAATAACTTGGGTTCCCTTATATAACCAAGAAAGAGCCTTATTTTTCAAAACAACCTACCATTTCCAATATCAAATACATTATAATCACAACTAAACCATTGAAAAATTCTACCAACCAAACCATATTCAAACCATCCCAACCAAACCCACCTAGAATATCCAAGTTACCTCTTACCATTACAACCAAGCCCACCAAAAGTATTTGCATGCTTCTTACCCAAAACCTTAATCACCCATCAGTAAATTTAGATTTAAGCCCACAAATCTCAAAAAATAAACCCCAAACTAAATCAACAAATAAGGTAAAACCACCTAAGATCCAATAAACTATAACTTTACCTCCCTTATATATTTTTCCTTCTATATTTGGACCTCATCCCTCTACCTTAATTAGGAAACCAACCATCCTAAATAAAACCCAAATCCAACCACCAATTTTGGTTACACTGTCACTCCTAATTTCATCCACACCTATTTTCACCAAACCATTCATAACCAAACTAACTACTTCTCAAACATATATCTCAAAAACTTCTACCTCTAAGAAGTCTACACTAAAACTAGCTACCAAGAACACTCCCTCATCCAAAGATCCTACCACCAAGCCTACTCCTAAGAAATCTTCAAACTCAACTACCAAACATAAGACCTCTAATCCCTTTCCACCTTTGTCGGAGTCTTACTCAACCATTTTTCAAAGGTCATTTCAAGCCTCTTATTTAACCTTTCCACTTATCAAACCATTTGACACACATAGTCCAAAACCTTCATGGTATAATGATAGCATAATATGCTCATATCATAGAACACCAAAACATGATACAAAGAACTATAAGGCTTTACAAGTCTTAATCCATCAACTATATCATGAGGATGACTTATTTTTAGATGAGCCTCCTATAAACCCACCACCGATCCAAAAACTAGGAACTATCACCTAACACCTACCAACTCCCCCACACTCACCTAAAGGTGAGGAGGAATAGAAGAAACCCACTACCCCAACTCTTCCTCAAATCCATACCATCCATATGGTCACACAATCATAGGTTCAAAAAATGGATAAGGGGAAGGCAAAGGTGTCCATCCCATGGACATATCCTTCTTCCACCACCCAATCACCAAATCAAATCCAAATACCTTCACCATCAACCAAACCCAAGGTATCCATCTTGTATACCTCTCAATCCAAATCTTCTATATCGATCCAAAAACTAGTTCTAAAATATCTTCACCAAATACTGGAAAAGATGAGCTTATATATACTGATCACTACCTCACCCCATCACCACCAAGAAATGATAGAGGCCTTGAAATCCATAGAGGTATAACCTAAAGACATGTAACATCTATCAACCTTTATCAGATATCTTCAACTTTCCAACCTTTTTAACTTCAAGGATTTAGAAATGCCCTCTATCCATTTAGGCAATCTAGATCCTCCTCTCTTCATTACCATGTACATCAACCAAACTTGCATCAAGAGGGTTATGATTGATAGAGGAGCTATCATAAACATTATCTCCTCCCAAACATACAACCAACTCAAATTACCATATAATATCATGTCAAATACCTTAGTGGTATTCTAATCATTTAATGAAACCATGGCCATAATTATAGGAATTGCCATCCTCCACATTCATCTAGGACCTCACATACTTCTTGAGATCTACATAGTAGAAGGTAAGTTCTAGTAAAATGTTTTGTTGGGATGCCCTTGGATCTGCTCCATGGGTTGTGTGCCATCTACCCTATATAGATGCATCAAATTTGATCACAAGGGTCAAGTTATTACCATACAAGCTAACTCAAGTCCTTTCACATCATGAAACATGACGTACCAACCTAATGATATTCTCCTTCCTCCATATAATGAGCCTTCATCAACAAAATATGAACTCCCATCTTCTTCTACCAATAAAACATTGACCAATTCATCCATCACTTTCACCTAAATTCCTATAATAGACCTAAATGGAAAAAGTAGCATGTCATTGATTGAGTTATCCACTTTTTCACCCAGTCATCATAAGTATTTTTATTTTGTATGTTCAATTTTTTGTTTGGAGATCCCTCAGTATGAGAGGACCAGGAAGGATGCACCTCTAGTGTACTAATTATTAATCAGCCTTCTTTAAGAATTTAATTAGATTTGCTTATTTAATTTAATCTACTTAGAATTTTTGTGATTAATTTTACTATTTAATAATTTAATTAGATTTGATTATTTAATTTAATCTAATTAGAATTTTTACACTCTAATACTTATTTAAGTGCCTCAATTAATGGGTCCAAATGCCAATCTATCAATTAACTAGGTCATAAATTGACTGGAGATGAATCTGTGATAGATTACTATTGTGTAGAGGACAATACCCCAAATAGGGATGGATCAACATGATTTTGAGCACTAATGTCTGATGTGTGGATGAAATTGGGGCATTCAATGATTCATAGGCTTAATTTGTACTATTTGGTATAAATTAATGTGAAGTCTAGTTAGAACATAGTTATGGCTAAAATGGGGTATCTACCACGACTACAACACACATCCAACACGTGGGTATTGTCAAAGACCACATCTAGTCAAGGAATGCCATGAATTGTATAATAAGTTAACTCAAGTCTAGATTAACATAGACAAGGGTGTAATAATGATCAAGTATGAGCCAAAAATGGAGAAATGGGTTGCAAAGGTGCAACCAACCCATACAAAGCCTAGTAAAGTACATGCAATTACTTGTAGTGGTTTTACCACTTAGTCACCAGTTATGTTAGTACTAGAATTATGCCTAGAGTATGGGAAACACTGAGCATATAATATGGCCTAAGCCCAAAGTTATACCTTGCCCTGTCCCTACATGCTAGAAGGATGTCTCAAAATATACCATGAGCATCATTCAAAACCTAGAAGGAGAATTCCAACTGGAAAGAGACCTAGAAGTGCAAGCTACCACCTCATGCAAGAAGCAATATAGTCAAGAGGCTAAAATATAGGAGCTAACAGAGATATTTTACCTCCTAAAAATTGAAGGAATGTTGCCTTTGATTAAAAAATTATTCTTGGAGCACATAGGGTAAAATCTAGTTGAAATTTACACATCCCACATGGTTGAAGTAGTCATGCCCCACATGGAAAGGGAATGAGAGGTAAGGCATACACAAAATGTGAAGTATGATCAAGAACTCCTCATCAATTCCATAATTGATGGATGGTTGGTATGTGAGATCCTTATGGACACTGGCAGTAAGGTTAATATTTTGACCAAAAATACATGGGAAAAGATGGGTAGGCCATCCTTGAGGCCTTCCCCTTATGTTTTTTTCATGGCCAATAAGATAAGAGTGAAACCCATTAGAATTATAAAAAGTGTCATTATAGATATTATGGGTGATGAGTTCCACATTGACTTGAAGGTCGTCGAATTAGTAGAGCATTATAATACCTAGTACTTTTGGGAAGGCCATGGTGCTATGAAAATAACATAGATATGCACTTTAAAAGGTGTTATATGACCTTTAAAAATGGTAAGGAGAGGGTAGTGATCACCCTCTCAAGTGAAAAAGGACCCCTTATGTGAATATTTTTGATTTTGAAGATGAGATCAAACATATTTATAACATCATGATGCAAGATGTCAAGACTCTTAATCCCAATGACTATGGAGTGCTATCTTGGGAAGATGGACAGTCAACCTTAGACACCATCAATTTTGCTTGTGATTGATGGGTTGAAGAGGCTTATGAAACCACTAGTTGAAGGTGTCATTTAGTGCATGTGAAGGCACCAAAACTTATGAGGATCAACTGGGTCCAAATTGATTGCACTCCTAAGAAATGGGTCCCTTTCACCAAAAATTAGGGGAAGTGGGTGTTTCACTTAAGTAAAGGAAAGTTTGTAGCACTCCTAAAATATGAGGGGAGAAAACATATGTAAGATTATGTCTATGACCTAGAAGCATGCATCCCAAAGGAGGTATATAGAATGGGTGTAATGGTGTATACCTTAAAGAGCACTATCACTCATTGGTGGGAAGCAAAAAATCCTAGATTGATAACTTGGTAAGATGTAAAAGTAGTAATATGTACCATATTTAGGAAAAGTAATGAGGATATGGAAATATCTACATACTCCGATGATTTTGACCCTGTAGTGCATGTGCACTTATATGAAGAAGCTTGGATTGTCTATGGTGAGGACACCCAAAGGAACCTATGGGTGAACACCTTATATAGGAACTTGAAGACATGGGCATGAGAATGGTAAATATTCAAAAAAATGTAACAAAAGGTAGAAAATTAGGATGCACTCAAGAAGAGGTTTGTTCATACCTTCTCTTTTTCTTCATAGAATCTGGAACTAATTAATCCACTATAAATCATTTTTAGAGTAGTGTTTGAAGACACTAAAATCCTAGAGGATCACCTAAGTAATATGTTTGGGGAGAAAAGGTTGGTGATACAAAAAAAGTTTAGGATCAAGTGCTCAATAGTGACTCGATCGAAGAAGATGATGAAACTTGAAAAGAGCATAACTAGATGACTTTGACAATAAATAAGGAACTAGTGTGCCAAATAGAGGATAACACCCCTGGAAAAGAAGACCTAACTCATCTTCACATAGAGATAATTAAGGGAACTTGGAAATTCAATGACTTTTACTAGGTAAGAAATGAGCCTTACTACATGCCACTCAAGACCACCAATTAGACATCAGTACAGAAGGGGAGCCAAAGATGGCTACTCTAGGCACATATTGGTCTGACGTAAATATGACATGAATTACAGATATCATGAAGGAATTCTAAGACTTGTTCCCTCAAAATTATCGAGACATGAAGGGCACCCACACATCTCTTGGGAAAATTAGAATAAAGTTGGTAGATGGTACATGACCTATCAAGAAAAACCCTTATATAATGAACCCTAATCTCCATGCTAAGGTTAATATGGATATCAATGTGATGCTAACCATAGGTGTTATCTAACTTATGCAAGAATCTAAATGGGTGAGCCTAATGGTGATTAACATCAATAAGGATGGGTGCATTCATATTTGCATCAATTATACAATGTTGAATGCCACATGCATCATTGACCCCTTCTCAACTTTATTCATTGATAAAGTCTTGGATGGCATCATAGGATATGATATCTACACCTCCACTGATGGGTTCTCTGGATACCATCAAGTTTAGATTAAAGAGGAAGACAAGCCCAAAATAACCTTTACAACTAAATGGGGTTGTTTCACTTATAACATAATGCCCTTTGGGCTTAAGAATGCACCATCTATGTTCTCTAGAGTGGTGATCATTGCATTCAAGGACTTCATCCACAAGTTCTTCCAAGTGTATCTCAATGATTGAACTGTGTATGGACTCATCAGTGGCCATTATGATAACCTACACCTAATGTTTGAAAAGTGTAGGATAATACAAATATATTTGAACCTAAATAAGTATGTCTTTATGACACCATTTGGAACGTTGCTCAAATATATCATCTATAAATATAGTTTTCTCATTGATCCCATGAAGATTGTAATAATCATTCAGCTTTAGACCCCTTCAATGCAGAGAGATGTTCATTCCTTTCTGGGCCATTATATCTATTACAAGAAATTTATAATGATATATGTAAAGATTATGGTGTCTTTAGAGGATATTTTGTGCAAGGATAACCAATTCTATTGGGTCGCATCATAAGAGGATGCCTTTGAAACTCTAAAGCTCAAGCTTGCTAGCATGCCTATTCTATAATTTCTTAGCTAGACAACCCTATTTTACATCCATGTTGATGCATTTAGCTCTATAATTAGCACCATTCTAGCACAACCCAATGAAGGTAAGATGGATCATCCCATCTCTTTCACAATTAAAAAATTGACACAGGTGGAGTAGATGTAGACACTGAAATCGTGTCCACCCCTTGGTCATCCTCCCCCCTTGGTCCCCTTGGTCAACCTCCTAACACAAGTCCTAACCCACTCAATTATTAAATTAAAAAAATCAAATATTTTAATTTAGTAGCCCCCTTGCCACTTCACCCATGCCACCTCACTCCACCTCGGATTCCTCTCCTTGGATGCCCCCACCCCATGCCAAGCCTTAATTGCCTAAATCCCATCTTAACCCTTCCTCTCGCGCTCATTTAAGCCCCTCTCGACCGTTTTCTAATGACAATTTGACCCTGGAAGCTTGTAAGAACAGGCATAAGGCTAAAATTAGCCTCTGTCCCCATTTTTCAGCTGTCGATGTCGATCAGTATGTGGTTGACATCGACAGTTATATCGGCGTCGGTTACCTCTAAAACTAGTTTTTTGCATCCGTTACTGCCCCTTGCGAACAAAAATTATCTTGCCCTTACTTCCCAGCATTCTTGCTTCTCATTTTCTTACAGGTATCAGTGTTTTGACAACATTTTCTAGGCTTAGAGGATCAGCACCAGTCATCCCACATAGGGTTGAGGATTACATGACATCTCCATCACCAGCCACAACAGACATAGCTCCTGCACCTCTACCAACTCCATCCACAGCTAAGTATTTGTGTTAGTTTTATTTTATTATCCTTTTTAAATACATTAGCATTCTATCCATTGTCCATTCCCAACCATTCTTGATAAAACTCAACTTGCCCTTCCCAGAGAGGCTAAAAAGCCTTCTCTCAGCCTATTATCTCCCTGTCACCTGGTCCTCTATCTAGTCCCCTTTTTTAGACTATACTCTCTGTCTTACAGTCATGTGCAGACCTCCAAATAGGCTCTCTGACCTCCAAACAGGCTCTCTGACCTCCAAACAAACTCTCAGACCATTTTGCAGATTATAAGACTCATCTAGAACCTCATTACCCCGACTGACCTTGACCATTGCCCCTACCGATGTCGACATACTAACCGACGTCTGTGACCCTGACCTACCGACATCGGTAGACTAACCAATGCCAATGACTATGGAAGATAGATTGCTGCATATAGGTATGCATTTGATTCTTTTTCTCTTGTTTAGTTTTTATCATTTCTATTTTTGGCTATATTCTACTTTTCAATAGTCAGTGGACTGTCATCCCTCCAAGAAGTCTTTGCACTTCTAGGACCAAGCTTTTGCTTGGCAGTCCACTTTCTAGCTATCTAACAACTTCTATGTTTGAGTCTCTTTCTTCTACAGGTGTCATCCTCCACAACCAAAGAGGAGTTCCTTCAATCGTCTGAATCTGGTGCGCAAGACTTCATCCGGGTATGTACAAACCCTTGACCATTTTATCTTAGTTTCTCATTTCCTTTTGAATGTGAAAAGCAAAAACTTATTTGGAAACATTCTAGCACACCTAGTGGGACCCTAGGGTCTTCCTTGGGTTCTTTTCTTCCTTTTCATATAGGCGCATTAGGTCTCCCCTTGCATCTTCTTCCTCTATCTCTTCCAAAAGACACTATCAGCAAAAATTAAAAAGAATCATTCTTTTTCTTTCTTTTCTTGCATCTTAGAGTAGTAAAACTCATACTCTTCAACTCTTTCTCCATTTTTCTGCATACGAACTCACATTTCTATTGGGGCTTAAAATACGTTGCATTTCATTTCTTCCTAAATGCATACTTAGCTCTCACATCTAGTAATTAAAAACTACATCATGAATAAAGTGTAGTCCACTTATGTTACACAACCAAACCACTTGCACAAAATTAAACATCTAAACTTACCTGAGACAAGGTCTGACTAGGATTTCATCACCTAGCAGATACCTTACCCATCTCAGAAATCCCACTTGGACTTCACTACCAAGGGGAAAGCCCACTCTATTCTCTGGCAGAGGATAAACTCTAGGGGAAGTATATACTGGCTAAGCGGCGCAGCTTATCACTGGGATTGTGAAGTGAGGGGAGCTTGTTCCTTAGCACTAGGCCATGTACATAACCTAACACAGACTCTTGAGCACCGAAACTAACCTAAAACCAACTTTAGACTACCTCTTCTATGACCCATTTTACAAGCCAACTTATTAAACACATTCTAAGGCATAAGCCAACATGATCCTAAAAATTTATTCCTAGGAATTTTAACGCTTAGGGTCTGCTTGTCTTCATCTTCTTTCCTATTCTTATCTGGTTGTGTGAGCTTGTAAGGACATTTTTTTTCTTTCCTTGAATGGTTTTGACATGCAATCAAACCAAGACTCTTGTCGACCACGTGAGGCATCAACCACTTTTGCCTTCACCGTCCATAACCAATCCCCTAATGGAGTTTCATTCAGAGACCGAATGAACACCTACCCAACTGACCCCGACCCAGTCTCCCATTGTCCCTGAAGGGGACCAAGACTTCAAAAGATTCTTGGACCTTAATGTCAAAGCCCTCCAACACTATCTCATGTGAAGCCGAATGCAAGACTCCTTAGGCAACCTGATTTATGGGATGCCAACCTCTTTAATCGAGACAACAACCATATCGACAACGTCTATGGTTCAACCCATAGACACCCAAGCTACCACCTTGACTAATAACCAGTCCATGACTAATCTTCTAAGTGTGGCTTCTCCTTCCATCTCTGGGCCCACTTCCACTGGGGTTTTAGCCCCCCATCAACCGCAGACTATTCAACCAACTTCTACCCCTTTCCAAAATCTAGTTGTCTCCATCCCGCCTACTCTCACCCCCATCAACACTAGGGTGGCTACTCATCCATTGGCTAATGTTACCACTATCCAACCCCCTATGGCAACATCAAGCCTAGTCATGCCTTCTACCTTCATGACGCAACCACCCTTGGCCTCCATTTCTATCCCAATGACTAGTTATCAATACGTTGTGCCCATACAAGCACAACCAACTACGTCGTATGCCCCTTCTAGCACCTTTCAAGCACCTTACAACCTAGGGGGTGCTCCACCCACAAATCCGTCAGTAGACATAATCAAAATGTTGATAGACAAAATGTCTAGTCTTGAGACCTCAGTTTTAGGTTCACGCAATGCCCTTTCATATGAGCAAATTTGTAATGAAACCATTCATCCCTCTATCCCAATCAAGCCATATCCCAGTTAGTGGGAACTTCCTAAATTTTCTCATTTCTAGAGTAAGGAAAACCCGCAACAGCACCTATGAGCATTCAAACATGCTTGTTATCTCATAGCCCATGATGATGTGTTACTTATACGCACATTCTCCATGTCACTTTTTGGTGTTGCTCTTGATTGGTACAGCTCTCTCACTAGTCACTCTCTTTTCACATTCACCCAGCTAGCCCAACTCTTCCTTGACCACTTTTTGATCAATATCACCAAAAAGGTCTTAATCACAGATCTGTATTCTATCTAGCAATTTGATGACGAATCCATAGCTAATTTTGTTTCTCACTGGAGAGGCCTAATCAACCAGCTCTCCTTTTCTCTACCCCAACCCGAGCTCATCGAACTCTTCTCTCAGGCATGTGCCAAACATATTTCCTCTACCTTGCAGGTCCAGACATTCTGCACCTTTGACAAAGCTTTTACTATGGCCCAAAAACTCGAACTACGTGCCATCAAGGAAAATAAAGTCAAGTTGTGGATTAAAAACCCCAACACCAAGTCCAATGACTCTTCCTCTAAACCTTCTTCTTCTAATCCCAAATCTAAGGCATCAGCAAATGCTATAGTCATCAGACCATCATCCTCTTCAATAATCAACCATCCTGAACCGTCCACATCCAAAAGTATCACACGGCAATTCCAGCAAAGATATGTGCAGCATCAGTATACTCCACTAGGAGAGTCATATACATCTGTGCTAGACAAACTTGTCAAATAAGGGGTTCTCAATCTCCCCCAGATCTGACCGCCTCCTTAGTTTGATCCCTCATGTGTCATCCCTACCTGGTATAGGGAGAACAACTTTTGCAATTATCACTATGTTAAAGGCCATGACACGGGCAACTGTAAGACTCTCAAAAACATCATTCAAGACATGCTAGATAAGGGTGACCTTGTCCTGGACAATCCAAATTTGCCACCCAATCAAAGCATAGACATCTTCAAACAACCCTTTCCTAACCATCCTCCTACCCAAAACAATGTGCAGACCATGACTAATGACACTCAAGATCATAACATACGCACAGTCAATATGGTATTGCCTCTCATCCCTGACCAACCTCTCTCACAGTCTCAAGAGGTTAGTCAACCCATCAATCCATCACACATGGATGAACCCTCTTCTCCTATTAGTTCTCCATCGACTTCCCTTATATTTGAGGACGCCTCGACCATACCGGCACCACTAGCCCCACCATCCTCCTTCTTTCTACTAATGGAGGACCCTACCCTTCCTACTCCTCAACCACAAGTGGAGGGCACAATCATCCCTACCCTCTACCCTCTTGAGGAGCCATGTTCTCTGGCTCCTTCTCTACTAGGGGAAGAACTTGTCTCTCCACCCTCTTTAACCAAAGATGAACCAGTTATGACTTCATCATGCTTTGGGTTCGAGATTGCTACACCAACCTCATTTTTGGCCCCACAACCATCCACATCTTCTGGAGGACCCAAGCCTCATCTGACATCTTCCCAACCATTCTTCTGATTGGTGGAGAAACTAGGACTTCTCCATTCAAGGAAAGTGGAGCATCAAGCATTATGGGAGCGACTCAAAGCTCTTCAGCTTGCCCATTCTGTCTCATCTCATGCCGTCAACCCACTCATGACAAAATCTCCAAAAACATCCAACAAAGACCAGACTTCTACCTCTAAACCTTCAAAATCTCAACCATCCACATCAGAACTAAAACCTTCATCCACCACATCAAAACCAATCAAGTCACTCAGCGTTCACCCCGTCCCTAACCTCACTCACCTGCAAGTGAAGGTAGACTTGGACTAGGCCTCGACCAATAGTAGTCCTCAAACCAAACCAAAGAAGACTGCTAAACTACGGTGGCAAACTCCTCCTCCACCGTCAGTATTTCCCTCCATTTTGGGCCCTCATCCTTTGACCATAATAGGAGTGCTCCCTACTCCAACCCCTAACCAAAACAAGTTACCGCCATTACTTCCTTTGCCTACCACAAGCCTACCCTCTCTGAAAAATTTGGCACCTCTCACAAAGAAAGTGTCGTCTTCACATGTGGCCACACCATCAACCCAAAAGGTGGTACGAAAGCCTCCTTCAACACTGCCTAAGAAAAATTCACCAACATCTCGCACATCAACAAGCACAGACCCTTTAGTGGGTTCATATGCTTTGATCTTGCATCGACTTTTGTAGACCTCTAGCATAACCCTTCTGCCTATCAAGCCCTTCCAACCTCTTGGGCCAAAGCCTTCCTGGTTTGATGATACTAAGATTTGCCTATATCATCGTATGCCAGGACATGATACTGAGAATTGATGTGCCCTCAAAGTGGTCATTTGTCGATACATAGAGAAAGACACTCTTCTTCTTGAGGACACTGTCGACATACCCCCAACACCTTCCCATACCCCTCAAACCTCTTCATCGACATCGACATCTCATCGACAGACTATGGTCCCTCCTTCTCCTTCGCCCCCTCTCTTTGAAATTAATGCCATTCACATAACCACTAGGTCATAAAAGGATAAGGCAAAAGAAAAAGCTGCCATTCTTTAGACCTATCCCTTTGTTAAGCCACCTTAACCACCAAAACCTAAAATTTCTATCCTGGGTGCATCTCAACCCTCTTCTTCAGGGGCAATCCATGACTCTATGTTAAAACAACTTCACCAAATGCCTATGAAGATGACCTTGTATGACCTCATCCAAAGTTCACCCTAGCATCGTCAAGCTCTAATCAAAGCCTTACAGGTAGTGGAGGTCCAACCTGAGAACCCCCAACCACTAGCTGCCCTAGTCCACTCATTATCCCCCATTGCCTCTATCACTTTCAGTGATTCTAAAATTCCTACATCTAACTCAGAAGATCAGGATGCTGCTCTCTTCATCACCACCTATGTTGATCCAACCTGCATTAAGCAAGTTATGATTGACAAAGGTGCCAACATTAACATCATCTCTACTCATGCCTTTGATCAATTGGCCCTTCCCAAGAATTGCATATCAAAAACTAATGCAATCTTGCGATCCTTTAATGACACCACTGCCACAACCATTGGTACCATCATCCTCCATATTCATGTTGGTCCATGCACTGTCTCAGAGCTCTTCTACATCATCGAAGGAGAGTTTTAATATAACATGTTGCTAGGCTAACTCTAGATCAGTGCCATGGCTTGTGTTCCCTCCACACTGCACTGTTGTGTAAAATTCAAACACGATGGGCAAGTCCACACCATTCCTGTCAACCCATCACCTTTCAAAACTTGTAACATGACCTATCAACCAAATGGTGTTCTTATTCCTCTTAAGACATCAACCTCGACACCGCCTCCATCAATGGAAGCTTCGACCAGTTCACAAACGGTGGTCGCCCTCACACCACCTCTTCAAGCGACAACCAAAGACCCCATGGAAGATATCTTCCAATGACTTTCACTTGGGGAATATCACTTTCTTACCTTAGACATGTTCCAAACTCCACAAGAGTATGGATAGCTTCACCACAGCCCAAGTTATGACCATCAGATCGGAATGGTCATTCCTTATGGTCCTCCTCACCTCCGAACCAATCTCATCTATGGGGGGCTAGATCGAGCTCCCACTAATGGGAATTCTCTCTCTTCACCTCAACCATTCACATTCAACTTCTCATTTCTTGGCAACCCTGCCTTTGCTCACACCTACCTTTATAGGTGTGCATGGAAGGGTTTTGGCTTTAGGTGCTACGAGCAAGGCTCCCATTAGCCCATCGAACCACTCAATGATGACAATGCCAAGAAATGATATGGCCTGGGTTTCCAAGAACCCACTGAGGCTTTTGTAGACCTTTGCCTCGAGCCCACCATCGACCAATCTCCTCCAAGCTCACCTATTCTTCCCCCTTCACCTATGGAGTCGGTGGTTTCCATCCCTCCTAGTTTTTTTTGCATAAACACCATCTGCCTGGAACCCCTAACCTATCAGCTAAATGGGGTGTCTAGGTCTCTCCCTCTTGTTTATCCCAACATGGTAGATGATGATTTGACAACCATCAACACTATCCATTGCATAGACGATGATGCCATTCTCTCTTACATGGGCACCGATGACCCTTTCATACAATGCTCCCTCCCTTCTGAAACCTAGGTTATGTTAAATGAATCAACCATTGACATCAACCTTCCATCTTCTGATGTTCCTCACGTCTTAAAGATTGGTCAATCTTTGGATGCCCAGGAGTAGCTTGACTACACCCAGTTCCTCTCAGACTATAGCAAGGCCTTTACCTGGACCTATGGTGACATTTATGGCATCGACCCCAACATTACCATTCATAACATTGTCACCAAACTAGAGGCTAAGCCTATCAGGCAAAAGCTTCGAAAGATGCATCCTCGTGTGGCACTCCTTGTCAAAGAGGAGCTTCAACACCTTCTCTTTGTCTCTTTCATCCAACCCATCAATTGTCTGTAGTGGGTCTCTAACATCATCCCTGTCACCAAGGTGATTGGGGGGATCCAGATCTGCACAGACTATCATGACCTCAACCTAGCCTGTCCCAAAGACAACTTTCCTCTTCCCAACATTGACCAACTTGTTGATCTCACAGCCAGTCATGAGATGCTATCACTCATAAATGGGTTTTCAGGATACAATCAAATCTTGATTACACTAGAAGATCAACACAAGACTACCTTCATCACCCCATGGGGGACTTTCTGCTATCGAGTCATGCCTTTCAGCCTTAAGAATGTAGGCGCCACATATCAACATGCCATGACTTACATTTTCCATGATCTCCTCCACAAAATCATGGAAGACTATGTGGATGACCTACTCGACAAGTCCAAGCTTCACCGTGATCATTTGACCATCCTCAAGATCATCTTCTCTCACCTTCTTCAGTACAATGTCTGCCTTAACCCCAAAAAATGCATCTTTGGGGTCCTCTCAGGTAAACTCTTGGGTTTCATCATTTCTTTTCATGGCATCGAGATAGATCTTGGAAAAATTTGTGCTATCTTTGAGATGCCACCTCTAACCAATCTCAAGTAGCTTCACAGTCTATAAGGGAAGCTCTAGTCCATCCATTGCTTCATCTCACAGCTTTTTGACTGCTGCCAACCCTTTCATCATCTCCACAAGAAGGACATCTCCTTTAAATGGGATAAGGACTACCAAGAGGCTTTTAAAGCCCTCAAACACTATCTGGTCTCTCCACCAGTCCTCATTCCACCTAAAGATGACCAACCCTTCTACCTTTACATCTCAGCAATCAACCATTCATTAGGTGCCATGATTGTGCACCGAGATGAGCAACACCGTGAGCAAGTGGTTTACTAGATTAGCCAAACACTTGTCGACTATGAAACTCGATATACTCATACTGAGAAACTCTATTTGGCATTAGTCTTTGCCACTACCAAGCTCTGCCATTATCTTCTCAACCATAAGACCTTTGTCATCACTCACACTGACCTCCTTAAATATATGCATTCCAAGCCATACCAAAATCAACGTATGGCTTGTTGGCTCATGCTTCTTGTCGAGTTAGACTTGGAATTCATCCAGTAGAAATCCATCAAGGGACAAACCATTATTGACCAACTGGTAGATGCCCCTCTACTCGATAATCAACCTTCTCAGTGTGAGTTCCCTGACGAATCTATCACCGCACTTTCCACTAATGACACCGTCTATCAAATGACCATGTTCTTCGATGGCTTCAAATGCCAACTCGATGGGGGTGCAGGAGTCATTCTCATCCCACTCAAAGGTGAGCCCATGCCTCTTTCTTTCAAGCTCAACTTTGATTATACCAATAATATGGCTGAATACGAAGCCTTAATTTTGGAACTTCAAACCACCCTTTCTCTCAACATCAAGTCTATCAACATCTTTGGCAACTCACAACTTGTCGTCAATCAGATCAACAGTTCATACCTCTGTAAAAATGAAATTTTACAAAAGTACAAAAATCGTGCTGACACTCTCCTAGCCTCTTTCAACCATTACCTCTTGCAGACTGTTTCACGATCCACAAATAAGTTTGCTGACACCGTGGCTTCTCTCACCTTGCATATCCCATCTTCATCATCTTCATCAAGAATTTTTGTCATGGTGCATTGTGTGTCATTTCCTTCATATATTTCTCCTAACATCAACCATGTCAACACCATAGACTCTAGTCCACAAGATGTTTGGTATAAGCAACTTGTGGACTACTTATCTCATTCTATCATTCCTCCCAATCTCTCTAGTAATGCACAGTGACCTTTCATCAAACACACAACTTGCTATACCATGTTAGGGGGTCTTCTCTATAAACGAGATTTTGACAGCCTCCTTCTTCACTGTCTAACCTCCACTAAAGTGTCTCATGCCATTAAACAAGTCCACAATGAGATTTGTGGTGGACACTTCAGTGGGAACTCAGTTGCCAAGCACATCCTTCGCTTGGGCTATTATTGGCCCACTCTTCATCAAGACTGTAGTGACTATGTTTAGCATTACATCAAGTGTCAATAGCATGCTAACCTGCTTCATCTCCCTAGCCATGCCTTGCAAGTCACTCAAGATTTCTGGCCTTTTTCACAATGGGGCTTAGATCTCATCAGTGAGATTAACCCTCATTCATCTCTTTGTCATCAGTCCATTATCACCGCCACTGAGTATTTCACTAAATGGGTGGAAGCCATTCCTCTTGTCTCCACAAAAGCCAACAAAATTGTTGACTTCATTAGCACCCACATCATCTATCATTTTAGTGTACCTCACAAAATCATCACCGATAACGACAAGTCATTCAAAAATAAAACCATCCAGAAACTCTGTGACTCATTTGGCATCAAGCTCAGCTTCTCTTCACCTTACTACCCATAAGCAAATGGGCAGGCTGAGGCTTCCAATAAAATCTTGACTAAAATTCTCATGAAGGTGGTCAACGACACTGGAAGGGATTGGCACATTCACATTCCCTTCACTTTGTGGGCCTACCGCACTAGCATCCAAACCTCTATGGGTGCTACCCCTTTCTATTTAGTGTACAAAATAGAGGTTGTCCTACCTCTCAAAGTACAGATCTCATCTCTCTGCATCTCTCTACATGACATTCTCTCTAATGATGACTTTCATCAAGATCACTTAGCTCAACTTGAGTTACTCGATGAACGTCGTCTTGCTACCCTCAACCATCTCCAGGCCTATCAAAATCGCATCAAGTGAGCTTATGACAAAAATTTGCGAGAATGAGATTTCAACATCAAAGACCTCATCCTCAAATAAAATTAGCATGTGACCAATATGGAGCAAAGTAAATGAGGCAAGTTCACTCCTAATTGGCTCAAACCTTTCATCATCATGCACAAGTATGGGTCAGGGACTTATTGTCTATCCTCTCTCGATGGGCAGCCAGAACTTGAGCCTTTTAATGCCTTGCATTTGTGACCATTCTACTGTTAGTCAAGTACTCATTCACTTGATGTTTAACTTGAGCTCATCCCTTAAGCAATCTCCATCCTCCTAATCCTCATTCCTTTCAACCTTATTCCCCTAAACAAATCCTATATAACCCTTTTATACAGTATGGGTGCTTTGTCCTAATAAAAGGGAGCCCTTGAACTTTTATAGTCTTGTCCATGACTCAAAATTTTGTCAAAAATAAATCGAGATGTCAAAATATCCAAGGTCACAAAATCAAAAAGTAGACTGCTCCCTCGAAAGACAACTATACTATAATTGTTGTAGCTAATAGACTGCTCCCTCAAAGGACAGCTATTCAAAGCCCTTACATATATATATAAAGCAAAAATATAGACCACTCCCTCGAAGGATGGCTATGACTAAATCTTGCTACAAATAGCACCTTTTTAGAAGCTTCCCGCATTGATCAGCTTCACAAATTACCACAAAGTAAAATGACACCTCTATGTAGACTTCCTGCATTGATCAGTCTGCTCCAAAAAAAAAAGGTCATGGACTTGGCTTATAGTCGTCTCAGGGTCTCCTCTAAAAAGGGACAAGGTTATCTCTACTCAAAAGGGGTTACCCTATCCTCCCCTATCACATCACCTACTCAAAGGACTTCGATCTCATTTTAATGTCAAAGTGATTCGATTACCTCTCTAACACAACCCATGGTCAACGATGTAATGCATGAATGGGGCTCTTGGTTCTAACAACCCCTATCTATGCTATAATTCTGGTCCTTGTCATTGAAAGGGAAAATATGCCTTTCACTTCCTTCATACCTTTGGTCACATTCAAATACATCATTGGTTAAACCAAACCAACCCAACCCCTTTTTAGACCACTCACATAACCTATTGACACTAGTTTTTATGGACACCAATACACCTATAAACTATTGACTACCCAATTTATGTCAAGCATAAACCATTACTTGCTGAAGCATAAATAGACTCATTTCATTTTTAGCAAACATCCATCACCTAATATGGACAATTGCTAGGGATGAAAAACCTCGACCAATGTTCTAGAATACACCATTTGGAAAAGGCTGTAACATCATCTTTCTCCTCGTCATTTCAAGCATAAACCCTCAGACATATGGGACATGCTAAATCATTCTCATGACCAATCACATCAACCACTTTATCTCCTCATCTAAACTACATTGGTCTGAGGCCCTTCCAACTAGGGCTATGTAGGTAGCACTCAGATGACATGACGTCTTTTGGGGTTAGCTCGACTACATCTGTTTGTTCATCTACCTGATGGACAAACCCTATCCTCTTCTAACCATGACTTGATCTTGACCACAAACAATCAACCACTTTGACCCTCTTCCTCCCTTTTGGGAGAACTACATTGGCCTGAGGCCCTTAGGATAGGGGCTATGTAGGTAGCACTCAGTTGACATGGGGTCCTCTAGGGTTAGCTCGGCCATTATCTTTGTCATTTTTTTCTGTCTCATTCTCTCGTCACCTGCCAATCACATCACAACTAATCACATTTTTACATAATCATTAACATATTCATTAACATCATCATAACATCATAATCATCAACCATAACCATATCAATATCATCACATTAGTCATCATAACATCATAATCATGAACATAATATCAAAACATGCATCATTAAAATACATATCAAATGTTGAACACATTACACATCCAAGGCATCCATAACACATGAATGGTTAAAAATCTCATCATATATATATATCAAAATTTTGTACAATAGACACAATCTATGTTTGTCTCTCTCTCTCTCAAAAATATATCATACATCTCACGTCAATGGCTCACAGGCTGATATATGCATCAAAATGTCAAAATCTAAGCCTCACAGTTGTGGCTGTGGCAGTGGAGGTAGCGGTTGTGAAGATGTTGTATCATCTCCACTCTCTAACCTACGACGTCTACGTGTGCCTGAAGTGGTCACACGTGACACAAACCTTTGATGACTCTACTCGTCCCTCATCTCTGAGTATCGATGTATCTGAGGGAACTCTCTGATAGCTCCCTTATAATACATGATCTCATCTAATGCAGTCCTGTACCTAGATATAGGTACAGTCTACAGTGGACCCATTCGACCTACTGTCGTGCCTTACACTGAACCCTAAGGCTGTGAATAGGTTGGCTACACTGACACTGACTGTGCTAGCCCCTGAGATGGCTACTGAGGTGGCTGCTGAATCGGGCCCTGTCCCCTAAAAACCTATCCTACCAATGCCTATGCCTAGGCCACAGCCAACTGACCCTGTAGCATGGTGACCTATCCTGTCAGCGCTGCAACCTGGCCTAACATCCCTGCCATTTGCCCTGTCGAAACTATGACCTACCCCTATAAAATGGTCACCTAGGCCTGAGCTACGTCCCTCTTTTATCGAGCCATGTCTCTCTCCTGGTGGGCTGTATCTCACTCTCTGATCACTACCTATAAATCAAGATATGGACCCACCTACACCCCTATATACTAACCTACCAATCATGCTGAGTAGGTCTCTGTACACCCTGGGTTAGCTATCTTAGGTCCTGCTGGCAGCTCCTCAAAATCAGGCCCCTCTGTCTCCTCTAGCAGTGAGAGCAGTGCCTCAATGTCATCCTGCTTGTACAGTGGGAAAGCGAGAGGCACATCCTGTAGTAGCCCAAACTAGTGCCACACTCTCTCTATAAGTACCCTCTTTAGCTCACTGGCTCACCTGGCCCTAACCCATCTCAGGCTCTGTACCCTGACTAGCTGCTCTGCCTAATCTCTGAAGGCTGGGTACACTAGGTACAGTTTTTAGATGATATCTATTGGGATCAGGGCCTCTAGTACCCCCTGTAGTGGTTGATGTCCCTGACCACTCCATCCATCCATGCCTATGCCATCATCTCCCACCATCATCTAAATCTGACCCTGAAGCTGGCCTGAATAGACACTGGGAGGCTGAGAAGATGCGTGACCACGATGTGCTCGTAAGCCTAGCAGTGCAGAAGGTGGCCCATGCATAGACTGTACCACTGCCATTGACTGATGCCCCATAACTCTCTATATACCTAGGCCAAAAAGATAGGCACTCATACAAATATGGTCTACTACTCTACCATCTCTATCAAAACTCTGATCATGGTGACTAGAAACCTACCTCCCTCTACATCTGGTAGTGCATAAACTATGATGCCAATCATCATCAAGATCATCAACCGATGTGCATCCTCATCTGCAGTGTAGATGGGCTCATAAGCAAAACTCACTGAGTGGTAGCTCATCTTAGTGACATGCTCCCTAAATAGTGTAACCATGTGAATATCATGCACCTCTCTCGAGCATGCATATAGGTCTGCTCTATGTACCGGCAGCCATAAAATCTAGTACACGTCCTCAACTGTGACCGTCATCTCTCCTGTGGGCAGGTGGAATGTGTTGGTGGAATGATTCCACTACTCAATCAATGCCACCATGAGACTCACATCCCTTGCCACTTGGTAGTAGCACCGCAGCCTGCCTAATCCCACTTCCATCATGTGGGCCCACTCTTCAACGGTAATGCCTTCGCACATCTGCATCAGCAATGTTGAGAAGTGATCTTACAACATCAGTGTCTACCTCACTTGCATCCACCCAAAACCAAACTTATGTTAACAAGCGACTACTCTTCCTATTTGACCAATCTACCTAGCCATCCCTACCTATCTCAACACCCGAGAAGCCCTTGGCATAGCTTTGACCCTTCGACTTGACCAATTTCATAATCTTTCTGACCAGGCAACCACTGACATTGGTTAATGTGCCAGTGATGGCACTCACCTAATCGATGTCAATCACTTAGCGACTAACATTGATAGGTGAGTGACCGACGATGGTCGCTAGTCGACTGACATCGATCGCTAGTCGGTCGATGCTGGCAAACACACCGACATCAGCAACTGGTTCAGCCCTAAGGCTGAATGGGGCAAGCCCTAAAAATAAGCATGCCCTAGGCCACTGACATCGGCTAATTTCTACTAACAGCGGTCCCTTTTGGCCACTGACATCGATTTTATAACTGACATCGGTGGCCTTCAAACTTCAAATTCATCACATTGCCCCAAAATCATGCCCCAATCAGCTAGTCCTCCCAAGTAGAAGTTATCTTAGCCTCCTAGGGCACCCTTGAGATCACTTTTGCCTCTACTGCCTTGACTACTAGACCATGGAGATCACGACTATCTCCTTCGACCACTTTCGAGACAACTCTGTCTTAGTTGTTTGATTGCCTTTGCTACCTCACGACTAGTTAGCAAATTGTCACAGGCCCTCACAAGTATTAGATCGTGAGCAAGTTGATCCCTACTGCTTGTGACTTTTTTTGTGTTTATTAGGAGCACTTCCTGAGCCCAGAATACCTAGAACATGATGACTCATTGGAGCTACGGCTTGGATCAAATAACCCAAACAGCTACGACCAAATGTTAGGGACCGATTATTTCAATTTTGGCACTCCTCGACCCTTGACCATGACAATTTGAACTACCTATAGTGTGGTGTGGTATACATGTAATCCCACCCTTTGTAGTGTTCACACTCAATCTTCACCATCTCTAGCCACCTCTCTGTCAAATCAACACCCGATCTCAGGTCCCCTTCCCTCAACTCTCACTTTGAGGGGGGAACACCTCATCCCATACCTGGGATAACTTACTCCTATTTTTATCTTGCAGTTCATTAAGAACAATCAACAAGACAAAAAGGGGCAAATGTAGACACCGAAATCATGTCTACCCCTTGGTCATCCTCCCCCCTTTGTCCCCTTGGTCCACCTCCTAACACAAGTCCTAACCCACTCAATTATTAAATTAAAAAAATCAAATATTTTAATTTAGTGGCCCCCTTGCCACTTCACCCATGTCACCTCACTCCACCTCGAATTCCTCTCCTTGGATGCCCCCACCCCATGCCAAGCCTTAATTACCTAAATCCCATCTTAACCCTTCCTCTCGCGCTCATTTAAGCCCCTCTCAACCATTTTCTAATGACAATTTGACCCTGGCAGCTTGTAAGAATGGGTAAAAGGCTAAAATTATCCTCTATCCCCATTCTTCAGCCACCAATGCCAGTCAGTATGCGGCTGACATCGACAGTTTTGCCCACATCGGTTACCTTTAAAACTAGTTTTTTGCATTCATTGCTACCCCCCGTGAATGAAAATTCTCTTGCCCTTGCTTCCCAGCATTCTTGCTTCTCATTTTCTTGTAGGTATCAACATTTTAACAACATTTTCTAGGCTTAGAGTATCAACACAAATCATCCCACACAGGGTTGAAGATTGCATGACATCTCCATCACCAGCGACAACAAACATAGCTCCTGCACCTCTGCCAACTCCATCCATAGCTAAGTATTTGTGTTAGTTTTATTTTATTATCCTTTTTAAATAAATTAGCATTCTGTCCACTATCCATTCCCAACCATTCTTGATACAACTCAACTTGTCCTTCCTAGAGAGGCTGAAAAGCCTTCTCTCAGCCTATTATCTCCCTGTCACCCGGTCCTCTATCTGGTCCCCTTTTTATACTATACTCTCTATCCTACAGTCCTGTGCAGACCTCCAAATAGGCTCTCTAACCTCCAAATGGGCTCTTTGACCTCTAAACAGACTCTCAGACCATTCTACAGATTATAAGACTCATCCAGAACCTCATTACCCTGACTGACCTCGACCATTGCCCCTACCGACATCGGTGACCTTGACCTATCGACATCGGCAGACTAACTGATGCCAGTGACTATGGAAGATAGATTATTGCATATAGGTACGCATTTGCTTTTTTTTCTCTTGTTTAGTTTTTATCATTTCTATTTTTGGCTATATTCTACTTTTCAACAATCAGTGGACTGTCATCCCTCCAAGAAGTCTTTGCACTTCTAAGACCAAGCTTTCGCTTGGCAGTCCACTTTCTAGCTATCTAACAACTTCTATGTTTGAGTCTCTTTCTTCTATAGGTATCATCCTCCACAACCAAAGAGGAGTTCCTTCAGTCGTTTGAATCTGGTGCGCAAGACTTCATCTGGGTACGTACAAACTCTTGACCATTTTATCTTAGTTTCTCATTTCCTTTTGAATGTGAAAAGTGAAAACTTGTTTGGAAATAGTAGAATTACACAAAAACTGAGTGCAAGGTGCTCACCATGGTTTATACCCTACAAAAATTTATGAAATACATGTTGGTGACTCAATTCATATTTTTCACCAATCATAAAGTGTTGTACCTCATGAACAATCCTATTCTACATGGGAACATTTGTAGATGGATAGTTCTATTTTAGCAATTCTAGTTCTCCATTATCATCAAGCCTAGAAAATAGAAATCTGGCTTAGACCATTTATTCCACATTGATTTTGGTAATGTAGAAATGCTTATTAAGGATGATATGTTGGATGCACAACTTTACTAAGTCTATCACACCCATAAGGACTTGGTAGAGATAGTTGCTTCTCTAATGTCTAGCTCTACACCCCAGATAATGTAAATAAAGAGAATAAATAACTCACAATATGCACTACCCTTTTTTATCTTATCATTGAGGAACTATACAAATTAAGCTGAGATGAAGTCCTACACTAATATGTCTTAGAACATGAAAATAAATCCATATTATGATAGGTTCATGAGGGAATAGTGGGAGGCCATTACGTTGGAGATACAATGACATGCAAGGTATTGTAATCAGGCTTATGGTGGCCAAGTCATTTTTAGGATGTAAAAGATTAAACCAAGGCATGTGACATATGCTAGCACATAGGGAATCCCAACCATCAGGATGAGATGCCTCTCATCCCCATTATTTCTTAGGTGCTATTTTAGAACTAGGCTATTGATTTTATTGGGCTAATTACCCCTATAACAAGGTCTATAGGCATAAGATAAATTTTGGCAGTCACTGATTATTTCACCAAGTGGACTGAGGTAGTACTAACCAAAAACTATACAGCTACCATAGTTGTAAGGTTTATATGAGAGAACATCATAAATTATTATGGGTATACACTCAATATGACTAATGATAGGGGCATACACTTCATAAATGAAATGATGTATATCCTATTGACTAAATACATGGTGGTGTACTATAATACCATGCCTTATCATCCACAAGCAAATGGCATAGTTGAGATGTTCAACAAGATCCTAAGGATGTGCCTCATGAAAATATGCAACATTGGTTGTAAAGATTGGGATGATCGAGTGTTAATGGTATTATGGGCATACTGCATAACCTACAAGCACTTGAACAAAACTACACCATTCCAACTAGTGTTTGGTGTTGAGGTGATTCTACCAATGGATTTATTGGTGCCATCATTTCATATTATGCAAATTGGTCATTTGGATGATCGAGAATTAGTGAATGCTAGGCTATAGGACTTGGAGCATTTAGATGAGGTGTGCACCCAAGCAAAGTGGAGCCAATAAATATAAAAGACACACTAGAAGCTCTAGCATGAAAATAATATTAAGTGTAAGGTATTGAATGAAGGATCATTGGTGTTTCTCTATGAATCTAAGTACCTCAATCACCTAGGCAAACTATAGATGAGGTGGATGGGTCCATATGTCATCCACAATGTATTGAAAACTAGTGCATGCAAGCTATGCACATTGTCAGGAGAAATATTCCATGGGAATTTTAATGGAAATTGACTATGATTATAAGTAGTAGGATGGTTCTTGTACCATCAAAAATTGAATTCCCAATCATAATTTAGTGGTATTATGCTGACCAAGACAAAGTTTAGCACAAGCCAAACATTTTTTTATAAATTGGGTTGTTTTATAAATTTTGTAGCGATGAGCATTTAAGTAGTACTTTGAGGCCCACTGGTAAAAACATTCTAGCACTTACACACATAACTCCAGTCAAGTAAGTTGAGTACAGATGATTTCTAAGTGCCTGAGGCCATACATATAAATTATTGGCACTTGAATTTTTCTAGTTCAAACAAGAGGTTCACAAGATCTTCATGCATAATATTTAGGATGTAGGGTGCTAACAGACCCATGAGAGAACCATTATGGTGCCTCCAGGTATAATACTAGTAAGGTGAGTCAATTGAGGATGCTTTCTAAACACCTAAGGTTAAACACCTAAGTTTTGGGGTGTAAGAAGTTTGCTAGACTTTGAAAATTTGAGTACCAGGTGATAAAGACATGCATACATGATGATAGTACATAAATTATATAAAAAGGATGAACAAAATATTGATGTACAAGACACCCAAAGAGGAGACTAAATTTTTGGAGGACCAGCATAAGGTATTTATATGGGGTAGGATAGGCTAAGGTAAGAGATAAAATCATATTGAAATTAACTAATACAGGGAAGTGCACTTGAAATAGAAGTGCAAAATGAAGAGAAAATTGAACCATAGAGGTTTAATCACATGTATGTGAGGCATTAAACCTAGGTTTCCATAAAAAAGGTAAAGGTCACACTAAATGAGAAAAGCACAAGAGAAGATCATCAAGATAAGCAGACATCCACCCAAAGTAAGGTAGGAAGAGACCATTTGAACTAGAGATCACTTCAATAAAAATACCATTAGGATAATTTATTAAGGTGATAGTAGAGACTCAAAACTATGCATTGAATGCGTATGTGGTAGTGTATTTTCAAAAATTTCATGGGTTTGAAAAAATTCTAAGAAATATAGGTGTCACCACTCCATTAATCACCTATAATTAAGATGGTAGATGAAATTAGGGTATAAAGTAGTAAGACACCGACTAGTTTAGGTTACAAACCTTAAGATAATTTTTAGATAGAATGAAAAGCCAACTAGAGTAAATTAGAGCTGAAGTAAACAAATGCTACTATAATGAGACTTTGAGCACCCTTAGATGCCAAAAGTGAATGATTGTGTAGAGAAAATAATTATCTTCCTTTTAAGAGTGGTATAGAGAAGTAATGGGCACAAATTGGGCAAGAAATAACTAGCATAAAAGTTAGAGTGATGATGAGTTCACCATTAACAACAAGTAAAGCTCTAGATCTGAGGACACAACGATAGACCTCATGACTGTGAAAAGTGATAATAAAAATTGAAGGCTTCGGTAAGATAAATAGACCATGATTTAATACTAGTCAGTTTGGGATGGGAAAAAAACATAGGAGTTTGGGTCTATAGTAGGTATAAAGGGAAGACAAAAGGGCATGAGTAGCAGAAGAGGTAGATACTAAAAAAAAGGCAACACCACTAGTGGAAGGAGTTAGTGTCACTAAAGTTAATCATGAGGCACTTGAAAAGATGTCATATTAGTACATGCAATTCCCTATATAGTTATTAATAAGAGATAACTGGGCATCCTTCACCCATAATTTCCACCTAAAATAATACAACCACCACATGTTAAGCAATATGCAAGATCTAGCACAAGACTAGGTTATGGATATGAGGGTAAAGGCTACATCAAGAATGATGCTATTTTATGTTTCCATTTGAGACAAAATTTAAACTACTAGTGCAAATAAATTATATGTGTTGCTGTGTTTTGATAAGATGAAGGTACTCATATAGTTCCTCCTCTTGCATGTCTATGAGAACTACTTTTATTCTATAGGGAGGTGCATGTGATTATTAGCTAACCTCATTATCAGAATTATCGGGCTCCCAAACTCTAGAACAAACATCTACTAGATGATGGTGGATGATGATGAGGTTGAAAGGGTCATGAAACTATTGGGACACTACAAGGTGGGGTTCACATTCCCAATCAAAGACATTTAAGACCTAGGAATGAGGGTAGCTTCACACCTTATGAGTTCAAAACTCTGCCTCAACGGTCAATGGATAAACATCTCTAGGGCCCACCTATACATCATCCACCACATGGTACAGGGAGTAAAATTTAGCATCACAAAGTTCATTGTGGAAAAGATGATAAAGAATGTGCCTAAGTGTCATACGATGTGAGAAACCTTCTAATGGGGCTCTATGTTTGTTTTAATTGTGATGGAGGAGATCTACATGCTCGATGGTGATAAGGATAACTTATGGGTCTTATCAATGCATAAATACTCCCTAGTGATAAAATACCATAACTTCACTTACCACCTTCCTTCACCCTTATGTACAAGACCTAAGTGATGGGGTGGTGTAGATAGTACATTGAGGCATTTAGGGATAAATGGTGCATCCCTAAAGAAAATCTCCCCAAAATAAGTGGTATAAAGAAAATCTCCGCAAAATAAGTGGGGAGAAACCCTGAAGGAAATACAAGAGAACATTTGATTGAAGATAACCTCCAGTGATGAAGCTAACCCTCTATGCCAAATAATAAGCGCATGAACTTCACACCCAAAATTGCTTCACCCAAGAGAAGGGAAAAGAAAAAGAAATCCAAGGGGCCAATCACAATTCCCATAATAACTTTGGAAGATATGGAGGAGAAAGAGGTGTATGAGGAAAAATTATCACAAAGGGCACAAGAAGAGATGGAGATGGAAGAGGAAGTAGGGATAAGAGTGTATATATTCCAAGAAGTAATAGAAGAAAATATTAGTGTTATTGAAGTTCAAGAGGCTCTCCAAGGTGGCACTACCATAGTGATTGGAGAAGTAAATAAAGTTGAACCACATCCTCTAAGGAACCAAATACACAACATTTCAAACTAAGGAGGTGAACAAAAGCATGTGGAGAAAAATGGGACAGAATAAATAATAAATAGAGATAGCGTTGGCACTAGAAAAGAGAAGGGATACCATGAAAGCAAAGGGCATAACCATGGAGTAAATTATAAAGGTAAAGGTCAAGGAGATAAAGGCCAAAGAAGTGAAGGCCTTAACATAGGTCAAGAAAAGGAAAGCAAAGAAAAAGAAGGCCCAATAAGAAAGGGCCATGAAAGAGAAGAAAGAGAAAAAGGTTACCACAAGTGTGGAACCAAGTAAAGAGACAAAAACAAAGACACCTAGCACCCCGACTAGCATAGCAAGAGAAGTTGTACCATAGGTGAAACCAAGTAGTGAAGGGGTACCTAACGACAAGGAAACTGATGTTGACAACTTACAAGAGAAAAAAGAGAGTGTGGAAGAAACTTAGCATAAATAGGAGGACAAAGATAGCACTAAGGAGGAAGAATAAATGGACCAAAGGACAAGTCTGAGGAAAAACCCTTTGTTGACCAAGTTTGACCCCAATTAAAATTTGGGTCAACCCATACTATTTTAAACTTTTGAGGAAAGTTTCATATGTCTTATGGGGTCTTTTATTATCCTATATGTCCACTTGCCCTTCCCCTAGTCCTTATTGAAGTCCATTCTCCTAGAACTGGGCTAGTCAACAATAGTCAATATTGGTCAACCATGGTAAAACTTAGTCAAAGGATCAATTTATTTTTAAAATGTCCTAAAATTGTCTTTGATAGGTTTTAAGGTGTCTTTGAGTCACAAATTGGCCATTTTCCAAGTTTCACATGGTAAAAAGGTCATTTGGTCACTTTTTTACCTAATTATTTAACTTGTATCAATGGTGGGAGTTATAAAATATGAAATCAACGTGGATATCAACGTGGGTAAGGTAAAAACACATCATAATAAGTTATATGATAGTTATAAGTCTTTTATGGTCATGAAATGGTAGTTTCTCCTCAAAAATAAGAGATTTTAAACACTTATACGAACTTATTAAGTCCACCATCAGTTGAAAACATGGTGGAGTGACTATTCACATTCCCATAATCCATTTCAATGCCTAGTTTTCAAGAAGAATGCAAAAAGTTTCATGTGTAACTTGTTTTCCTCCATTTTCACTTGGCAAGAAAAGAAGGAGAAACTTCATGTACTTGGCATGGGTCATACAAGTGGAATTGGGAAGAGTTTTATAGGTGTGGATAATAATATAATTATACTTGATTTTAATAACAAGAACTTGAGATTTGGTGCATCCTCCTTTATTAACAATTAGTTTGATTCTAGGTAGCTTTTTATGCATGTTCAACCCTGAGGGGGTCACTATTTGAGCTTGTCCTAGTGTTTCTTGTTTTGGATTGATGGATTCATGTGTTAAAGGTGTCTCTACATGATTTTAAATATGTTTCCATGCTTTTTATTGTTTTGGATAGTTCAATTTTTTGAGAAAGCCTCTTATAGGCTTGCAAAATGTCTAGTTTGCATTCACAGTCATCTCAATTTCCTTGAAAATGTTTTATTCACATTGGATATGATGTTTTAATGTTATTTTGGAAATTATCTTGGTGTATGTTGTGCATTTAAGTGTTGAAAATTACTCTTGAGGTGTTTTGAAAGCATTCCTTGCATGTTTCTTATCATTTCATGATTTCCTTGTATATCATAGTCAAAAAGCTCCACCTATAGGAGCATGCTGACATAAAAAATGTAAGTTTTAGGGTTTTAAATGGTTATTAACCTCTTGGGACTATTAATTTGCATTAAAATTTTTGATGAAGGCATGTTGGCACTACAAACTTGCATGTTTAGAGATTGGTCTCAATTATGCTTATGTAAAGGGAATCATCATCTGCAGCTAGTGTCATAATATGCAAACATGCATTCTAGAGGTGTTCCAATAGTTTTTAAATTCAATTTGAGGGTAAATATTATGGTAAGGCTTAGATAGACCTATTTATCATCCTAGTTTGACAAGAAAGGTGTCAAAATATCAAATGGAAAGTTGGATTGTGATAAGGCCCTTTTGCTCCAAAATGACCAAACAGAGGTCCATAATGTTTTGTATGACCTATTTAAGTATGCATCTTAAGTGACATAAGGAATATTAAATATTTAATCCTATATTTATCATATATAAAAATGTGTATGCCAATTTTGAGAAGCAAAGGATGAGTGGAGATTGGATTTTTCAAGGTCCAAAGATGGCTAGAAAATCACTAAAATAGGACAGTGTTATCTATAAGATATTGATCAAAAAGTTGACTTTGCATCCCATTTTGATGATCTTGAAATATTTTATCAAGTTGAGTGATTATAATGTCTCAAATTATGCTTTAAAGCTAATAGGGCATGATAAAATTAGAAATCTAATGACTTAAACCCCAATACATGTTTCTTTGTTCGTACACAACACTGTGAGGAATCACCTACAAGAAGAAAGGTCAAAGTTTGTGAAATAGGTATAACCAAGAATAAGGTGAAGAAATTTTATGGTTTGTGAGAAAAAACCTACCTCTAAGTCATCATCAATATCCATAAAAAATTATATTCTTCACCTAAAGACACCTATAGGCCTAAAATGAATGAAAGATAACCACCTACAATTGGGGCAACAGTGAAGTGAGATGACGGACCTTGGAGGAGTATTAAGGTAATTTTTGGATAAAATAGGTGTAAATTACAAACATAATGACTTGAGGAATATAATGAAGTTATCATAACATTAATCAAGGTCAGTTTCATGCTAATGACCAACTCTTAAACACCTATAGGTAGAGACCTAGGACAGTCTCAGTCCAAGAGGACAGTGACCAATTAGAAGCCCTAAAGGGTAAAAATGATAGGTTTAGAGATGAGTTAAAATTTGAATGAAGGTGAGTCAAAAATAATATATATTATTTTTAAACCTTGGTTATAATCTCCAAATAAAGGTACCTAAAAGGAGATCCCCTATTCACTATCATAGTCAGACAGGGTCATAAGTTTGAGAGGAGCATGGTGAGATTTTGATGCCCAAGGAAGGAAGAGGGAGTTTTATATAATGTGATATGGATTAATATTGATCAAATTAAATAAATAAAATTTCAAATACATCATCAAGCTATCCAAGGCCCTTTTCCCATAAGTAAAATAGGCTCAGTCTGTACAGGCAGGGTAAGGAAACCCTTGTTTAAAGAGGTGAATATGGGATTCTACTTAGGAAAGATATTTTGGGTGGATCACTAGGCTCCAAAATCATGAAATAAGGGTTAATAATATTCATGAACAACTTGGATGCATCAAATAGGTGTGGAAGGAGCATTCATAAGGAGGTTTGAACAAAACATGCAAAAAACAAGGTTTCTTGCCCCTTTTTTGAAAAGATTGAGATGGTTAGACCCCATAACCATCAAATCAAACAAATTTTTTTGGTAAATATGGTCATTATGACCTTTTTTATCTTCTCAAATACTCATTTTTAACAAACAAATGGTCCTAATACTCTCTATTTTATCTTAGAGTAGGGGTAGTCCATGCACAAGAATGGAAGTTTTGGGGAAAAGTGAAGAATGGTGAATTAGAGACCAATTAGATTAATAAATAAGGTCTGAATAGATAAGGGACACATGGAAGAACCTAATAAACCTTTATATAAGGCTTGAAAGCAAACAATTCACCCTACATAATTAGGGTTACAATCAAGTGTGAAGGAAAGCCTTAGGGCTTGAAGCCAAATTAGAGGTCCTATGCATTTTCAACATAATATATGATTTCAACATGATAAATTAATGTTTAAAAAGGTATGATGGGTGTGTTAAATCCATCACATTTCAAAGAGAACAATTGGAGGCTCAAGAGGAGATCAAATATGTAGATAGACCTATTGGCAAGGTCTAGGCCTAAAACTAAATAGGGGTCAATTTCCATTTCAAGCTTTTGGAAATCCACTATAATGGCTAGAGGAAGTTTTTAGGGTATATACAAAGATATTCCAACCCTTATTTTTCAAATAAAGTCTCTAAGAATCCATTTTTTGGCTTAGGAATCATTTAGATCCCACTAGGAATAAAAAAATGAGCTCGAATGTCAACTTTAAGTTCTTTGAACTTCTACCAAGATTTGCATGGGAATTTGATCCATTAAAGGAAGTTAAAGGAGGTCCTTAAGGATCCATAAATTTCATTTTATCAAAATTCCAATTTGTGATGGCTATGAACAAATGCTAAGAATGAAAACCACTTCAAAACCCTTGCAAACCCTCCATAGTGACCCGATTGGGAAGATGAGGCAATTTGAGCATCCATAAGGTATGGAGGTGCCATGAAAACAATTAGATGATGTAAAGGACTCTCCATATATTATTCACATGTGAATTAGGTGTATGGAACTATATGAAATAGGGCAAAATAGGGCTTATTTTGACCAGTTTTTGTGTTTTATAGGCATGGTAATATTTTAAGAGACCAAATGACTTTTAGAGGAAAGTTTAGGATTTTTATAAGTCTTCAATGTCATTTTATCAAGTGTATAAGCTCCTAAGTGTGCTTTCCAGTTCTCCCATTTTAGCCAGTCTAGTGAACTAGCTAGGAAAGACTTAGAGAAAATGGTGAATCTTCATTTGGAAAACCTTTTAAGGATTGTTTATTGTAACTAATTCCATATAAACTTGGGATAAATGTCATACATATTATTTTATAGATAAGATATTAGGTTTTAAGAGTTTTTAGGTGCCAAGTGTGAGAGATGTGTAGAAAAGGGTTATTCTGAGACTACTAAAGATGATTATGCATGGCTAGATGATCATGAGTGGTTTAAGAACTCACCAATGCATGTGAGGACTTGTTTGTAACCCCTATTAATAAAATTCATTATCATACCTGATCAGTTTCAATGATAAGTTAGTTTTGGAAGGCCAGCCATGAGAGGTAGTTTTCTATGCAAAAGAAGGAGTTTCTTGAATCTTGGCAGGTTTTAGATGATTTAAAATGACACTTGTAGCTCCTGATGTTGCATGGATCACCCCATATCCTTATTCACATGAATTTTAACTAATTTTATCTTTTGAAAACTTGTCCTTGTGCCTCTTGGACTCCCCTTCTCTCTCTCCTCAAAGTTTTATAAATTGATCCATTTTGGTCATTGTAAAGGGATTCCAACTCTTGGCATGGCAAAATCCCTACCAAAATTGTATCTTGATTTGTAATTAAACTAATAAGAAGTAAGTTGCTTATACTCTATATCCATTTTCACTATGTGTTGAAGTGATCCATCTTGAATGTCAAGTATAAATTGAGTTCATCTTGTTTTCATGCAATCCTTGACTGTGTTACTACAAATGACTTCTCTCCTAATAGGTTTCATGAAGTGTATGCTAATAAAATAGACTCTTAAAGTGTGTATGAGTTTTGTATTGTCATATCTGACCTTCCCTTCACTTATCTTCATTTGTTGAGTTATTATTTGCCTTTGCGAGAAACACTAATGTTAGGGACCTCCATTAATGGTGTTTAGGCTAGTTTGGTTGTCTTAGTTCATTATGCAAATTCCAAGTGTATGAATGGAATCAAATCTTGGTGTATCATCTCCTAGTTTAGGTTTTCTTTATGTATCTTTCTCTCTTTTTTCACCCATAATAGGTAGTTTCAGTAGCATAAGCACATCAAGTCATATCTAGGGAGCTATCAATCATAATCTAGAGATTCATCTCTCCTATAAGTTCACTCACAACATGAGAGATGACTAAATGTTGCATCAAATTTTAGGAGCTTCATAGACTATCCTAGGGTGCACAATTTGATGATAACATCCCTATTAGAGAAAAATAAAACCTCATAGGGAAGCATAAAAGATAGCTCTAGTGCTGATGAAGAGGAGCAAGAGCAGACATAGTTGGGCATCAATGAAGAAGAGGAAGTTGAGCCAAGATTGTGAGAAAAGGAACATAAGGGGTTCACCAATGAGAACTATTATATATTTGAGTACATTCCCTTAGAGCTACAATGATAAGGACATGCTAGCAATTATCATTTTACCTTCGATAATTATATGGATGAGCCTCATTTTGAGGTGTGACAAAAGGTAATTTTGAGTGCATATCAACTAGAAGAGGGGCATGATTCCATTCTCATTAACCCTTACATGATGAACCCTATCAAGTCAGTGAATGCACTCATCTGAATGGCATTTGAAATAGTGCATAAGATCATTATTAATGATTTTAGAGCCTTAATTTGGAAGAAGATCATGCTATAAGTGGAAGAGGAAATAAATTCCATGAAATTTAAATTGTAACAATTAGACGAGTACATAGAGGAAGAAAATCCATCCCTATTGGATGGCATTGACACTTTAAATTTTTTAAATGTTGACAAGGTCTATGCACTAATACAGCAGATGATCCCAAGGTTTAAGGTAAAGTCAATACTAGAAGAAGAGGAGGACCCTTGCACCAAAATAAATCAAGAGCTAGTAGTGATGTTCAAAGATTTGGAGGACCTCTTCACAAAGCTTCAAGAGGGCGTGGATGTAGTCGATGCCATATTTTGTAAATTCTCCAACTAAGTATTAGTTATAGATGTGTGTCTCAAACATACAAAGGGGGAGAATAATGAACTTATGGTTAATGTATACACTACTATCAGGGTTGAGCATGCATAGATCATGACACAAATCAATACCTTGAGTGCCCAAATAAAGACCCAGAAGCATGACCTAGAAAAAATCTTAGGTGCTTTATAAATGAAGGCTTGAAATCAAGGAGTGGTCCTATATGGAAGAGTAAGAAAGGCAAAGGATAACATTGAATCCTTTTAGATGAAGTTGGAGAAAATAGATGTTCTCATTCTCAGTAACATTTCAACAGACATAGAAAATGCCATTGAATAACTCAAGCTCACCATCTAGGGCTTTGAGGACCTTAATGCTAAACTAATGGATAATGTTCTAAAGTTTTGTGTGCCTAGGGAATTGAAAGTCTAGCTCAAGGGAGGACTATAAATTTTGTATGCGGTAATGTTGGGCCCCCTTTTCACTAAGTATGGGCCTACACCAACTCAAAAAACACCTCAGTATGAGGGAATCATGTGGAATGATTACTATTTTGGCATATTTTGGTGCCAATTGGAGGAATCATTATGGACTTAATACTAGTTGGTAGGTAGTTACTTGGTGCCCAATTTTTAAGTGGCATATTCTAAAGTAATAAGTATGTGGTGACTAGAACACAAAGGATGCAAGGTAGTAGATCTATAAAAATGATCAATAAAGGCTCCAGCTCAGCACCTAGCATGTGCTTGCCACCCTAAAGCAAAAATTCTTCTCACTGCTATAAATCCAAGGTTGAACTAGTGTGTAAAGGATGCAAACTAGAGTAGTGACGCTTTGTTAAATTAAACCTAGATATGTTATGGATGTCATTTGCATAAGTTCTATCCTAGATACATTTGAGGATCTACATTATAGTGCTCAAGCTTTCCTATGAGTCATTGGTCCTTTAGTAGACTTAGATGAGCACTTGATCTATTTACATTTTTATGTACTCTATATTTGAACTTTATCAATGAATAATGGCATTGCACCTATATGAGAATTAATATAGATTACATGGTTATAATGATGTTATTTACTTAAGAAATGGATTGCATAATGTTTACAATAGTTGTAACTCTTAAATTTATATTATAAATACTAAGTTTCAACAAAGCTTTTATTCCAACCTATTAATGTCATCCCTATGTAAATGATGATGTTAGTACATTTTATGGAAATACTAAGTGTAGGAAAGACCCCATGCCAAGTAATGAAACATGTATTTAAAGTGTGAGCCTAAGCGTAAACCCTTAAATCTAAAGTATTCCATTAAACCCTCCAAGTGCTTGAATGATGCTAAGCCAATGGAACTAGAGGTTTGTGCCCATGAAACTATAGAACAAATCCCCCAAATAGGCTTTATGACTAACAAACAGTCGAGATCCACCTCTCACAGCTTGCACCAATGCCATTGTTACAAATGACCAAGTCCTTTGAAGATTGAGTTATGTCATGACATGAATAGCCTAAAATGTGACTCATTTATTTCTCTACTATAATTTAGGTGAGCGCATAAAGTTCACACCTTATGTGAATTGATGTCGACAAAATCGAGTGCTAAATGTTGAGCACTACATGATTAGTCTAGGTTTGGGCTTAGTTGTAACAAGTCTAAAACTGACTTGGATAGCCAGATAAGTGCCTGACAAAGAAAATGGATTGAATAACCTACTTTTATACAACACTCATTAAATAATTTAAAGGTGATTGTAAACATGTGTGTTTTCATGACTTGTTGTGAATCTAGGAATTTGACTCAAGAGAGGATGGTTAGTATGGTGTTAGTTAAAAAATGAAAACAAAATGAAATAAACACACTAAATAGCATAACATCTCTAGGCCTAGACACTATGGAGACATTAGTTAACAAACATGAATAAAACACACAACTAGAATGCAAAAGAAACCTTCTTTTACCTTCCTTGGATGCTCCAAAATGCTTGTTGTAGTGGCTTGCTTGGCTTGTGCTCATGAAGTCCTTGGCAATGGAAGCTTGTCTACCTCCATCTCTCCTTAGCACCTTTGGCTTATGGATTGGCTTGGATTGGAATAAATTTGGCATGGTAACACTAGTTTATTGAAGTTTTGTAATCGCATTATAACTTTGCATAATCATGTGATATAAATGATGTTCATGGCCTCTCTATTTATAGATTTTTGAGAATGTCTAAAATCAACTTGAACCATCCATCTTGAGTTGAGATGTGTGGTTGAGAATTAATTCAATTTTTGGAATTAAGTTTATAATTATCCACATAATGACATTGGAAGAAAGGGCAATTAAGAGGCATGAAGGGCATGAATTTTGATATTTGTGGTATTTATGGCCTAGGAATGTCTTCCCATGAAATGAGGTCACCTAATGATGTAGCTATTACATAGTCATTTCCAAAACAAATTATTCAACAAGTATCCATGGAATTATTAATTAGGCCTTGATTTGTGTTAATTAGCTCTTAAGCATGTTTAAGCACTTTGTGCACAAATTACTCAAATTGATTAGAATGCCTTGTTATTGATCCAAAATTTGATTGGATTGGAATTGAAAGGCAATGTCAGATGCATTGGAACCATATTCCCATTTAGGATGTTACCAATAAAAAATAACAAAGGCACATGTTTTGTGTAAAATATTTTATAGGAAAGAGCAATCTAGAGCACGAAGGTGCAAAATTAGCATTTTGACTCAAAATGATCTGATCAAAGTTAGCTTACCCATAAATTGAATTACCCCATTTAGTGATACCCTAGCCAAAATCAGCACTTGAATACATTAGTTTCACATCATTTAGCATTTTTTAGTGTTTTTACACCAAATTATTCATTTTAGGTGGAAATTAGCCAAAAGCCTAGTTGGAGGTTATCGGTGGCCAATTTTAGGTGTCTACAGTTTGCCCTTATTTGAGAAGGCATTTCAAGCTATAATCATAGTAACATCTTCTCAAATAATGAAAAGGCTTGTACGCCTACAACTGTAATGATGATAAACTAACTGTATGACGGCTACTCGAGAGAATGATTGGCACAAGTAAGTCGATAAATGGTCCCTCAAAAAGAAAGAGGTAAAATGAGGGGACTAAAGAAAGGAAAGATGATGGGGTGAAAACATAATGATACTAAAAAATTAGTCAAAATCATTGAGAATGAAAGTGGGATAGTGCACAATGGTTTTCCCAAAGGTAGTTATAAACATTGTACCCTAGTAGTGGCAATGTGGTATGTGTTGTCCCTGAAAAATGACTCCCCATTTTTTAGACAACATATGACTATTTTGGTCCTGCATGGCCAAAATTGTCCCTCCCCTTTCCAAAAATTTGTTCTGAAACATTCATTTTTGTCATTTTCTCAACTTTTGGTAAAAGAATTAGCAGGTTCAACCGGTTCAAAGGGTCTATCAGCAAGCATCAAAACAAGGATTAAATCATTAAACCTTGAACCATTTTGGTTCATCAATTCAACAGGTTTGACATTCCATCAGTTCAATGCACTGGGTTCAAAGGTTCAAAGACTACCTCAGTTATGAAGAGAAATGTGCATAATATAAGGAGTCAAGTAGACACTACCAAGTGTTATCAACTGAGCCCCCTTACACTTTATTTCTGAGAATTGGTGGATATTGCCACGTGTCCCTCTCAAAGCTTGTCAAAATCCTCTAAGTGCCAACATCTACAGTCTTTTCCCTTTGCTTCACTGTTTTGAGCAAAGGCCATGGTGGGACCCAGGGTGAATGACTAAATTGAAGTAGAATCTACCACTTGTTTATGCTCGCATGACTATTCAAAGTATTTAGACCATGCCACATGCCCCATGTAGAGAAAAATGGATACCAACAAGTGTCACCATTTGTGAGAGCTTGACTAAGCCCCAAAAGTTTCTATGATATCACAAAGGCCTGAGAAGGTGGATACTGCCAAGTGTCAATAGTAGAAGATGCCACATAAGATTTAGTGGAAAATAATGTGTGGCATTTGTTTGATGTGGTCAAACTCACCACGTGTCAAAGGATGGGGCACACTTAAATACAAAGGCACGCATGGAACCAAGGAAAGGATTTCTATCTAAAGGAATTCCTTCAGACATTTTCTTTGAAAGAAATAAAGGGACCAATAGCCCTCTAAAGAATCAAAGCCTGAAGGCCACTTGAAAGACCCCAAAGGGCATGCTCCCTTTGGAAAAGGATTAAGTCCCAAAGAGCAGTGGAAGCTGCCAAGTGTCACAAGTCGAGACATAGTTTTGAATGAAGCCTCAAGGCACGAAAGCTGCCACATGTCTGCATCTACACCACAGTGGAAAGTGGCCATAGCAAGTGAGAAAGACACAAAGGAGTTGCTAAGATGCATGATGGGCCCACAAACATCAAAATTTTCACAACAAAGTGTTTGTTGATACTGGCAAACTCAAGGTGTAGACCTGAATGCATCTAAAGTGCATAAGGCTAGGACATAGAGAAGGAAGAGACAAAGAGGGAAACTCAATAGTAGTTATTTCCAATAGGTGAAGTAGTTCACCAGGTAAATATTTGGGGCCTCCAAAAATTGAAAGTGCCGTCTGTTTGTCCCCTTTGAGATGAATGTAGAATAGACAATTACGCAGCTAGTAGGTGATGGAATGAGTGATTCAGGCTAAGGAGTGGACAAAGGGGATGAACTAGCATGCCACAATTAAAGCAACCACCCTATTCTAGCATGACAAAATCAAGAATGCATCCAAGGCATTAATGCATTGAATGGATCACCCCATGGAAAAAGGCACCAAGCCTCTCTCTACCTCTATATAATGTGATCTTTCACATTAGTGTAGGGGACTTTTCAATTTTTTACAAGAGCAATACTCTGTCCATTTTGAAAGAAGAAGACTGAGACTTTGAGCTTAGGTTGTAATTTCATTTCCATTATTATATGAATGAGAAAGCAGGTTTTTCATAGACTTTGGTTATTCTTACTTGTGTCATCTGAAGGTGTCCTTATTCATGTAATTTGGTACATAGAATTAGTGAAGGTAATAGGGAAGTGTCCTGAAACCAACTATGGGAAGACTTTGTGCTTTCACAATTGATTTCAATCTATGTTTTCATTTTCTTTTTGTGTTGAGGATTCTGGGGTGACTTTATGCCCCCATTATCCTTTGTGATATACTCTTTGAGTAGTTGAGGTGGAGACTTTGCACTCTATTTCATTTTGATGTTACTATGCCCTTTTGATCATTGGTTATTTCACTATTTGAAAGAAACTCTTACTATTTTCTATAAGGACACTTCTAAAATAAGAGAAGTGCCTTCAACATTTATAGCCAATATTTTCTCCTTTGTTTGTGTGCATCATCTCTAAAAGAAGAGAGATGGATAGTTTGTCCCACCCCTATGTCTTACTTTTTCTTATTTATATTGTATATAGCTCCACATATTTAATAGGGAACCTCCCCTTGATGAGAGGAGAGATTTGTCCCTTGTTGATGTAGTAAACTTACATAACTGGCTGACCAATCTTCTTGATGTGGTTGATCAGACCTATTTTGTTGATCAATACACTGATTGACAAAATATTCACCCAATAGTTTTTGGCGACTCTACTAGGGAAGAGTGCATAGTTTGAAGTCTCAAACTTCAAGCTGAAGCAAATCCTACTCTTTTCCAAATTTTGTTCTACAATCTAACAACTCCACATTATACTAGAGGCCAAAAATCCCAAGGTGTTGTCGACCCTACTTTTGAGTTGGTGTAGCAGAGTAATTTTGAGTTGTTTCCTCCACAACCTCACCTTAAACAAACTAGGAGTCTCCCTCCTAGCCCTACTAGGCCACCAACACAAGGTAGAGATTCTTTTTATGTTATTGGTTGAGCCTTGCCTACCCATGCTCCACCTGGATTAATGATCCCACTTTTGCATAATCAATTCATGGCTCAAGGATCGTGGGGTAATTCTTTCAATCCCCTAAATTTAACTCCACCTCAGCATGAGCTTTCACACAATTCAAGGAAGAATTTCCCTAAATTCTTTGATGATGGGAAGGTTCATCTTGATGAACACATTATAGCTTTTAGCATAGCCTATGGTGTAATAGGGGTGGAATTTGAAGACATAGCGGTTAGGCTGTTTGTGGAGACACTACAAGGTGCTGCTATAGACTAGTTTTACCACTTATAGGCTAGGTTAGTGACTAATTTGGACACTCTAAAAGACAAATTTAAAGCCAAGTTTAAGCCTGTAGAAGATGCACATGCCTTGCTAGCCCAGCTCACTCAGATGAAGAAAGAGCCTCATGATCTTATGAGGGATTTTATTGCCAAGTTTGACAAGCTAAGGCACATGATTCCCATGGTTGCCCAGCCAACACCTCAGAACCTCAAATGCTTCTTCATCAACTCACAACTGCCTGAAGTGAGTTTCTTGCTGAGATAGGCTAGACACATAGACCTTACTACTGCTCAAGGCTTGGCTACTGAGGTAGAAGATGACCTTATCTTGGCAGAAAACATAAGGAGAGACCCTAATAAAGGTAAATCATCATCATCTTCTAAGTACTCTCCTATAGTCACCACTGACCCAATGGTACAAAAGTTAGCAAATGAAATGCTAGCTCTCAAAAAGCAAATGGTGCAAGGGATGTCATCTGATCCTACATATAGAGATATGCCTAGGAGGACATTCTGAAATCAAGCATACCAAAGCAATGCTACCAAGAATCAGGGATAGTAAAATAGCCTTCCTCCCCCATAGAGGAACCTTGCCCTTAAAGTGCCTCCAAATAACTCGACAGTTGGATATCTTGAAGCTAAAGCAGATTTTTCATTCTAGCTTGAGTTAAATCTTGAAGATGATGCTAATCTCTTCACTGAGGAAGAAGAAGAATTAGTTGGTGACTCCCATATTGGTTTCCTGAACTATCAAGATGAACCCAAAAGTGAAGGCCATGCAGATGAGGGGTCATATGTTGTATTCATTGGGTCTAAGAATCAAACAGCTCAACAAGCTGATAAGGAGAAAGCAGAGGAGCGACCTCAACCAACAATTTCAATTTCTAAGCAGAGATCCACTCTTCCTTTCTAGCCAAAGGACCCAGTGGTTTCAAGAAAGGTAAGTACCACAAATTCCCCTATGCCTTCTACTTTAATTTCGCAGTCTAATCTTCCCCCTTTCAAAAATCAAAATGATGAGCTCCCATCCTCTACTCTTAGCTCATTCCAAACATTTGATATCATTGACCATATAAAGATAACCAAAATTCAAATGTCTAAATTTGAATTTTTGCAGTCCCACCCCAAGAAATTAGACAAACTGGTTTAATGTGTTAAAAACTAGAACATCCCTATTGAATGAGCAATTCCCAAAGTGACACATGATGCTGCCAAAAATGCACCCACCAAGAAAAACCTTGTCACCATTCCCCCTACTGCTCCTGGCAAGAATGAACCTTTTTATGTCTCATTGCTGATAAATGGATATCAGCTGAATACTTGCATCATTGATTTTGGAGCTTTAGATAATGTCATGCCTACTAAAGTGGCTGAATCCCTTGATCTCACATTGACCAAAACTTTTGGTAGATGCTTCTCCATGGAGAACAAGCAAGTTCCTTTGCTCAAACAAATTAAAGATGCCCAATTTGCATTTACTACATTTCCAGACAAAAGAATCAAGATGACTGTCTTGGTAGCAGACGTCCCAACATCATATGGCATCCTTCTCAGGCAAAATTTCTATAGGGATGTTGGTGGTGAATTAAGCATGGATTTATCAGAGGTGAGGATTCTAGTCAAAGGTGTTATGAAGAGGCTGCTCCTTGAGAAGGAAGTGAAATATGTGGTTACCCAGACCTCAGCACTTGAAGCTCAAATTCTATTTGAGTCTTCAGGCATGGGTAACTACTTTTTGTATACAGATGGAGTTCATGAGACATCTAATGAAGCTCCTACAGATGACAACCTAGAAATGCATTTAGCTAGAATGGCAGAGGAATTGGTTGAGTACAAGGCAAGTGTGGAAGTATCTCCACCCCCAGATGAAGAAGAATCCAAAAAGAAATTAGTATCAAATGATGTTTGGATTCTTGAATTTGATGGTAGCTACTCTTCCACTAGTTTAGGAGCTGGGGTTGTGTTAATATCTCCTCAAGGAGATATTTTTCCCTCATCTTATAAATTATAATTTGGCAACATGAATAACACAAATGAATATGAGTCTCTACTACTTGGATTGAGAGCCACTCGAGACAAAGGCATCAAGATTTTCCATGCTAAAGGAGATGCTGAGCTAGTGGTTTGTCAGGTAAAGAACCTATACCAAACCAAGAATGAAATATTGTGTCATTACCATAATCTAGTCTGGGACCAACTTGAAGACTTTGATGCTTTTAGCATCTCTACAGTTCCTAGAGAATTCAATGACCAGGTGGATGCATTGGCACTTTTAGCTACTCTCTTGGTCCCCCACCCAAATTTCAAAGGAGATAAGTACATGATTGACCTGGTCTTTCGGCCAAGTGTACCTGACAAAGCTATTCATTGGCAGGTATTTAACAATGATAGCCAAATCATTGCCTTCCTAGAGCAAAAAGATAGCTTTGAATGGCTGCATTTTGAAGGCAGTGAACCTCAAAAATGTGAAACAAATCTTGAATCAAATACAGACACAGGTGAGGTGTTCTTGCAACTCAAAGGGAATAAGATTCCCAAAGGCTTGGTTTCCCTTGAGAAGCTGTTTGATAAGCATGATAGATTCATCAGGCAATAGCCAATGGATTCAAGCTCATCTCAGGAGTTTGATCAAATAAATATGGGAACTAAGGAAGACCCCAATATGGTGAACATTGAGAAATGTTGTACTCTTGAAGAGTGTTTCATTTTCACCTCTTTACTCAATGAATACATGGATGTCCTAGCATACTCCTATGCTGACCTGAAATCACTCTGGCCTAATGAAATTTGACATAACATCCCTCTTAAAGCTGATTCAACACCTTACAGGCAAAAGACCAGGCATTATAATCTAAAAATATTAGGTACTATTTTATCTGAGATACAAAAAATGCTAAATGCCAGGATAATCTTCCCAATCCATCATTCCACATGGATTGCCAATATAGTGCTTATAAGAAAGAAGAATAGTAAAATTTGCCTTTGTGTGGATTTTAGGAATTTGAATCAGACATCCTTGAAGGATAATTATCCTTTGCCAATCATGGATCAAGTGCTACAGACAGTGGTAGGCTCAGAGATGTTATCAATGCTAGATGGCTTCTCAAGATATAATCAGGTTGAAGTTGGTGAAGCAGACCAACATAAGACCTATTTCACCACACCTTGGGGCACATTTGCATATAAAAGGATGCCTTTTGGCTTAATAAATTCTAGCACCACCTTCTAAAGAGCAATGGACCTTGCCTTCAAGGATGAGATGGGTAAGTTCATCATAGTTTATCTTGATGATTTGAATATCTTCTCTAAGCATTGCCCAGATCATGTGAGCCATTTGCAGTAAGTACTGAAATGTTGCCGCTAAAATGGCATTTCCTTAAATCCCAAGAAGTCAATTTTTGGAGTAACAGAGGGGAAACTATTCAGACACGTTGTGTCCAAAGGAGGCATAAAGATTGACTCAGATAGAGTCAAGTCTATCCAAAAACTTTCCTTGCCCATAAGCAAGATTGTTGTTCACTCTTTCTTTAGAAAGGTGAATTTCTTACAGAGATTCATCCCTGAATTTGTCGAGAAGACTAGGCAAATTGTAAACATGATGAAGGGAAATACCACCTTCAGCTAGACTAGAGAAGGCAAGTCAGCTTTTGAAGATATCAAGAATGCCATTGTCTATGCTCCAATTCTGGCTTGCCCAGACTATAGCAAAGAGGTCACCATTTATAGCTATGCTTCAAAACATACGCTTTCAGCAATTTTGGTTCAAAAAAATAAAAAAAGGTATGGAATCTCCCATTTCCTTCATGAGCTATCCTCTCAAAGCTCATGAGCTAAAGTACTCAAATATGGATAAGCATGCTTACGTAGTGGTGAAGGCCGTGAAACATTTTCATTTCTACATCCTTAATTCTCAAGTTATTGCCTTAGTCCCTGACACCACAGTGAAATTTATACTGACTCAGCAAGAGTTTGGGATGAAAATAGGCAATTGGTTTAAAAATATCTAAGATTTTGATCTGACCATCAAGCCAACAAGGCTGGTATGTGGAAAGGGGCTATGACAACTAATTGCCAATAACAAGCCAAGAAGAACAGAGCATGAAGAACCAAAAGTGGGTGACACACCAACAATCCTCTTTGTCTCCACCACAGATGAGTGATATTTAGGTATAGCTCATTTTCTTACTTATGGTGAATGTCCTGCTCACCTATCTTATAAAAAAAGGAGAACCATCAAGCTGAAAGTTGATCATTATGTCCTCTAAGACAATGGCCTGTATAAGAGGAGCCTTGATGGAATGTTCCTTCACTGTGTGGACAAGGAGTAGCAAAGCTGACTTCTAAAGTCCTTCCATAATTCAGCCTATGGAGGACATTTTTTTGCCCCTGTGACTGCCCATAAGATCCTATGAGCCAGGTATTATTAGCCAACTCTCTTTCAAGATGCATACAAGTGGGTCAGGGGATGTGAACTGTGCCAACAATTTGTTGGAAGGCCCAAACTAGTTGCTCTGCCTCTCGAACTAGTGATCATTAAGGATCCTTTCCAGCAATGGGAAATTGAATTTATTGGTGCTATAAATCCATCATCAAGTGCTGGACATGATTATGTCCTTATAGTAATAGACTATTTCACCAAATGGGTGGAATCAGTTCCAACCAAACATGCTACTTCAGAAGTAGTATGCAATTTCCTCAAAGAGAACATCATGTCCAGGTTTGGGGTCCCAGTCAAAATTGTCATTGAAAATGCAACCTATTTCACTTCTCAAGAGATTACCCAATTCTGCTTCTACTATGGAATAACACTCTCCCACTCCTTTGATTACTTTCCACAAGGGAATGGACAGGCTGAGTCAAGCAATAAAAATTTGGTGACTATCATCAAAAAGCTAGTGGATGAAAACCAAAGGAATTGGCATAAGGCATTGGTTGATTCTCTATGGGTAGATAGAATTACACCAAAAAGAGTAATTGGTATGTCTCCCTTCTAAATTTTGTATTGTGTCAATGTTAAGATACTGTTGACAAATCTTCCATGAGTCAAATTTTTTGCTACATGGAAAGTTATCATCTCTAGCCAAGGAAGGAAGAATGCACTATTTTCCTTTGGAAAGCTCTCAAAAGTGAACCATTAAACCATTAAACCTCAAACCATTGAACCATTTTGGTTTAATAGGTTTGATGGGTTCAAAGGTTCAACATCATCAGCAAGAGTTAAGCGTATTTGTCAAAATTTGAGGTTCAACTGCTTCAAGGTTTAATAGCTTCAAAACTAGTTCAGAGAGTGTAGGGTTTATTCACTTCTTCAGTTCAATCAAACAGTTCATCAGTCAGTTTAAGGCTTTATTTGAACCATTGAAACAAAACTTGGTTCAAAGCCTTGGTTCAACATTTGGTTCATTTCCTAGGTTCAACGTCTTGGTTCAATGTTTGGTTCATTTTCTGGTTTAACACATAGTTCAAAGCCTTGGTTCAACGTTTGGTTCATTTATTGATTCAAAGCAAAGGTTCAACTCATGGTTCAATGCATGGGTCTTAGTTTAAAGGGAGCGGTTTAATGACCACTTGAACCCTTGAACTGGTTAAACCAAAATTTGGTTCAATGGTGAGTTCAAAGGGAGTGGTTCAATGAAATAAGTCATGGATGCTATCATGGACTACCACATGGATGTTGATGTGGATAGCTGACTAGACTGTAGGCTAGTGAAGGATACATGGAAGCTGACTGGACTGGCTAGCTGGTGAACATGGACTAACACCCTGCTGATTGGACTATAGGCTAGCAGAGGATGGGTTTTTTGCCGAAAGGTGCATTTAAATTTAGCGCAGGCTAAGGAAATTGGATTCCTTCAAAAAAAATTTCTAAAGGAATTCCTTTAGACAAAAGTCTGAAGGAATTCAGAGCACAAGTCAAATAAAGAAGACCACATTTTTAAACTACCAGTAAGCTAAACAAAAGCCCGCAGCAATAAAGACTTAGGCAAAAGACAAGGAAATTGGATTCCTTCAGACTTTTTGTTTGAAGGAATTCCTTTGGATAAAAGTCCAAGGGAATTCAGAAGCTGACAGACCCGTGGGAAGAAATCATTTCAAAGACAAAGCCCAAAGACAAAGGTCAAGTGGGCAAAAGGCAAAAAGGTAAAAGCTAGGTTAAAGACAATAGAAATCTCGAGGAGAGTCAAAGAAGTTGAGAAGACGCTTTGAAAGATGGGAAAAAATAGAAGGAGCTCAGACAACACGTTATCAAAAGAAAAGCCTGTAGTTATGCCAGTGACAAAAGGAGTAGACAAAGCCAAAGAGAAATTCACCACTAAGCTTGCAAAGAGAAATAAAAATCTTGACACAGCAGAAATACTGACATATAGCTAAAATCTCAAGAAAAGGCAAAGACAGTATCAAAGACAATTGAATTTATTTAGAATTGACCATAATTAAAAGATTTACATGCAAATGTTGGAGCTATTTTTTAACACGAGTCTATTTTCAAATGTTGAATCTATTTTCAAACAATCAGTCAAAGCTCTAGTTAATTGATTATTAAGATCCTATTCATATCTAATCAGCTCATGCATTCGAAGGTCAAATTAAGCTTCAATTGGAGTTGCAAATTCAACGATGAGTTAATTGTTCCAGATTTTGAGTTAACTAATTGATCAAATTCCGCATCCACAAGAAAATTCATGCAAAGAAGAGGTGGACGGTTCATGACAAGGATGAGTTCACTTCATGAAGCAAGGAAGCTTCATGCAATGATAATAGGAAAATTATATTTTTTGAGGTAACCAAAGTAAAACTTTCTCTTCAAGTTTATATGGCTATCTTTGGCCTCTTGTAATTTGCTATATAATGGCTTTTAGCCTTGATTAAAGAATCCAATCTCTCTTGGTTAGACTAGACTCTGCCATTAAGAGTTGTGTAACCTTTTCGATCAATAATCAAGAGTGTACTTTTAGATTTCAAGCTTGGCATAGTGTATATTTTTCAGCAATTTGCATAAGTGGTAGAGTTTTCTCCCTTCCCAAATTCTATTTGTACCTAGTTGCTATATTGCCCTTGTGTAGGTCATGTTGAAGTGTTCTTTATTGTCTTCCGCTGAAGCTATAAGTGGATGTTAGGCAACTGCAAAGTGTCTTTTATTAGACCTCTCTCTACCATTTCCCTCAGGTTTTAGTTATTAGACCGAACCTCTGCATGAAATACTTATGCACAAGTGATTAATTTGAAGTCTAAGGTCTTCCTTCTCTATTGTTTGCTCAGTGTTCAAGGTTCTGAGCTGAGTAAGATCATAGTTCTAGTGTATCACCCCCTTTTAGGTAGGATTTCCATTTAAGTTTCTCCTTCTCCCTTTTCCATGGTAGTCAGTAGCATAGAGTAGGAATCCTAATTGATACATCATTTAGGAACCAGCCTTCTCTGGAGGTTCTCCTCACTGTTGAGGCACCCACCCTCATGAGGAGATCCCATTGTTTTAGCTGGATAGAGGACTAGCCATTTCTCGCATGTCCTTAAACTAGGGTGCAGCTCTAGGTTGACAACAATTTTTGGCATGCCTAGTGGGACCCATTTTTCTTGGTTTTAAATAAAATTGTAGTTACAGCAGTGTTCTTCAAGAAGTATTCGGTGACCCCAAGCTCAAGCAGTTATTTCTAATAGTTCAGGACAGCTTCTATGTAAGTTTATTTTTATTATGAATTTTGATGGTTATGTATGGAGAGAATGCCTATGTTGTGTTTCCTTATCAGCCTAATGATGGATCATACCAGCCTGGTCATGATATCTATGAGCCTAATCAAGGTTATTATCAAAGCTATGCTGAGCCTTATCAAGTTTCTCATTATCCTTATTATCAAGAACATGACTCTTACCTTCCTGGTAATCCATATCAGTCTCAGGATCAGATTTCATCTTCCCCATATGGCTATGATGTTACATATGAGCACTATCACCTTCAAGAAAAAATGAATGAAATAGAGCTCAGAATAATGGCATATGCAAGAAATGTTTGTTCTAACTCTCAGCATGAGGAAGTAAATGGTCTATTTCAAAATGTGTCTAATGATCCAGAAGAGATAAATGGACTATGTATTCTCGCATTAGAAAAGATGGAGGTTTGGGAAAAGCAAAGAATCAAGTTAAATGAATTGTCTACAAAAGGATATGGTGCTTCTTATTCTCTCAAAGTTCTTAACCATCCTCAGTGTGCGCCAAGGGAACTTCCTATTTGGAATCAAAAGCCTATTCAAAAGCCTATCTAGGAGCATATCCAAAAGCCTATTCAAGTGGCTATTTATGAGACTAGACCTTCCTATAGTCCCATCATTACCTCACCAATCATCTCTCAAGCTCAAGTTGTCCAAGAGGACAAGCAGGTTCCAAACTTTGATGAGGTAATGGCCAAGTGGAAAGAAAAAAATACAAAGGTTTTTAAGAATTTCTCTTTCCCCCCCTCCAAAACTCCCTAGATGATTCCTTTTCCCTCAAGATTCCAAAATCTGATCATGATCAATCTCCCACACTTCATTTTCCCTCTCAAACAAGTGAATTTCATCACCCTCCTACCATCACCCTTCCTCAAGAAGACCCTATTCTTTGGAGTATTGAGAAAGAGGTTACAGCTACAAGCCAGGTTCTTGCAAAACATGTAGAGGATGCTTTAGAAGTGTTTAAGGAGGAAATTCCTATTGATACTTCTCTTGAGGTTGTGATTGAGCATCTAGTTATAACTGAGAGTGGGAAGACTGATCTTGATGTGGATAACCTTCAAAAGGCACTGGTATAAATGGAAGTCATACATGAGTTACAAGTATCTCCTATTGAGAAGGATCCAAATAGCGTAACAATGGATTCAGTTCAAATAGACCAAAATGAGGAACAAAAATATGATTGGCAGCTGTACCTTGAGCCCCTACCAGAGATTAAAGAGATTTGTACAGAAGTGTTGGCTATTGAAGAACACATTTATAAGAAGCTTGATAAAGAACCACCTATTCAAGATCTCAGTATAGATTGGGTTGCATATTAAAAGCTCCTTGAAGAGCTGGATGAATTGGTAGCAGTCAATAAGAAGGATGTGGTCACTCAAAAGGCATGCATGGATGGGGTATCACTTGACATGGTGATAGATGACAAGCAATTCGAGGACAATCAGGAAACACTTGGTGAGGTTATCTTTATTGGTGACTAGTTTGCTATTGAGGACTCATTCAAGAAGGTGCTAATACAGTTGGTCAACAAGGCAACTACCTTATCAAAGGTTATGACTAGTATATATCCTACCTTACAAATTGTATCATCTCTCGAAAGGAGTGAGTTCAAGAATTTTCCATTTGATCCAGGTGGATTGTACCTTATCATGGTTAACTAGGTTATTTTAATTATTCTTTGCTTTCTTCCAAGTGCTGTAAAAGCATAGTAGTTTGCTTCAATTTTATTCAATAAGTGCTTGTTTGCACATTTTCTTTTAGTTAGTTTTCCACTTTCGTGTGTTTCCCTTCTTATTTTGAAAGAAGAGGTTATTACAGCAATGATCTAAGCAGATTTTCAATCAGAGATCAAATTCACCATCTGGGATTCATATAGCATTTATACATGGCCTAGATCCTTAAGCATAGCAGGCATGCTTCCCAGCTGAGTCACCAGAATGTTGATAAATCTTCCACAAGTCAAAGTTTTTTCCACATGGAAAGTTATCATCTCTATCCAAGGAAGGAAGAATGCACTGTTTTCCTTTAGCAAGCTCTCAGAAGTGAACCATTGAATCATTAAACCTTGAACCATTAAACCTTGAACCATTTTGGTTCAATAGGTTCGATGGGTTCAAAGGTTCAATGTCATCAACAGGAGTTAAGTGCATTTGTCAAAATTTGAGGTTCAATCGCTTCAAGGTTCAACGGCTTCAAAACCAGTTCAGAGAGTGCAGGGTCTGTTCACTTCTTCAGTTTAATCAAATGGTTTGTCAGTCAGTTCAAGGCTTTATTTGATCCATTGAACCAAAACTTGGTTCAAAGCCTTGGTTCAACGTTTGGTTCATTTCCTAGGTTCAATGTCTTGGTTCAACATTTGGTTCATTTCTTGGTTTAACACATAGTTCAAAGCCTTGGTTCAATGTTTGGTTCATTTATTGGTTCAAATCAAAGGTTCAATGCATGGGTCTTAGTTCAAAGGGAGCGGTTCAATGAGCACTTGAACCCTTGAACTGGTTGAACCAAAATTTGGTTCAATAGTGAGTTCAAAGGGAGTGGTTCAATGAAAAAAGTCATGGATGTTATCGTGGACTGCCACATGGATGTTTCCATGGACAACTGACTGGACTGTAGCCTAGTGAAGGATACATGGAAGCTGACTGGATTGGCTAGCTGGTGATTGCCACATGGACTGACACCCTGCTGACTGGACTATAGGCTGGCAGAGGATAGGTTTTTTTCCAAAAGGCACATTTAAATTTAGTGTAGGCTAAGGAAATTGGATTCCTTCAGTCTTTTTGTCTCAAGGAATTCCTTTGGACAAAAGTCTGAAGAAATTTGGAGCACAAGTCAAACAAAGAAGACCATGTTTTTAAACTGCGAGCAAGCTAAACAAAAGCCTGCAGCAATAAAGACTTAGGCAAAAGACAAGGAAATTGGATTCCTTTGTACTTTTTATCTGAAGGAATTCCTTAGGACAAAAGTCTGAAAGAATTCGAAAGCCGAAAGACCCATAGGAAGAAAGCATTTCAAAGACAAAGGTCAAGTGGGCAAAAGGCAAAAAGGTAAAAGCTAGGTTAAAGACATCATAAATCCTAGGGAGAGTCAAAGAAGTTGAGAAGACGCTTTGAAAGATGAGAAAAAATAGAAGGAGCTCAGACAACACGTCATCAAAAGAAAAGCCCATAGTTATGCCAGCGACCAAAGGAGCAGACAAAGCCGAGGAGAAATTTGCCACTAAGCTTGCAAAGAGAAATAAAAATCCTGACACAATAGAAATACCGACATATAGATGAAATCTCAAGAAAAGGCAAAGACAGTATCAAAGACAATTGAATTTCTTCAGAAATGACTAGAATTAGAAGATTTACGTGCAAATGTTGGAGCTATTTTCGAATGCGAGTCTATTTTCAAATGATAAATCTATTTTTGAACAATTAGTCAAATCTCTAGTTAACTAATTGTTAAGATCCTGTTCATATCCAATCAACTTATGCATCTGAAGGTCAAATTAAGCTTCAATTGGAGTTGTAAATTCCACGATGAGTTAACTGTTCTAGATTTAGAGTTAACTAATTGATCAAACGCTGCATCCACAAGAAAATTCATGCAAAGAAGAGGTGGATGGTTCATGACAAGGATGAGTTCACTTCATCAAGAGAAGAAGCTTCATGCAATGATAATAGGAAAAATATATTTTTTGAGTTAACCAAAGTAAAATTTTCTCTTCAAGTTTATACGGCTATCTTTAGCCTCTTGTAATTTGCTATATAATGGCTTTTAGCCTTGATTAAAGAATCCAATCTCTCTTGGTTAGACTAGACTCTGCCATTAAGAGTTGTGTAACCTTTTCGATCAATAAGCAGGAGTGTACTTTCAAATTTCAAGCTTGGCATAGTGTATATTTTTTAGCAATTTGCATAAGTGGTAGAGTTTTCTCCCTTCCCAAATTTTGTTCGTACCTAGTTGCTATATTGTCCTTGTGTAGGTCATGTTGAAGTGTTCTTTATTGTCTTCCGCTGAAGCTATAAGTAGATGTTAGGTAGCTGCAAAGTGTCTTTTATTAGACCTCTCTCCACCATTTCCCTCAGGTTTTAGTTATTGGACCGAACCTCTGCATGAAATACTTATGCACAAGTGATTAATTTGAAGTCTAAGGTCTTCCTTCTCTGTTGTTCACTCAGTGTTCAAGGTTTTGAGCTGAGTAGGATCATAGTTCTGGTGTATCACCCCCTTTTAGGTAGGATTTCCCTTTAAGTTTCTCCTTCTCCCTTTTCCATGGCAATCAACAGTGTAGAGTAGGAATCCTAATTGATACATCATACAAGAACTAGCCTTCTCTGGAGGTTCTCCTCACTATTGAGGCACCACCCTCATGAGGAGATCCCATTATTTTAGCTGGATAGAGGACTAGCCATTTCCTGCACGTCCTTAAACTAGGGTGCAGCTCTAAGTTGACAACAGATACCAATCACCTTGGAATTACTAGCATTGAAATTGGCTAAGGCGATCGAAGATCAAACATATGAGAGCTCACTTGAGAAGAGGATCATGTGCCTTTTTGAGTTAAATGAGCAAAGAACTATAGTGGTGGACCAAATTTCAACCCATCAAAGCCTAGTGAAGAAGCTCTTCGACCAGAAAGCAAAGAATCACAATTTCTAGGTTGGAGATCAAGTCCTATTGTGGGACAAGAGAAGAGAACCAAAGGGGATGCATAGAAAGTTTGATTCCCTATGGAGAGGCCCTTTTACTATTCATTATCTCAATGGTAAAAATAGTTTCTTATTGAAGTATCAAGATGGCACTCTCTTTTCTCTACCTCACAATGGGCATCATTTGAAGCACTTCAACTCTTGAAGTATCAGATGAGTTCCCTTGTACATATGTATATTTTTATAGTCTTTTGTCCTATTTTGTTCATTTCATTTTCATTTTTTGGAGCTTTTTTTCTTGGGTAGCATGACTCCAGAGCCCAATGGCACACTTTAAGGCACTGGAGATTTTGGTTTCTACTCCCCTCAACTATTATGAGTTGTCATCTAAAGGAAGTTCCCCAACAAGAGCTAGCTGTTGTCCATAAAAAATGACTCCCCATTTTTTAGACAACATATGACTATTTTGGTCCTGCATGGCCAAAATTTTCCCTCCCCTTTCCAAAAAATTGATCTGAAACATTCATTTTCATCATTTTCTCAACTTTTGGTAAAAGAATTAGCAAGTTCAACTAGTTCAAAGGGTCTATCGGCAAGCATCAAAATAAGGATTAAACCGTTGAACCTTGAACCATTTTGGTTCATCAGTTCAACAAGTTTGACATTCCATCGATTCAACATGTTGGGTTCAAAGGTTCAAAGACTACCTCAGTTATGAAGAGAAACATGCGCAACAAAAAGAGTCAAGTGAATGCTACCAAGTGTCATCAACCAAGCCCCTTTATGATTTGTTTCTATAAATTAATGGATATTGCCATGTGTCCCTCTCAAAGTTTATCAAAATCCTCCAAGTGCCAACATCCACAGTCTTTTCCCTTCGCTTCACTATTTCAAGAAAAGACCATGGTGGGCCCTAGGGTGAATGACTAAATTAAAGTAGAAGCTGCCACTTGTCAGTACCTGCATGACTATTCAAAGTATTCAGACCATGCCATGTGCCCCATGCAGAGAATAGTGGATACCAACAAGTGTCACCATCCACGAGAGCCTGACTAAGCCCCAAATTTTTTTATGATATCGTAAAGCCCTGAGAAGGCAGATACTACCAAGTGTCAATAGTGGAAGATGCCATGTAAGATTCAATAGATAATGACGTGTCATTTTTTTGATGTGGAAAAATTCACCGTATGTCAAAGGATGGGTCACACTCAAATACAAAGGTATGCATGGAACCAAGGAAAGGATTTCTATCCAAAGGAATTCCTTCAAACATTTTATCTAAAGGAAATAAAGGGACCAACAACCCTCTAAAGAATCAAAGCTTGAAGGCCACTTGAAAGACCCCAAAGGGCATTCTCCCTTTGGAAAAGATTTAAGTCCCAAAGAGTAGCAGACACTGCCAAGTGTCACAAGTCGAGAAATAGTTTTGAATGAAGCCTCAAGGCACGGAAGCTTCCACGTGTCTGCATCTATGCCATAATGGAAAGCAGCCATAGCAAGTGAGAAAGACACAAAAGAGTTGCTAAGATGCATGATGGGCCTACAAACATCAAAATTTTCACAACAAAGTGTCTATTGATGCTGGCAAACTCAAGGCGCGAACCCGAATGCATCTAAAGAGCATAAGGCCGAGACATAGAGAAGGAAGAAACAAAGAGGGAAACTCAACAGGAGTTATTTCCAGTAGGTGAAGTAGTTCACTGGGTAAATATTTGGGGCCTACCAACATTGAAAGCACCATCTATTTTTCCCCTTTGAGATGAATGCAAAATAGACAATTGCATGGCTAGCAAGTGATGGAATGAGTGATTCAGGCTAAGGAGTGGACAAAGGGGATGAACCAGCATGCCACAGTTAAAGTAGCTACCCTGTTCCAGCATGAAAAAATCAAGAATGCATCCAAGGCATTGATGTGTCAAATGGATCACCCCATGGAAAAAGGCACCAGGCCTCTCTTTACCTCTATATAATGTGATTTTTTGTATCAGTGCAAGGGACTTTTCATTTTTTTACAAGAGCGAAACTCTACCCATTTTGAAAGAAGAATACTGAGACTTTGAGCTTAGGTTGTAATTTTATTTCCATTGTTATCTAATGAGAAAGCAAGTTTTTCACAGACTTTGTGTTTTTTTGACTTGTGTCAACTGAAGCTGTCCTTATTCATTTAATTTGGTACACAGAATTAGTGAAGGTAATAGGGAAGTGTCTTGAAACCAACTGTGGGAAGACTTTATGCTTTCACAATTGATTTCAATCTATGTTTTCCTTTTCTTTTTGTGTTGAGGATTCTGGGGTGAATTTATACCCCCATTATCCTTTGTGATATACTCTTTGAGTAGTTGAGGTGGAGACTTTGCACTCTATTTCATCTTGATATTACTACGCCCTTTTGATCACTGGTTATTTCACTATCTAAAAGAAACTCCTACTATTTTCTATAAGGACACTTCTAAAAGAAGAGAAGTGCCTTCAGCATTTATAGCTAGGATTTTCTCCTTTGTCTGTGTGCATCATCTCTGAAAGAAGAGAGATGGATGGTTTGTCCCACCCCTATGTCTTACTTTCTACTTATTTATATTGTATATAGCTTTGTATATTTAATATGGAACCTCCCCTTGATGAGAGGAGAGATTTGTCCCCTGTTGATGTAGTAAACTTACACAACTAGCTGACCAATCTTCCTGTTGTGGTTGATCAGACCTATTTTGTTGATCAGTACACTGATTGACAAAATATTCACCCAACAGTATGATAACACAATGATTTACCCAAAGGTGGTTATAATCATTGAGAAGATAGAGCTACCCTAGTTAGGATAGACAAACAAGATAATAACATGCCCCTATATAGGCAAAAAAATAAAAGTGGTGACAACACAATGATTTTCCCAAAGGTGATTATAATCATTGAGAAATGTAGGTGGGATGGTGTGTAATGATTTACCCATAAGTAGTTATAATCATTGGACCCCGATTATGGTAAACATGATAAAATTAGTCAAAGGTGATGATAACTTAACATAGAGGGTAATGAGGAATTGGAACAACCTACTAGTAGGGAGATGCTCATCTAAACTAATAAAGGTTAAAATTATTTCATGGTTAATTACTCTGTTTGGGATATGATTGGGATGGAATCAAGATGTTAGTGTCAAAGAGATGCCACCATTATTGAATAGACTTTTTGAATCTTAGATTTTTTGTAGTACATGTTGGTAGGCATCATGGTATAACATCATGAGGACTTGGCCTAAATATGCATAAGGATTGATTCCCATAATATAATACTCAATAGAAAACAATGCACCAATGATAGAAACCATGATGACAATGTAAACACATGAATATGGATGGATTAGAGTATAAGTGTGGGTAAGGAATCACCCAGTGAACACACATAAAATAAATTAAGGCAATAATTTTGAAAGTAAACAAATAGGCACACAAACAAAACAATAAAGAAATAAAGAAAGAAATGCTCAATAGAAACCATATGAATATTTCCCCTAAAAAATAGGTGATAACTCAACAAATAAATAAAATTGAGGAATAGAAGAAAAGAAAGGGGGTGGTTGAGCTATCTCCATATGCATTAGGCAAGTGGACACTGCCTACATATTTCCATGGATGTAATATCCAACAAAAACTTCAAGCCAAATGTAGTTCTCGTAGAGAATGGGAAGAATGTGATAACTAATGAAAACAAATAGAATGGATGTGAGAGATGAATAGGAATGGTCTTGAAAAATGACAATGCATGAGAGAAAAATGCCAAAAAATATGGGAAAACTAAATGATAAGTGATTTGCCTATAACTTAGTAAGGGTTCCCAGAATCCTTAAAGTAAATAAATGGTCAATGTTTTTATTGTTTTCTAATGATTTTTAAAATATTTTTGGAATTTTTTTTAGAGTGTCTCAACTTAATTGATAATGATGAGACACCAAATGGTTCAAGCTCATAAAATGGTGAGAGTGTTCAAACTTAAGGTTGCTCACAATATGATGAGAATGTGGCTTAGGTTGCTCACAAAATGGTGAGAGAATTCAAACTTAAGGTTGCTCACAAAATGGTGAGAGCATGGCTTAGGTTGCTTACAAAATGGAGAGAGTATTCAAACTTAAGGTTGCTCACAAAATAGTAAGAGCATGGCTTAGGTTGCTCACAAAATGGTGAGAGTGTTCAAACATAAGGTTTCTCACAAAATGGTGAAAGCATGGATTAGGTTTCTTACAAAATGGTGAGAGTGTGTCTTAGGTTTATCTCAAATGGTGAGAGCATTCAAAATTAAGTTTTCTTGTAAAATATCAAGAGCATGGCTTAGGTTGCTTGTAAAATGGTGAGAGAGTTCAAACTTAAGGTTGTTCACAAAATGGTGAGAGCATGGCTTAGGTTGCTCACAAAATGGTGAGAGCATGGTGGGAAGGGTGACTAAGCTAACCTCAATAAGTAATGAGCACTGCATACAAAAGCCTAGAGTAGGACCTCAAGTCACTATAGTTTCACCCTATAGCAGAGAAACTTTGACTAGTGTAGCAGTTAATTCAAACAAAATAGGTGCAATTGGTAAAAAGGCATAATATGACATAAGAAGTGGCAAATTGGTACGTCAAGGCTTAATGTTTCCCCTAGTTTTCCCATAGGAAGTTATAAATAGGACATAATGACATAGATCAATGGTACTAATTTTCCCAAAAGTGGTTACAATTAGTAGCAAGACTGATGGTAAGAAAGGAATAACAAATAAAGGATGCAACTGCTGAAACTTTTATCACACTATCCCAAAATATGATCTTTGTCTAAATCACTTAAACCAACTAATGAAATTGATCAGATACCTTGATGCTAAAACTATGTAATGAATGGAAAAAACCAAGGCCAAATGGGATAGGCTTTAGAACACACTGGGCTGATAGGTTGGAAGCAAAAAGAAGATATGGTGAAGATGATGGATAAGGATGGTATTTATACAAAGAATAATAGTGATAAAATGGCATAAATAAAATGGTCCTTATAGATAATACACCTTAGCACTCAAGCATAATACCACTTAACATGAATAATATTCATTAGCTCCAAAAGTTCATCCCTATCTAGTTTGGTGAGCTTGTATACTCATGACCCATAATCTACAGTAATGATGAAAGGCCCTATCCAGTTTGGTTTGAATTTACCTTTATGCTTCTTCTCAACCATTATATTCTTTTGGTTTTCTTTAAGAATAAGATCACCAAGTTCAAATGTTTTATACATAACATGTTGATTATAGTGGCCTTTGAGTCAGTTCTGATATGTTTGAAGATTGTTGATCATGGCTGTGCATTTTTCATCAAGTAGGTCTAGCTCTTATATATGAGCTACTTGATAGTCATGATCATCCAGGACATGATTTGAAGAGATGCACAATGAAGGTAATTTGAATTCAATGGGAAGGATGACCTTAGTACCATAAATAAGTGATTATGGAGTGGCTCCTATGGGGGTATGATGATTGGTATGATATGCCCAAAGGGTAGGGAATATTTGCAAGTGCCAATCACAATCAATATTCTTTTTGAGAATATTGACAATGGTTTTGTTGGATGCCTCAGCTTGGCCATTACCTTGAGGGTAATAGGCTATATAAAAATATCATGTGATGTCATATTTAGTACATATCTGGTCTACATCCTTGTTCTTGAATGATCCTCTATTATCAAAAATAATGTCAGAGAGGATACCGTAGTGATAAATTAGATGGTTGAAGATGAATTTGGAAATTTTCTTTCCAATCACATAAGTGAGGGGTATATCTTCAACCCACTTAGTGAAATACTCGATGGCAATAAGGATATGTTTATGGCTATTAGATGAAGTGGGGTTAATCTTCCCAATGAGGTCAAGTCCCCATGTAGAAAATGGCCATGGTGTCAACATCAGTTTTAGATTTTTTTCTAGGGCATGAATTAGATTATCATACCATTGACATTTGTCACACTTTTTTACATATGCAATAGTATCTAAATCCATTGTGGGCCAATAATAACCAGTACACAAGATCTTTTTGGATAGAACTACCCCACTAGAATGAGTGCCACATACTCCATGAACTTCTCTTAACGCTAGTGTAGACTCTATTGAAGTTAAACAATGAAGCAGAGTTCTATTAAAATTATGATAGTAAAGGGTGGATCCAAGTAGAGTATAATGAGTGGAATGATGAATGAAGGCTTTGGTTTGTTTTTGAGATAGGTTAGGTGGTAGAACTTGGTCATGAAGGTAGTTATAAAAGTGTAAGTACCAGATAGAATTAGGACCAACAATATCACAAATCATTGCAATGGTTGAAGGTTCATGAGCCATTGCTAACAAATTCTTGATGAGGAACTGATACTCTCTAGCTTTATCTATTTATCAAATCAGAGAGCCAATAGTAGCCATGGCATCTATAGTTCTGTTATTAGCCCTTGGTATATGCTCAAACTAAATATTGGTAACTTATTTTTAAAGAGTGTCAACATGAATTTATATGGAACCAAATTATCATCTTTAGTCTAAAAATGATCTATGACATGATTGATGACTAACTGAGAATCACCATAAATGTGGAGATGAGATATGTTCTAATGCATGGCTTGTTGAAGTCTTGACACAAGTTCTTCATACTCAACCATGTTGTTTGTACAAGGAAAGCTAATTCTAAATGATTTAGGGATTAGATTCCCTTGTAGTGTAATAAAAAATAGGCATGCCCCAATCTATGTGCAGTAAATGAACCATCAAAATATAGCTTTTAAGACTACTCCGCAAGGGGTGTGTTAATGATCATCATTATGGATTCATCAAAAAACTAAGATATGAGTGGTTTTGTGTCTATGAGAGGTGCTTCAACAAGTTAATCTACAAGAACTTATCCCTTGGTTGCCTTATAATTGATATACTCTATATCAAACTCATCGAGAAGCATGATCTATTTAGCCATTATACCTTATAAAGCTATTTTAGATAGTAGATACTTGAGCATATCTACTTTTGAAATGACCATGGTTTTATTATTCAACATGTATGGCATAATTTTTGAGCTATGAATACCATGACCAGATAAGCTTTTTCAATAGGTGCATAGTTATGTTTATATGCGACCAAGTTATGGCTTGGGTAGTACACAACATGCTCTTTTTAATTGTCATCATGTTGAGACAAGAGTGCCCCTAGACCATGGTTAGTCGCTGATAGGTATAACAAGAATGGCTTTCTTAGTAGAGGAGGAAATAAAATAGGTGGATTAATAAGATAGTCTTTGAGTTGTTGAAAAGCTATTTGGCAGTGATCATCCTAGTGAAATGCAACTCTCTTTTTTAGAAAGTGTGTAAATGGATGGCACTTATCTAATAACTGAGAGATGAAACATTGAATTGATTAGATCTTACCCTACAAACTATGAAGTTGCTTTAAATTGGTTGGTGGTGGCATCTTGGTTATAACATGGAATTTAGCCAGATCAACTTCAATACCTCTACAAGCCATGATGAGCCAAGTAATTTGCCTAAAGTTAGATCGAACACACATTTCTTTAGATCAATTATAACTTTTTACTACCATAATCTTTCAAATATCTTATGCAATACTACTGGATGGTTGGCCCTGGTTTTGGATTTTCCTAATATGTCATCGACATAGTCTTCAATAATATCATGTATCATATCATGGAATATGATAGTCATAGACCTTTGATATATAGCTCCAGTATTCTTAAGGCTAAATGGCATTACCTGATAACAAAATGTTCCCCATGGAGTGGTGAACATTGTTTTATGTTGGTCTCTAGTGCTATTCTAATCTGGTTGTATCCTAAAAAGCCATCCATGAGTGAAAACATTTCATAACATACCATGGAATTAATGATCATGTTGATATTAGGCAAGGGAAAATCATCTTTAGGATAAGCTTTGTTGATGTCTCAAAAATTAGTACAAATTCTAATCCCTTCAAGATTTTTACTAATAGGTACCACATTAGAGATCTATTCTGAGTAGTCAATGGATCAGATATACCCTACTTCTAAGAGTTTTTATAAATATTTCTTTACCAATACAGTAATATAAGGATGCATCTTATGTAACTTTTATTTTACTAGTTTGGCATCAAGATTAACCAAAAGGTAATGTAAAACCAAGGCGAGGTCTAAACCTGGCATGTCAAAATAGGCCCATGCAAAGATATCTACAAATTTTCTCAATAAAGCTATAAAGACATCATGTTCCTCCTTAGTGAAGGACATGCCTAATTTTATCCATTTCAATTCTGATGGAGTCTATATATTTACCTCTATTATATCTTCGACTAGAAGGGTCAAACCGTCTTCTAGGATAGTAGGCAATGATTTGAACTATTGAATTATATCATGGTCCTCCATTAAGACTTGCTCTTCAACTTCTCCTAGGCATGTTGAAAATGAGTCACCTAATGGGAGATCTAGCCATGTGATAAAAAATTCTTGAAGAATTTGATCAAATACTTGTTTCTCAAAGCTAAACTCAGATCCACAGGCGAGTTCATCATTGGTGGTCTCCTAGTCTAAATTCAAAGGAAAATGAACACCCATATCTAATGGCACTTGAAATAGGTTTTCACCACAAGACTGGACTTTTTATTTACTTTTTCCTTGGTCAAAAAGTGCCTCAAAGAGGTTTTTACTTTGGGACCTCAATGTCATACTTTTTTTTTTTTGGCTAAGGGTGTTCACTCACTCTCCAAAATAGGATATATGATCCAATGTGATTGAGAATCCTGATTTGTGCTCTCCCAAAATAACTTTGTCTCTAAGGCCTAAAAATTCATAGAATGCCTCATCATTTTAGAACTCATCAATTGACATATTGGGTTCTTGTTTGTCCCAATCTATCAGTTGGGGATAATATAATGGCAATGAATTGTGATGAATGGCCAAGGTAAGGGTATAAATGGCATTGTTATCAAATAGGTTGGTTTTAGTTAGGTCATCAAAGGTGGGATTATGATCAGACTCTATTTCACTGTCGGCATCATCCTCACTACTCATTGGTGATGAAGTTTGAATAAGATATGTGGGGTCACCTCAGGTGGTTTAAATCCAAGTCCATAAGGTCTTTCATACTTAGTCATAGAAATTGGTTCGATGGTTCCTTGCTGATTTAGTTCAAGGCCTCTTCCTTCATCATTGTGATGCTCCATGATCTTATTGGAAATAGTATACTTTGTAATTTTATAGCAATCAACTTGGTTGTCATTGTATAACCATGATTCATCCCTTTAAGAGGGTCATGTTTTAGGCCAGATGCTAGTACAAATGTGATAGGTCCCTTATCTTTGCTCTTTTATTGCCAATGCATATGTGAGGTGACTTTAAGTCACCCAAAGGTTTTTTGATTTTGAGGAAGATTGGAAATGTGAAATGTATTATGGGTCACATACTCTCCTAGTTTATTATTTGAAATGGTGTAATGATTATAAGATTCAGGAGGTAGTATGTGGGAAAGTGAATCCAAGGTATTAGGATCTATACAATTATATGGTGAAGGATCAATAAGTATAGCCTTTCCTTTATCTTAATTGGAACATGGATTCATGTTGTACTGATAATTATAGCTTTTAAATTTATCCTTAAGATGCTTTTAGTGTTCATATGGGTGTAAATCTCCTGGAATATTCACTTCCATCCCTGAGTGGGAAAACTTAATACATTGGTGTAGTGTTGATGGGACTGCATGAATCTCATGTAACCAAGGCCTTCCTATAAGCATATTATATGATAACTCAAGATCAAGCACATGGCAAAGTGTATCATGGGTCAAAGGACCAATGATAACTAGAAAACTAATAGTTCCTTGTGATGCTCTTTCCTGATTATCATAGGCTTTGATGGTTATTGTTTTTGGCTAGAGATATACCTTTGTATACCCAAGAATATTGATGACCTTTAGAGACACTATGTTGAGGCTAGATCTATTGTCTATAAGGACACATTTCTCTTTATACCATCTTATATAAACTTCTATGTATAATGGATTATTATGGAGTGGGCCAAGGGAAGACATATCACTTTGGTTGAATGTGACTTGTTGGGTTAGAGTTAGGTGTCCAACCAAAGCTTAAAATTTATTAGGGGATATGTCACTAACAATAGTGGATTGGGTCAAAAACTCATTACAGATGTTCTTGTGAATTATTCACATTCACAACAAATCTAAAATAGAAATTTGTGTTGGTGTCTTCAATAATTGTTACACAATATCAAACTTCTTGTCTTGGTCAATAGTGAATGGTTTATTCTGAAGCTGAATGGTTGGTTGGATGATAGGTAAAGTGGTGGATGGTTGTAGTCTTAAGATAGTAATGATCTACCTCTAATTTATGATTGCATAATCAAGATTAAATACTAGACCATTATTACTAATAAATGTTGTAAATAGTGTGGGACTAAACATGACAAGTCTTGATTACTGGTGCACTCGCATATGGTCACGTGGCAATGATGAGTTGTTGATATAAGGTCCAAAGGGGAAATCCCAATTTTCTAGTTTGTCTATATGTACTCCCAGGCCAAAGAAGGATTATCCATGTAATTTGGCTAAATATTGTTATTTAGCAATGATCTAAGTTGATTAGTGCTTGGTCTAGGATTAATGGAGATTGTATTAATGCTACCCCATACAATATGACCTACAAACCTATTGTAGTCATGTGAAATTGCATGGTAGGTTTGTTGTTTGTTACCATTTTGACCTTGGTTTTATCCATTGTTCTATCATTGTGGGTTTTACTATTGATTTTGTTGACTCTATTAGTTTGGCCTTTGATTTTGATACTATTGATTTTATTGCTGCACTGGTTGTTATTGTTTTTGTTGATTATTTTGTTATTGCTGATTGTTATGTCAAGAAAAGGGGTTTTGATAAATCCCAAGAGTTTGATTAGAAGTGGAAGCACCATTATACAATGTTATCTCCCCATTCTCCAATATATAATTCATTTTCACAATACCAATCAGGATAAGGAATGCCTTATGGATAATGCTTTGGTATAGGCCAACTAATCAGATTAGCAACATCAATCTTGAAAAATACAAACTCAATAATTTCTCCTAGGTCATTAAAGACATGATGTGTAGGCATGGTTCTCCTAGGAGGAGAGGTTTGCAATGGTAACAACTACTATATTTATTGTGTAATTCTTGGTTGTTATACTTGTGATATTGGTTGGAGAGGTTATTGGGTAGAAGTAAGCTAAAAAGGTGGTGTAGATTATGTTTGCACCATTTGTAAATGATGATATTTGGTTATTATATTTCTCACAACATTCCTATTGTGGTTGAATTACTTCGGTCTATCTTGATTATTAGCCTGTGCCAGTTGTGATGCTGGTGCTTGAATGGGATGTTGATGTTGGTCATTTCTCTAATTGGTACCTTGATTTTGATTAGTTTAATTAAGCTTAATGACTCTTTTATTGATGAGTGCATGCTCGATCAAAAAACCTTTATCGATGATTTCCTTGAAAGTATGTGCACATTGTAGTTCCAAATGATAAGCTATCTCACTATGTAAATTTTTGGTAAAAACATCAGCCAATTATTTATTTGGTAAACTATGGGTGAAATATCCTACAAGGGATCTCCATTACTATAAATAACTTTCAAAACTCTCACCATATTTTTGCTTTGCTTGTGTTAAGTCCACTATTGAAATCTCATGCTCAATATTATAGGAAAAGTGCTACACAAACTTATCAGAAATATCATCAAAATCTGTTACTAAATTTTTGGGGAACTTTAAAAATCACTCTAAGGCTTGTCTAGCCAAGCTCCTTGGAAACAAAAGTAAAAGGTATGTGTCATTATATGCCATTGGTTGACATGCGATAAAAAATTTGGTTAAATGAGCTTTAGGGTCACCTTTCCATTTGTATTTGTCAAATTTTGGTGGTTCATATCCTAGAGGAAATGGTATCTACAAATACCCCATGTTGAATGGGTAGGAGCACATGTCATCCAATTTGAATTTTTTAATCTATTTATCAGATTGAATGGTAGTAATTGCATCCTTCATCTATTGTAATTCTTGGGATAGGAAACTAGAAGGAATATTAGTTTGAGGGAGAATATTAGTTTGGGTAGATGGTTGGGAGGTCACAAGTGAGACACTTTGACCAGGGTATGATGGAGATACCTATTGGATTACATTAGTTTGGTTAGGGAATGAACTAGGAATACGTATATGTGGATTAGGATTTACTTGAAATTTCATAATTAGTTGTGCAATATTCTAGTTTGGATTGGCGAGAAATATTTGACTTGGAGGATTTTGTGGTTGGGACAGAGGGATATAACTATACTATGCCTACTATGCTTGAAAAATGACATGATACCAACTAATATAACCTTGTTGTTGAGTGGGAACTTATGGACCAAGACCCTATCTCTAGATTTGTGGCAAATTTTAAACCAATGGTTGTCCAGTTGTATTTGAGAAATATGAGGACCTCCTTGTTGCATGAATCCTTGTGAGGAAGTGAAAATAGGTTATATATTTGACATCTATCACTGACCAATGTTTTCACATTGTTAACTATTCATTACTTGGTTTTAGATTGGCATATTAGTCTATGATTGAAGAGGTATGTTTGTCATTACCTAGAAAGGAGGAACATTTTTTGCCCCTAATTAAGGTGGAAATATATTTTCCCTCTATTACATTGATACACTATATTGTGTATACTATTGTGGAATACTACTCATTACTTGTTGAGGAGGAGTAGTGTTCATTATATTCTATCATTGAAGCATGACATTAGCCATTGTTTGATTACCTAATCCCATAAGTTATACACTTGAGGAAGAAGTCAGTTGAGGTTGGGGTGTCAAAACTCCTATTCCCTAGTATGATGATCTACCCATGGGATTAACTACATAAACATGTTGTTAGCTAGTTGTTTGTGCATTAGTACCACTTTGATCAATATTGGATGTTGTTTACACATTGTCTACTACATTTGGCTCACTATTCTATGTAGAGGCCAAAGATACTTCTTTAATAATGGGCGTATACATCAAGTTATCTATCAAATTAGTTTGTCTAAATGGGTTAGAACTTAGATTCTCTTGTCTAGTTAACTCTATCAACACTCTTATTGAAAGAAATACACCAATAAGAGGCTTACTCACCATGTTCATATGATTGAAATCACATGCTAGATTTAGGTAAGTCTGATATGCTGTTTGTATTTGGTTAAAGTGATATTCCATGATGTTTTTGCCTTGATTAGATATATTAGGGTCTTGATACATTATTTGGACTAGAGCCATAGGATTTCTAGAAGAAGCATGTTGATTGTAAATTATATTATGGGGCACTCTTACTAGACTTGGTAAATTTTTATGGGGAAAGTCTACTTGAAATTTGGCCCCTACCTCTATGGCTCTAACCAAAATCTCATCTTTGTTCTCTAACAAATGTTGCTCAAAACAAAAATGGATCATAAGTGGAAGCTGTATTAGTAAAATATGACTATTGAAAAACTGATTCATCCACTATGGGTGTTGTAGCTAGGTATTATGTAGTTTGTTCTTGGCCTTGTTCTAAATAAGGTGGTGTGTTAACCAAATATTTAGCCAATGGATCTTGGATTTGTGCCCCTGATTGAGTATTATAAGAGGGATAAAAACCCATCTCATAAGAAATATTATCCGCATAGAGGTCTTGCACCATTTCTTCCTTCACAACTACATTAGCAATCCCTAAATTGTACATGAGTCCACTATGAGTGTAGGAATACATGTTGGGATCCATAGCCAATGATTCATGATAAAAGGTCAAAGAGTTACAAAAGCTCTAAAAATGATAGAATCTAAAATAGATGATGTTCCAACTTGGTCTAGATTTCTCAAAAATATCAAAAGGTTTATGCAAATATTTGTGAGGAAACAAGCTAGCCTGAAGTATCTAAAGTTTCACTGTTCACATAAAGATAAGCAAGTAAATGGATTGAAAATCAAAATGCCAAACTCTAAGGTTGAAGTGTTTCAAATCAATCTAATCTAGTAATTTAAAAGTTACTAGGTCTTTTGGCCAAATGCAACATCAAAAGCTAGGCTCAAACAAGGCATGTGTTAAGACTTTTGGACAAATTTCATCAAAAGATAGACTTTAAAATAGATGAAAGTTTTATTCTAATAGATTTGAAACGCTTCTAAAAAACACTAAGCATTTGATTCTTGGACAAGAACTTGATAAACTAGGTATAAGGTATGAAACAAAAGGCACTTTTAGAGAGAGTTTATTTTCTCATAAATAATGGTATAAAACTTGGTTCTTTTGATAAACAATCTAAACAAAAGTGAATAGTATAACTATGTTAGACAAAATATCATAAAAGTACACTCAGATTGGTCTGAAAATATAGGAACAAATTTGAATTCTATGCAGGAGGGTCTATGAAACAATATTTGAAATGTTTTGGGTAGTGTAACGATGCTAAACTACCCAAAAGGTGTGACAAAAAAGTTTGTTTCAAACACTCTCTAAGGAAAAGACATTTTCCCACAATTTTGAAAGTATAACACTACTTTTCTTGACTCAAAATGTTGTGGTGCATAGACTCAAAGTGTAAGTTTTTATCACAAAATGGCTTAAGTCTATTAAGTGATGACATGATTATGAGTCTTGAACAACCTTCAACCCAAATTAGAAATTAAACCTAAGTTCCCTCAATTTTAGTGCAAATGGCAAACCCACTTAACACATCAACCCTATGAACTTATAAAGGTGAAATTTAAAATTTAGATTATAAGTGAAGGATTTAAAAAAAAATTGGTAAAGGTCTAGACTCAATTAGGCAGCATAACTATGCCAAAGTGGATGATATGACTCTCAAGATTTTAATGAACTTTTAACAAGGAAAATTGATAATCTCACATGAGCATCATAACACCTCTTTGTTCAAAGGAAAATTAGGACTATGTGCTTGGTTTTAATTTTTTTTTACACCAAGTTTTGACTTCAAACAAGACTCTAGGACAAGACCAACTAATTAATCACTCTTAGATCCTAAATTGACAAGGTTGCTTGGTATTATTGGAATCCATCAATATACATCATTTAAGAGGATTTTAAGTGTTCATCCAAAAGTAAATGTGCATTATATAGTAGGGATTTTACAACCCACTTCTCTCAAATGATAGTAATAAGACAAGTGGGGATTTGTCTAAGATCTAAAAAATTTCCAAATGTTCTAGGGAAATCAATTGCACAATTACTTTCATGTCAAACAATGTAAAAGAAAAGCATAGATTTTGGGTCCGTATCACTTGGCTTATTGTAAAAAGGTCTAGTCTTTTTTGTAACCACTACATCCTAGTGTTCATTCAGTGTAGTGTGGTGTCCAAAGTGCCACTACATGCTATGTGCAACTCTAATTAGGACCCAAATGAATTCAATGCCAGGAGGTGAAACCCCAGGTCAAAGCTTCCCTAAAGAACTCATGGGAGGTGATGAAGTCCCCCTCACAAGCCAAGTTTACATAAAAACAAAGAAAGCATGAAATTAAAAAGACTTTAGGGTCATTTTCAAGGTCACACAAACATTGAAGAGTTTTTAGGAAGTGCTTTAGATGACTTTATTTCTAAGCCTTGGACTAGGCTACGTGCAATAGGAATGGCACTTTTGATTCCAAGGGTTCCCTAAAGAGGACAAATGGAAGAGCATACACGCAACATCCCTCTTTTTTCCAAACAAAAAATTAATCTAAATAACTAATTAAACACAAAAATCTTTGAAAAGGTGAGTTCATTTTTAAGCCCAAATGGAAAATGAGGTGGTGTTCATTTGACCCCTTGGTCTTAGTTGTAAACTTTGAAAACATTCACCATAAACATCTAAATTTTTTTTGTTAAACACCAAAACAAGGTTCTTAATTGATTTTTAAGCATGCAAAAGGTGATATAAACATGTTTGTAGAAAATGTCAAGCTTGGTCCTAAAAAAAAATGTTAACATGTCCTTTAGCCTTGAAGCTCTTTAAGGTTTGAAACAATGAACTTTAAAAAAAGAGCTCTCAGGGCTATGTTATAAGAAAAACACAATAACTGACATTGGTTATATAACTGATGATGGTTACTTTTTCTAACTGATGAAAATTATCTAAGCAACATAAATTATACCAATGTGATTGACAATATTTATCCAATCAATGTTGGTTTTACTAACTGACATCAGTTAAACTATCCAACTGATGTAGGTCTTACTAGTCGACGTCAGTTACTATGTAAACCCATGGCAAATGAAAACATCAAAATAAAGTTAGAAAATTAATTTTCAAGACTTTTAATGGTCCAAATGAATATTTTAAAGCTACAAAATGATATTCTTCATGTGTGGGATGTGTCTAGTCCCACTAAGCATGCCATATGTGAATCTAAGAATTTGACTCAAGAGATGATGGTTAGTATGGTGTTAGTTCTAAAATGAAAACAAAATGAAATAAACATACTAACTAGCATAACATCTCTAGGACTAAACACTAGGGAGACCTTAGTTAACAAAAATGAATAAAACACACAAATAGAATATAAAAGAAACCTTCTTTTACCTTCCTCAAATGCTCTAAAATGCTTGTTGTAGTGGCTTTCTCAGCTTGTGCTCATGAAGTCCTTAGTAATGGAAGCTTGGCTACCTCCATCTCTCCTTGGCACCTTTGGCTTATGTCTTGGATTTGATTGGAATCAATTTGGCATGGTAACACTAGTTTCTTGAAGCTTTGTAATCAATTTTTCATACTCGTGTTAGAAATGATGTTCATGGCCTCTCTATTTATAGATTTTTGAGAATGTATAGAGTCAACCTAAACCATCCATCTTGAGATTGAGATGTGTGGTTGAATATTAATTCATTTTTTGGAATTAAGTTTATAATTATCCTCATCATGACATTGGAATAAAGGTAAATTGAGAGGCATGGAGGGCATCATGGAAGGTATTGATGAGGCATGGAGGGCATGAATCCTGATATTTGTGGCATTTATGGCTTAGGGATGTCTTCCCAAGAAATGAGGTCACCTGATGATGCATATATTCCATATTCATTTCCAAAAAAAATTATTCAACAATTTTCCATGGAATTATTAATTAGACCTTGATTTTGGTTAATTATCTCTTAAGCATGTTTAAGCACTTTGTGCATAAATTACTCAAATTGATCAGAATGCCTTGTTATTGATCTAAAATTTGAATGGATTAGAATTGGAAGGTAATGTTAGATGCATTGGAACCATATTCCCATTTAGGATGTTACCAACAATAAATAATAAAGGCATGTGTCTTGTGCAAAAGATTTGATAGGAAAGAACAATCTAGAGTACCAAGGTGCAAAATTAGCATTTTGACTCGAAATGATTTGATCAAAGTAAGTTGGCCCATAAATTGTATTACCCCATTTAGTGATACCCTAGCCAAAATCAGCACTTGAATACACTAGTTTCACATCATTTAGCATGTTGTATTGTTTTTAAGCCAAATTATGCATTTAGGTGGAAATTAGCCAAAAGCCTAGTTGGAGGTTATCGGTGGCTAGTTTTAGGTGTCTAAACTTGTAATTTAGCATCATCATGTACCCATCATAAAGAGTATGGTTTAGGATGTGGTTTCATTTCAATTCCTAATTTGTTCAAAACTTATTTAGAAATGATATTAGCTTGAGATCCAATATCAAAAATAATATCTATCTTAGAATGCTAATAAATCAATCTAATGTGGAAAAACTCATTTCTATTTTTTTCATCATACATAGATTTAGAATGTAAAGAAGAATGAGAATTGAGATATCTAGTGATAGAAGAGGAATAATATGAACCTTTCATTCCCATGGCAATGACTTTTGTCTCAATACCAGAATCGGAGCCAAGATTTTATTATACTGATGTAATAGTCTTCTTACCTTTCTTGTTTTTGAACCATTTTAACCTATGCTTTAGGTGGATATTCCAATATTTATCATCTTCATGGCCTTCTCTCTTGAAATGAGATTAAAAAGGCTTCTCATATTCTTTATTAACTATGGAGGTGTGTTTTATCTTACTCTTTCCTTTTATTTTAAGTACTTTATTTCACTTCTTTGTGAATGTTTCCTGTCTTTAGTCACTTTACCACTTGATTTAATATGGGTAGCTTAGACACAAACTTCATCAAGATTAGTGGGGTTAAACATAAGGATTGTATGCCTTAAAAAATTATGTAACCCACTAATATATTTTAAAAGAGTCTCTTGAGTGTAAATAGGATGCATAATACCAAATGCCTCTTTCTATACTCTTAATTGTAATCATGTACACTTTAACCTTACCTTACCTTAAGTTTTACCAATCCATAGTACTTATTATATATATCCTAATGGATACATTTTTTTTTAATGCAAAAACAAAATCATACCAAGAAGACATCATTTTACAATGCTTAAGGAGATCCTTTTATGTATTACTCTCCCACCAAATGAGTGTTATACCATCTAACAAAAGAGTAGATAGCTGAATGTTTTATTCCTCATCATCAATCTTTTGAACCTTGCTGTATAATTCTATCTACTTGATCCAATGATCCAAATTTTCTTCACTAAACTCTCCATTATAAGTTGGAAAATCAAACTTAGCATCAATTTTAAGCTTGAAAGAAATAGAATCAGAAATTTTCTTTTGCTTATTATCAAAGAAAGAAGGATAAGGTATAGATGGGGGATATTTAGGTGATTCTCTTCCTTTACCCTTATTACTAGTTGAGTTTTGTTCATCTTATTTACCTTCACTTCATGTCCTTATTTCAAGATACAACTCTTTTGCCATGCTTTTCATCTCAAGAAAGGCTTGATGAAAGGTCACTTCTGATTCTGATTCTCTTTTAAGAGAATCTACAGCTTGACTTGCATGTTTTAAACCAATTTCATGGTTATATTCTTCAAGTGATCCTTCACCACACTTTTACTTAGACCTAGTTAGCATGTAAAATATATAATTAAAAATCTAAATACCATATTAAAATATCCTTGATTAATTTCTTTGATACCAAACTTGATCTAAAAAATAATATTATACTTATACTTTCAATTTTGCCAATTTCGATTACTTAAAACACTTTTTTTTAAAATTTCCCATAAAAATTGGTATAATAATAAAAACTATATTTTAAACTGATTTAAATATAACAAGCAATTGATAAAATGCAAAAAATACAAACCAAATTTGTTATCAGATTTCACCCTTTAAAGGGATACATCTTTGAGTTCAAAAAAACACTCAAATTGATCTATTAAATGGTGCAAAATACACTTTATATACACTATTTAAACCAAACTATGACTTTGGTCTATAAAAATAACCTCTACTCTGCCTTTAAGAAGTCTCTACAATAATCTCCTATATGGAATTTGCTCTTCCTTGCTTAATTCTTGCTCTTTTTCTCAAGAGAGATCTCACACCAAAAAGTTGGAATGAATTTACAAATGAGGCTCATGGGCTTATATAGTGTTCCCAAGGCCTAAAATTATGGTTTTGAGCCTTATCACTTCATCCCATACATTGGGAATTATATCCTTTCTTCCACTACCTTGTTTTAAGGCTTTGATAATGCTCCCACACATTTTGGGTGGGATTTAATCCCATATTTGTGGGGATAGATATAAACATGGCTATAAAAGCCAATTCTCAAGCCTTATGAAGTGATCAAGGAATATTATGTGAACCTGGGTTCCAAAATTATGTGAACTCCATGTGATAGGTGTATGATGTGTCCATCATGGATTATACGGTAGCTTAGTAGATTTTGGTGCTATGCTAACATCATCATCGTACCATATTTGATTAAATAGTGTTGATTTAGGTTTTATGCACACCTCAATAACCCTATGAGGTAGCATCTAATGTTTTAGGATCAATGAAATACTTCACTCCAAAGCATGAGTTGTTGGGTATTCAATTTTATAACCTGCTAGTGGAATACAGGTGAACGATAAAGATTGTTTACCATAAATGAGTTTACTATGGATAGACCTAGATCTACTTGAATTGAGTATAAGGATGATGGTTCTAACTAAAGTGGGAAATATTTTTGAAATAAACTTAAAAATGAAGGTAGGGTAAGGTAGAAAAGAGGTATGTGGACTACACAAGATGAAAACTCTTGAAGACCAGCACTTAAACTAAGGTAAGATAAGAAATCAAAGGAACAATATTTGTTGTAAGTTGTTATATCACAACAACAAACAAACATATTAAATATTCAAAGGGAACCAAAACACAATATATTTAAACATGCATAAATTAAAGGTTGTCACATTTACTAGATTGTTATTGCACATTAGCAGGGGGGATTATAATTCATATGTAAAAGACATCCAAATCAATTATAGCCTAAAATGAATAACTATATTAAGTAAGATAACTCATATACAATCAAATAACTAAAATACCATAATGATACAACATCCCATAAAATCCATAGAATAGGATAAGAATCAATATTTACACACAAAGACCAAGTCAAGCATAACTTCTCAGAATTTCTTATTAATCTTAACAGCCAAAAATATCCTCCCTTTGGAATTTAGAGGATATAGATAAATATAACTTGGGATGGGGATTCCTCATCTCTTCAATCTTCATCTAAAATTACACATTCAAAATTATAAATACACCTAAGATCATGCAAAGGATGCATGCCTCATGTCTATATTTAGAAAAATATCTTTATCTAAAAATACAATATCCATGCATCATAAATAAGTTGGGAACTAAAGCTCGACTTTAGTAATAACATGAAAATACATAGCTATTTTATATCAAGGTGTTGATATGGCACCACTTATTGAAGAGGTTGATGGAGTAAAGGTAGTTTCAATTGATGTAGCTAATGGAGGTCCTTATGTAATAAAAAATGGGCTTGTTAAAGTTTTCATACAACAAATCTAGGAAGTTGAGAGCTTTACAACATTGGGGAGACACTAAAATTTGGTTATGTATGTGAAACTATCCTTTAATTTATTTTATTAGCTCTCAAATCTTGTAATAGAGTATAATCTATGTCAAACTCCTTGAGTAATGAAGGCTTAAAAATCCTAACAACCTTAACCATCAATCTTTCTTTGATTCTAAGCTTTTGAATTCACAACTTTTGTCTTTGTTACTATGTCCTTTATAAAACTAACTGTAAGATTTATTCATTAGTTTTAAAAATAGTGCCGTCAACTTCATGTTTGAAGTTATTTGCATCCACCTGGAGAAGGTTTTAAAAATTAGGTCTATTGACCAAATCTACTATAGGGGTTATCACATTAGTAACCCACATATCTACAAAAATTTGTAATGTTTCACCCTCATGAGTGAGGAAATTCTCTAGTAATTTCTTCATTTACTTGTGTTATTTAAGGGAAGAATACCTTATTTCTATTACATAATTTAAGCACCAATAAGCATCTATACTAGACATAAGATTCAATTGCTTATTATAATCAGTCCCAACCAAAAAAATTAATCTCCTTTTACTTATTTATTTTGATTCTAAAATGTGATAATAGTTGCCCTATTCGATTGGCTCCCTACCCTAAAAACCTTGACTTTATACAAAATATTGTACAAATTGGTTGTTACACTATAAATTAGCAATAATATCCTAAGGTATTGTATGATTTGGCTTTACTATAACCTTTTCAAGGCATATTATTTAATTTGAAACATTTCTTTCATTGTTTCCCCGGTAGAATCCATAAAATAGCCAAAATTCTCAATATACTTGAGGGGGTAGTTTGATTTTCTCTTAGTTTTCTTTACTAAATGTAAAATATTATCCCTTTGTTCAAAATCCACTTCTCTTTTGATTCTTGTGTTCATTACCTTCCTCTTCCTTACCCTTTGAAAAGTCCCACTCTAGTTATCAAACTAAGTGGAGACTATTGGAAGTTCAGCCATAACCAAATTTTGCCTTTCATCTGTAACACTTTGCATCTACCTTACACATTAAGGAACAATAAGTTATCCCATTTCAATATCTTGCTTTGGTCTTGAGGACTAATAAGATGGAGGATTCATAGGAGGTGGTATAATTATGGTGGGTGTCAAGAATGCATTTATCTGAATAGGAAATTAGAGGGGTGTCTGAATAACCTTCTCCCATGGATATGTTTCTTTAATAGGTGTAAATTCAATCAAGAGTTTAGTCAAGCCTAGTGTAATTTGCATAGTCATTGTAGCTATTGGCATGGTCAATGGATGTGGCATGGGGAGTTCTAATTAGGATGCCTTTTTATTTGGGACTAGTGGTATTAAAGGATTAAAAATATATATAGTGACCAAATTTTCAAAATTGATTGCTTTAAGAGTCCTTATTAATTTTGGAGAAGAAAAAGGAATAGTTGAATTAGTAGGACTAGACAAAATAGCCCTAGGAATAGCTAGGGGCAAACTTGTAGTTGATATTTGAATACTAGAAACTAAATAAATAATAGAAGATACTACCTTATCAAGGCTCTTGATCTACTCTTATATAAGAACTTGATGTTTTAATATGTTCATAAAGACTTCCTTTAGTCTATGTTCTCCTAGATTCAAGACTTTGGCCCTTTCTAGCTCAGCCTCTTCTTCATCAATTTCTTGATATGTAGGATAATCAACTAGAGATATTACATGCTCGAGCTCCTCTTCCTTCATTGGTTCTATTTCATCTACAAATTCCTCTACCTCCTCATATTCCTTTTCTATGATTGGAATACCAAGTGATGGTCTTTATTCTAGTTGTTTATCCTTGAAAGGAGGGAAAGAGTATTTTTGCTTCCTTTGATAAGTGAAGATGGGTGGAGTGGAAGGTAGATGAGATGGGGAAATAGATGTAGGAATAATGGTGGTATAATTAATAATTAGATATGGTGGTGGAGTAGTATATATGATTAATGGTTTTGACATGGTTGTGGAGGACATGGAACTTATTTGAAGAGACTTAGGAGATTGGGGATAACCTTGAGTAGTAATAATAGATAGGAAAGCAGTCTATAAAAACTCTAGGAGACTTACTAGAGTGACTATAGTGATGGGTGGAGAATGTGTCATTAATAAAGATCTCATCCTTTTTTCCTTTAAAGAATTTTTTCACCTATGCCTTGTGGTGGTTATATCTAAAGCCTAAACATTAGTTTTTACAGATGTAAAAGAGATTTGGGGACCTAGGAGACCCCTCATAATTTCCCTCCTAATTTAAGGGTTTGATTCTCTTTGAGTTCCAAAATCATATGGTTCTTCATTTTTAAGATCTATTAAAGGGGAAGGAGGTTTGTCATGTAGCTGAGTGTTAGTTGATTTGGAGGCCATTGATGTCTCCATGCGGCTTGTGTTTTCTCCTCATTTACTTTAGGATCATATTAAAGGGCTTGATCTAAAGTCATAAATGTTGATTTATTACTCATTTTAATCCATACTTTACTCTCATCTATTGCATTTATAAATACCATGTCATGGTCATATTCCTCATGGCCATAGGAAACATGTACTTTCTTTTTATCCTTAAGTTATTGGAGACACCCCCTCACCTTGTTCCTTGGGTCCCATTCTTTGAAAGGTGCCACCTATAGATGATATTGAGTCCTATCCTTACTAGCATAAATAAAATGTGATATGACAACATATTATTATTTTCCAATGCTTAAAGTATTTTTGAAATAATATACAAAATGCCTTTAACCTAGTTACTCATAAATGTTGTTATAAATTTGATATGCAATTGCTTGTTCTGCTATGTGGTCTAGAACATGGTGTGGTAGTAGTCAGGGAATGGTCCTTATTTCTTTTACCTTGATAATAGTGACATCTAAGTAGTACCAGTAATCTCCCATTTTATTTAGGCTCTCTCTTATATTCTTAGATAGTTTGATCATTAGACTACCTTGTATAGCCTAGAATATTTGGGGATAAACCTCCTCACATATACTCTTGATTTTGTTCTTTTACATATGCATAAACATGAAACAATAGTTTTCTCCTACCATGTTTACTATATATTCACTTGAGGGATACCATTCTTGACCATAGGGCTTTTATACCATGCCCATGACTATTTCCAATAGGTAGGACATCATATAAAAGTTTTTGTCAATTGTTCTTTGATTAGGGTGAAGTAGTTATGACTTTATATTAACACTTATAATTTCCCCCAATGCCATTAACTTGTAAAATTTCAAGAGTATATCTAATAGAGGAACCCACTCGACATGGGTGTATGCAATACTAGGAAAACCATACAACATATTCAATATGCCCATAGCTATCCTAATTCTAGGACCAAATTTGATGATGAAATTGGATGAGATAACTCTATTAGGATTTACCCTTTGGCCTTTAACAAGCCATTGTTTCAATTTCCCATCTATTGTATTATGCTCAAGCCAAACATTGGTTGATACTTGATTGTAATTAGTTTTAGGTAAGGGAACACTAAGATATCTCTCAATACCCTACCTGAGATGTATGTCATAGAATTTTGAACCTTCCTAACATGAAATATATCCCCAAAAATAGTTTTATTAACAAATAAAACTCTGAGCAGGTCAATGCACAACATTGCCTCTAGTTTGGCTACCACTTGGTGGAAGCCTTATTCTTTGATTGGTAGAAAGTCATCTATGTAATTCTTCTCTTTAGGAGAAATATTGTCCTTAATAGAATATGGTTTTATGAACACTACCTCTTTCTAGAGCACTGATTAGTGTAGGAACTTGAAATCTAATGTGTTCCTCTTGAATATAGTATCCATGTGTTTGGGTCCTCTTATGAATGATTAGGGAGAGTGAACTAGAGATTTTACATGTTTTGAAGAATAAGCCATTATTCTATGATACCTATTGAAATTTCCTCTATGAATTGATTGGTTCATTGTGTGGTTATTAACTAAATAAACTAGGGAAACTAGGATGCTAGAAGAGAGATCAAAGACACGATCATTGGATTGAAAAAGTAATGGTGAAGTGAAACTCCATTTCACGTAGATTTTGCATATATTTTTCCCAAACTTGAGTATTAAATAAGATAATGAAATTTTATTTTAATTTTCATTTTGATTTGAAATTATTATTCAATTTTGGTTGGTTGGGTTTATTTTTGCATGGCAACACTTCATTAATTCTATGTGTCTAGTTACCTCTTTTAAGATAATTATTGAATGTTCATTGACTAGTAATTTAGCCATATTCTCAACCTTTCCTATCCATATCTTAGTCATTTCCCCTTTTAAAAAATGACACTATTGATGATATAAATTATACCACCAATAAATCAACCCTTCCACCTATAATGAAGGTCAAGGTGGAATTATACCAGTCTAATCATGGGGTTATAAAGGTTCAAATATGATCCTAAAGACGCGAGGGGTTTTTACAAGTTCTAAGAAATAATCAATAATTTATCAAATATAACATATTCCATTATAACAATCAAAAATCCATTTTGTCAAACCATAAATCAATTAAAATAAGAATACGTAATCTATTCTATTCAATAGAGAAGACCTATGAACTAGATAATCTCTTGAAGAATAAAAATCTGATTCGGTAAATATATTTCAAGTAATATCTTATTTCTTGCTGTAGTGTTTCCAAGTTAACCTCAAAAGATAAAATATAAATATGAGAAAAGATAAAAGATAAAAGTATTCAATCATGTATACAAACAAAAGAGAGACAAAACAAACAACAACTAATAAACTAACTAAAATCAAAGAGAGCATAAAATAACTAAGCTAAAAAAAGGACAACAAACTATTTAAAGAAACTATGTATAAACTAAAGACAATTTTAAATAAGATAAAAGCTAAGGACTAGAATGATCAAATAAATAATCTAAGGCTAAAGCTAAATATAAATTAATCTAACATTCTATAAAACAACTATCAAATAACAAGTAACAAGTAATATGTAACAAATTTAAACTAAACAAAAAAGACTATTAATTAGAAGGCTAAACAAATTTAGAATCTAATGATTAATATTAATAACTAAAAGAACCTAAAATCTATAATAGAAAAAATAAGAAAAGAACTCAAAGAAGTAACCTATTTACTATCTAACCTAAAGAAAGAACAATGAATTAATCTAAGAAACTAATTAAAGAACTAAATCAAAAATAAAAATGGAACTAAAAAGATAAGGATTTAAACTAAGAAATAAATAATAAAACTAGATTAAATAAATCTAAAAGATAAACTATATTAAAAATAGAGTCAATATAAAATACAATGAAGTATGTGAGTCTCAAAGGAGAGTCGTCTTACTAGAAAAGATAAATTTTATTGAGAAAACTAACGTCTTTCTTTACAATAACTTGAGAGACAACTTTAAAATCAAAATAGATCAATGAAATGTCACAAAATAGTGAAGTGTTCATCATTATTCAGGTTGAATACTTGAATTCTATTTATAAGACTACAAATAAAAATCATCAAAATATGTTAAACTTGACAAACTTTAGATAATCGATTATAAATGATAATAATAACTGGATATACCTACATGCCTAAGCAATTACTCAACTATTAGATAAACTACCATTGAGTCTATCTACAAAAGTCATGATGTCTCAAAAAAGTTACATAGAAAGAAGAGAGATGAATAATTGACTTCACAAATGTATAAGTCCTCAAATACTTGTATTGTTCTTCTATCTTCAAATGAGTCCTTGATCTCCTTTTATGCTCCAAACTTAGTTGAAAAATAAGTTATAACTAACTTTAATTGGTTATTAGTTTATGTTAACTAATTGAATTTAAAATTCAATTAATTATAAATAATTATTGGTTAAGGACATGTTTAATTAAGACTTAAAGTCTTAATTCATCGAGTTATTTAAATATAGATTGAGTACTAATCTTAATAGGTGGGGACCATCCTCAATTAATAATATAATAGAATACACATATCAACATTAAAATAGATAAATCAAAGATTAATAAAATTCCATTTATATTAACCATAACGCATGTAAAAAATAACTTACGCATATATATATATATATATATATATATATATATATATATATATATATATATATATATATATATATATATATATATATATATATATATATATACATATTAAGTCTGTTGCATTTCAAAATATTAACATAAAAAACTATCAAAATTTGAAGTTAAAGTATCAAAATAAAAATAAAAGTTCTGCCATGTAAAAGTTCAAGTGAAAATAAAATCTATCTTATGGACTTCCAATAATCATTTGAGTTTGAAATTACTTCAATCATAGGCTTATCTTGTGCATTAAGATACACATTATATTCCATCTTTGTTATAGGAAACTACACCAACTTTATTCCAAAGTCACTTGTGGTATCATCAAATTACAATTTGAGTCTTTCTAGCATTTTGACCTCAATAGGAGTATCAAATTCAGTTTCACTTTCAACTCTCTTTTCTCCAGTTCTTTTCTCTATAGTGAGAAGGGGAATGTTCATTGTCTTTCTCCTAATAACATAATCATGTATTTCCATATTCAAAACTTTGGATCCCAAGATAGGCTCACTATGGGAGGATGTCAAACTTAACCTTTTACCTTTCATAATAGGCTCTTGATGAGATGGTGAAGGTTCATTAGAAGGAATGGCCAATTTCACATATTTTTTTTCATGTATTGTCTCAATTTCAAGTTGTTTGGCCTAATTGGTAGGATTAAGTTCAATAGCTGGTTGAATTATTTTAGGAGATTGAATTGGAAGGTGTTATGGGTTATTATCAAAATGGTATGAAGAATTGCTTTGTGAGTGGGTTCTTTCTCTAAACCTATGACCATAAAAACATGTTTTTCCTTTATGACCGCTATTAACTAGATTGAAAGGTAGGTTGTTAAGTACATTCCATAATTTAGGATTTGAGGCATTAAAATCTATAGACATCCTAGTTCCTCTATTGAATCTAGGACCGAATCTTCTAGCATGAAAACCACCTCTAGGAAAGTTTATATTAGGATTATGTTGATTTACGTCACTACCAAAATTATTTTTCCAACCCCTATCATCACTACTCCTAGTTGATCCAAGCTGGTCCCACCTAGACATTTTGAAAAAATCTGAAATATATCAAAATTTATGACTGAAAATCAACAAATGCTATCCATAAGAAAACATAACTAATCTTACTACATAGTCACTTTTTAACAAAACTAAACTAAATTGTAGCACAAATTGAAATATCTTATTTGAATTCAATTATCATTGAATCCCTCAAATAATAATATCATAATCTACTTTAAAACATTATGATATATCTTCAATGAAATTCCAATCTCTATCAAGCCAGTTATAAACCAAGTATCTGAATTTCTTAAAATTACTCCACTGATCTATCAATATATATCAATATCTCAGAAAAATAAAATTATAAGAACATAATTTTATTTCAAAATATCTTGGTATATCTTCAATCCTTATCAAATCAATCGAGAGATAATTGAGTTTTTAAAAAAACCTTTATTTCAATCTCTAATTTTAAAATGAAACCCATGACTTCAATTCTAAGATATAGATTCAATGAAAATCTCATATCTTATTAAATTTTCCTTTAGAGCTAACACCTATGAATGAAATTGATAGATGAAACTTGAGAATGCAGACCATCCATCAATATATTGACAATCCCCTAAAATATATGTTTTTATAATGGCCAACTAAAACTTTCCTATATAAACCAAATTAAGAAATTTTCAAAATGAATGGAAGCTATCTCTACAAAAATCCAAGCATACATCGCAATCCTTCAAATTTTCCAAAAATACATGAACATTTTTTTTTCATGACACCTAAACTCCAACAACTCTTTGCACAAATTCTTACAAATACATCATTTTAACTATCCTAATAGAATCTCAAAATATATTTGGAAAAGCAAAGCATTAGAAAAAGTGAGATCCCAGACATTAAGAAAAATATGTCTATAATTTTATAGATTAGGGTTTAATAAAATATTTAAAGTCTTTGATTTATTCACTAGAACTCACACATAGAAACCTTTGTGAAGTCATTTTGAAACTATCAGATACACATGACAATAAACAAAATTTTCAACTTAAAAAATCCATCATGCCAAGTTATTTCAAAATTTTGAAGAACCATCAAATATAAAATTTTGCATAGAGACCAAAAAAATTTGATTTATTTCAATCTTGATAGACTTCTTCCACAAAAATCAGGCCTCGAACCAAAAAACCTTTTATTCTTTCAAAAAAAACTAGACTATATCAAAACCAAAAAGTTTATCATCCATATTCATGTATGAGAAAAGATAATCAAAATGAGCAACTATTCCTTTTCAAAATATTAATGCACAAGAAAAACCATTTGATCATATATCAAGGAATCAAACATGTAGAGCCATTTTCATAAACTTCAAGGTCTGACATAAAATTTCAACTATAATGGCTTGTAATATCATATTTTTGAACTGAGTCTTTTAATAAGATCCTTTTTAAGATAATACTATTCTCAAATATACCATCGAATAAATAGGAGATTCTTTGCATGCATGTAAAAAATAACTAGAAAACCTCAACATTTATTTATTTCCACCATACATACAAACTTATGCATGACTGACAACATCTCCAACCATGCAAGTAATAATCTCTTAAATACATGTCATCTTAATTCTCTTATCTAGGAATGCCAGAAATGCAAATTAGGTGTCCTTGATTTGTCCCAGTAGTGACACTTATTTGTTCTCCATGGAGAAACATCTCCCAAATGTCTTGGTCAGTGTGAGTCCAAGAGATTCTACCACTTTGGTATGCATGACATTGTCAGACGCACCTAAATCTATGATGTAATTGTTTAGCTAATGACCATTTATTAGTAGGGAGACATAAAATGGTTTAGTCCTTCCAAGAGCAGTAGGAGGGGCAATGACAAGGTTATTCCAAGTGGATGTGGGAGTTACCTTTGGAGTAATAGGTCCTATAGGGATGGTTTTATTCCTTACACACTAAACCAACTTATCTAATTGTTCAGGGTTGGATTATAGGAATTCAAATTCAGACATTTGAATTTTAGTCTTCTTGGTATGGTCGACTATGTCAAACATTTGAAATGAATTAGGAATGGGGAAAGGTAGTTCATCCTTTTGGTTTTTAGGGGGGAAGGACTAATCTATGAAATTGAAGTTAAAGGTGCAGAAATGTTTGGGGTACTCACTTTTTTAGCAATCACCAGGTCCTTTGGCTGGAAAGGTAGAGAAGTTCCTCGTTTGGCAATTGAAATTACAGGCTGAGCTCGCTCCTCTATTTTTTCTTCATCATCTTGTTGATCTAATTGATTCTTGGACTGGGTGAACATAACATATGATCCCTCAACTGCTTTACCTTCATTTCTAGGTTCATCTTGATAATTTAAGAAACTAATGTTGGAGTCACCAACCAATTCTTCTTCTCCCTCTATGAAGACATTAGCATCATCTTCAGGGTTAAACTTAGGCTAGAAAGATAAATTAGATTTTGCTTCAAGATATCCAATTGCTAAATTGGTTGGAGGTGCTTCAATGGCCAATTTCCCTTATGTGGGAGGAAGATGATTTGGCTACCCTTGATTCTTATTAGCATTGCCTTGGTATGACTGATTGGGGAATATCTTGCTTGGTATATCTCTATATGAAGGAGTAGATGGCATTCCTTGCACCATTTGCTTTCTAAGAGCTAGTAACTCATTTTCCAGCTTCTTCACCATTAGATCAGTGGTGCCTGTAGGTGAGTATTCAAAAGATGAAGAAGATATACCTTTGTTAGGATCTCTCCTTATCTTTCCTACCAAGATAAGGTCATCTTTCACCTCAGTGGCCAAATCTTGAGCAACAACAAGGTTTATGTGGCCAACACGTCTTAGCAAAAAACTCACTTTAGGTAGTTGTGAGTTGATGAAGAAACATTTAAGGTTCTCAGGTGTTGGCTGAGAAATTGTAGGAATCCTGTTGCTCAGCTTGTCAATTTGGCAATGAAATCCCTCATAGGTTCATGAGGTTCTTTCTTCATCTGTGTGAGCTAGGCCAGTAGGGCATGCACATCTTTTGTAGGCTTGAACATTGCTTTGAACTTAGCTTTGATAGTGTTCTTTTCAGTCACAGTCTAGGCTTGTAGATGATAGAACTAGTCTATAGCAACACCTTAGAATGTTTCCACAAATAGCCTAACTGATATGTCCTCATACTCCACACCTATCACACCGTAGGCTATGCTAAAAACTATAATGTGTTCATCACGATGAACTCTCCCATCACCAAAGAATTTGAGGATATTCTTCCTTGAACTGCATGGTAGCTCATGTAGAGGTGAAGTTAAATTGAGTGGGCCAAAAGAGTTACCCTAAGGGCCTTAAACTTCCATGATTTAATTATGTAAAGTGGGGATAACAAATCTAGGTGGAGTATGTATAGGTAAAGCTCTGCTAATAGCAGAAAAAAAAGCTCTATCTTGTAGTGGTGACCTGGTATTAGTAGGAGGAAGACTCTTAGTTCATTGAACTTGAAGTTATGGAGGAAACAAATCAAAATTGCCCTACTGCACCAACTCAAAAATAGGGTCAACAATACATTGCACTCTCTAGCTTCTTGTATAGTGTGGAGTTGTTAGATTGTAGAATAAAAATGGAAAAGAACTAGCCCTGCTTTATCTTGAATCTTGAGGCTTCAAACTACACACTCTTCCCCAGCAGAGTCACCAAAAAAAAATTTGGCATGAAGCTGGTAGTGTTCTTTTCTACTTCACATCATTCCCCAGCGATATGAAATGCTTCAATTTTAATAGACTAGAAAAAGACTATAAATGCTCATCGATCCCTAGCAGAGTCACCAAAAAATTGTTGGGTGAATATTTTCTCACCATCTAACTAATGGGCAAAATAGGTTATTTCAACCATATCATAAGGAGATTGGTCAGCCAAGCTTGAAGGTTTACCATATTAGAAGGGGACAAATCTCTCCTCTCATTAAGGGGAGGTTCCCTATAACTATGAGGAGTTATATACTATATATATACATATATATATATATATATATATATATATATATATATATATACATATATATATATATATATATGCAAAAAATAACACTCAGGGTAGGATAACACCATCCATATCTCTTTTTTCAAAGATGATGTTCACAAACAAAGGAGAAATCTAGGTGAAAACACTGAAGCCACTTCTCTTATTTTAGAAGTGGTCTTGTAGCAAATAGCAAGAGTTTTTTCTAATAGATAACTGATAAGTAAATATAACTAGAACAGGGTGTAATAACCAACAGAGTGAGATGTAGCACAAAGTCTCCACCTCAACTCCAAAGAGTGAAATATGAAGGATAATGGGAGCACAAAGTCATCCCAAAATCCTTTACATAGAAAGAAACTAAAAACACACATACTAAATACAATTGTGGCAGCACAAAGTCTCTCCATAGCTGCCTTCAGGACACCTTCTTGATTACTTGCACTAGTTCTGATTATTTCATTAAAATGGACAAGAACACATCTAGGAAATAGACATAAGAACAATCCCCTAAATAACACAAGTTATTACAGTAAAAAGTTTGAAAATAACCTGATTTCTCATTTAAACAAAGAAATATGATTAACAATCTGAGCTCAAAGTCTCAGTAATCACCTTTCAATTTTGGTAGAGTTTTGCTTCTATATCAAAAAGATCTCCCTTACATAAAATAAGAGATTAAAATATATTACAACCAAGGAATACTTGGCACTTTCTTTCATGGCATGGCCAATGCTTCATTTAATGCCTTGAATGCATTTTTAGATCAGTCAAAGAGGCCATGTTGGAACATGGCGTCTGCCTTAACTGTGGTGTGTCAATTCATCTCAAATATCTTTTCTTTTGCATGGGTTTTCTGGTCTTTCTCCAAATATGTACATGGCTATCCCCTCATTTTTATTCCAAAGGAGAAAAATAGGCCATGTCTTTTAATGCTTACAAGCTTAGATGTCTATTTGGTGGACTATTCCACCTACTGGAAATAACTCCTATGCAGATACTTTTAGTCTTTCCTTTTTTCCTGTTGCAATTTGAACTCTCAGGCTATCTGTTTCCTTTCTAATGGATCTTTTGGTTCCCTCTTCAACTGGTCACTGAGTTTGTTTTCAGGTTCCTCACCACATTTGGAAATCAATATATATTTCATTACCCTGAATTTGACATCTGTGGGGATGTCATTGGTTGCTGGTTGCTTGAACCATTTTGAACCATGAACTTTTGAATCTTTGAAAGTTCATTGGTTCACTAGTTTGAGCAGCCTTCTCGGCCCCTTGGTTCCATCACTTTTTTGGTTCATTCATTTCTTTGGTTTATTCACTTTCTTGGTTCATTCACTTTCCTCATTCATTTGCTTGCCTAGTTCATTCGCTTGCCTGGTTCATTCACTTAAACCATCTCTTTGAACTGGTCTCTAGAATCTTTTACTTCTTTCCTTTGCTCAAAGCTTTCATTAAACCATTGAACCCATTGAACCATTTTTCTTCAAGGTTCAACAGTTCATCCTCTTTCTTAGAAGCCTTTATTTTCTCTAAGTCTTTCGAAGCTTTCAAATTCCTTTAGCTTTATATCTTTGGAACCCCCTAAAGGGAAGGTGTTCCTTCAAGCCTTGAAAAAGGTCCATTTCTTGGTTGTTGAGATCCCCCCATAAGGTTACCTACCCTTCAGGGTCCTTTGGGCAGCCTTGTTCTTCAAATCATATGGAATCCGTAGAAACAGGCCTACAAATTCTATAGAAACCAGCCTACAGAGTCTGTAGAAACTAGCCTGTAGAGTCTATAGAAACTAGCCTACAGAGTCCATAGAATCAAGCCTATAGAGTCTATATAAATAGTCTTATAGAGTCCATAAAAATAGGCTTGTAGAGTCTATATAAATAGGCCTATAGAGGCTATAGAATCAAGCCTATAGAGTCCTTAAAAATAGGCGTATAGAGTTCATAGAAACAAGCCTACAGAGTCTGTAGAATCATTCCTTTAGACAAAATGTCTTTGGAACCTCCCAAAGGTAAGGTGTCCCTTTGGGCCTTGATAAAGGTCCATTTCTTGGTCGTTGAAAGCCCCCCCCAAGGGTACCTACCCTTTGGGGTCCTTCGAGCAGCCTTCTTCAAATCCTTTAGACAAAATGTCCGCAGGAATTCCTTCAGACATTTTGTCTAAAGGAATTATTTCCTTTGTTTTTGTCACTTTTTGTCAGGGCTTTGAAATTTCCTTTAGACAAAAAGTCTGAAAGAATTCCTTTGGATAATTTGTCCAAAGGATTTCACTTGTAAAATTTCACTACAGAAAATCTTTCTGAAAGATATCTTTTTGTTCCCTTTTGTTCAGTACCCTCCACAAGGGCGCTTGCCCTTTGGGGTTTGGGGGACTCCTTTGAACCTTTCGATTGAACTAACTAATTGAACCAACCATGGTTCAATGGTTCAACGGTTCAATGGTTCAATATTGTGTTTCATTCATTCAATTGAACGATTGAACCAACCACTTTAAATCATTCATTTGAACCAACTGATTCAAATAACTCTTCAAACTTTGATTGAACTCATTGAACCTTAAACCTTTGAAGCATTTTGGTTCAATTTTTAATGGTTCAATGGGTTAAATTTTTCTTCTTTTCTTTAAGTCCATTGAAGCCGTTGAACTTGCCAAAGCAGTTGAACTTTGAACTTTTGCCAAAGCGCTTAACTCTTCTTAGTTTGATGATGTTGTTGAACCTTTGAACCCATTGAACCATTAAACCTTTGGAAGTGGGGTTCAATGGTTCAATGGTTCAATCTTTTGTTTTAAGCTTGCCGATGGACCTTTTGGTTGAACCTCGGCATTGAACCAATCTTGAAATTGCCAAAGTGTTGGGAACTTGTTTCTTTGTGAGAGCTCGCCTGTTGAATTCATTAAACCTATTGAACATGCAAGTCCCTTAGCTAAAAAAGCTTGAATAATGAAGAATTTGAATACTTAGAACAATTTTTGAGAAGGGAAGAGATAATTTTGGCTTGCAGGACCAAAATAGTTCATATGTTGTCCCAAAAATGAGTGACAACTTTTGGAAACAACAAGTCGAATGTTATTATTTAGGAGACAAATGAATATTTATTAATATAAGAATTTTTACGTGTGATATTTAAATTAGTGAGCACATTTTTAGAGGTTATTACACATGATTAATAAAAACATAAAATTTATATGGATCATATCTATCAGTAAGGTGTGTATAAATGATTAGAGAACATTATTTGGACATAAAAAAAATCATGTGATATAAGTTTAGGTTAATATTGACATTATCAAGCATCAAACACTAGATCTTGGTATATGAAAATTTCCCCATTTTATTTGAGTATTAAAATAAAATTATAATAATATAGTAAAAGGTTAAATCCATAAGTGTGTACACCATAATTTTTCTAGGAGAAGGATAAGAATGTTAAAGCTTATGCAAGGAAAAAAATTGATGAAAAAGCAATAGTGAATATTGATAGAATTTAATTTTAAATCTAAACTATAATTTAAAATTTCAATGGAAATATCAAGGTAGGAGGATACATGTATGTGAGAAAATCATGTTTATCTTTACCTTTTCATTTTGATTCCATGTTCAATCATTGGATAATTGTGCTTTCATGCTTAAAAAAATGGAGATCATGGAAAAATTTATGGTGATCAATCCCCAATTTAAAATTTATCAAAATAAAGGGTCATGAAATGGAAGAAATCTTCCCCTAACCAACATGTAAATAAATCAACAATAATATTTTAACCCCAAGAAGCAAAGAAGGAACCATATATGGCAATGATATGTAGAAGGGTTTGTTAAGTGGGCTGATTATGTCCATCATAACCTAGGTTCAAATCTCACAAGGCATTTATACATTAGATGTGGTCATTTGAGTTGATATAGTGCTTTCAATGGTCGGTGGTATCCATTTATGTTGTCTTAATGTTTCTAGTGGACTAGGTGCCTTGATTGTGCCCCATATCTAGTTTGTAGCTCTAGTCAAAAGCTATCTGGGAAGGGGTCCTACCAACCCTAATATCTATCAAAAAAATGAAGGAACCACATAATGGCCTTATAAAGTAATGTCTACATTATTGAGTGATGTATAAACTCAACTGCATTACTCATTTAAACATGATTCAAATATTGCACAGGGAGTAATATATTCAAGGTTGTTCCACCCTTTAAACTACCTTATAAATATCTAAAAAAAATTAAAATTTATTCCACCTATCTAATCAGGTATAACTAAAAACTATCATAATGTGCATGAACCAACATCATGCCTCATATAAATTAGAAATGGTGTATATGTGTATGAATCAATATCATGCCAAATGTTTTATCAAATAATATAATTGAATATGGTGTATTAATCTTAATTTAGATAAATAGATTAAAAAAAAATTGGGTTTCATAATCACACTTACAAATAGGAAACTAAAATCCAACTATTCGAATTGATGAAATGGAATAAATGCAAACATGACTAAATTTTGAAATGTGTGTGTGTGTGTGTGTGTGTGTGTGTGTGTGTGTGTGTGTGTGTGTGTGTGTGTGTGTGTGTGTGTGTGTGTGTGTGTGTGTGTGTGTATGTATATATATGTGTGTGTGTATATATATATATGTATGTATATATATATATATATATATATATATATATATATATATATATATGTATATATATGTATATATATATATGTGTATATATATATACATATATATATGTATATATATACATATATACATATATATATATACATATATATATGTCTATATCTATATATATATATATGTATATATGTATATATATATATATATATGTATATATATGTGTGTGTGTGATCCGGGCAACAATTCGAGGACCTTTCGGTGGCAGTTAGGTGGCAGTTAGTGCCTTGACTTTTTCTTTGTTTCATTACGTTTTGTCCTCAGTGGCAATTAGGTGGCAGTCAGCGCCTCGACTGTTGTATTGTTTTCATTCTATTTTGGCTGCGAGCGATTATATCCTCGAGCATTGTATTGTTTTAATGTTGTGAGCGATTATATCCTTGAGTGTTATATTGTTCAATCGTGACCATTAATTCCTCGAGCCACACAATCTCTCACAGTGGCCTTCAAAACATGTATAAATATATTGTAACCTAAAAAGGGGAAGACAAACATCTCTTCTCAGAGATAATTGTATGTTTTGGCAAGACATCTCTTCCTAGAGATAAGCCTATATTTGTATTGCAATCTGTAAGTAATACGACGTCTCTTCTTAGATAATTCATTGTTATTGTGTCATTTTTGTGCTATTGCAATCTTTGTCAACCAGAACTTTTGAGTTTTGGATCGGTGGTATCAGAGCGGTTTGTCTTGAGAGTGTATGTTCTTGAGGATGAGGTCAGGATACAGGAAACTTGGGTGGGAAGTGATAGAGCTTCCAAACGCTCCACCAGTGCACCCCAAATGACCTCAAATGGCAGACAACATCGAGACATTCGATCCTTTCAAGGAAATGGTGAATGAAGCCCTCTAACGGAAACAAGCACAGATGCTCCAACAATTTGCTCAAATTCTTCAAACACTTCAGATAGGAAATTCTGGCTCTGCGGCTACACAGTCAGGCTCCTCATCAAGGGAGTTTCCTTTCAGTGCCCCAACACCCTTCAAGGTTCAGGTAAATTTTGATATTCCCACATTTGAAGGCAAAATCAATGCTGATGTGGTGGAAAATTGGTTGGACCAACTGTCGTCCTACTTCTCGGTAAATAAGTTCACCGATGGAGAAAAGATCACTTTTGCTCTTCTGAAATCATCATTTCCCATGAAAAATTGGTGGGAAGTATACAAAAAGAGGTTCAATTTGGATATCATTGACCTTAGGGTGGAACCCACCTAGGATGATTTTATGGAAGCAGCAAAAGAAGAATACTATCCCCTCAGCGCGTATGATGATCTGTACATACAGTGGAACCAACTCCACCAAGGAAAGGACCAATCTGTGCAAGATTACACAGATGCTTTTCATTCTTTGTCTACAATATTGGGCATTGAAGATAGTGAGAAACATAAAACTCTCAAATATCATGGTGGACTACAATGCTACATCTGGGGGGAAATGGAACTCTTCAATTTGGAAACCCTCGGTGAGGCATATAAATTTGCAGTGAAGATTGAACAGAAGCATGGTAGGAAGAATACAGAGAATCAACCTTCAAAAGGGAAAAGTGACAAGGAAGATCAAACATGAGGCCAAAATAGAATGAAAACAATACAACAGTCGAGGTGCTGACTGCCACCTAACTGCCACCGAAGGGTCCTCGAAGTCAAAAGAATTTAATCTTTACTAATGTTGTGAAAAGCCTAAATCTGTCCATGAAGCCTCACCCAAAACCATACATTATTGGATGGTTGAGCCCAAGGAGAGACCTCTGTGTCACCCACCAATGTCTTCTCTCATATGCAATACAACCTTTCCAAGATGAGGTCTTATGTGATGTGGTCAATCTAGATGTTTGTGATGTACTCTTTGGTCAGCCATTCATGTATGATCGACATGGTATATATGAATCAAGAACTAGATGAATCACTCTCACTCTTGGAACACAGTGCTATAGGGTACCAGAAGTACCACCTTCCACATCTATCTCTCTGCTTAGCGCCAAGAAATTTGTTTTCATGGTGGTCAAGCCACAGGAATCCAAAAGGGCCAATGTTACAGCCCTAACAACACAACAATAGAAGCAAATAGATACTGCCCTAAAGAAGTTCACAGCCATCCATCCATAGACTGATGGTTAGACAGAAATGGTGAACAATCAGGCCCTACACAATTCCATAAACCACAGTCCCTTCCAAGTGTGCATTGGGAATCAAATCAAGACACGACTGCCACACCTGATGGGGAATGGTGACACAATGGGGACCATTGCTTTTCAAGGAAGGAGGAATGATCTGGGCAACAATTCAAGGACCCTTCGGTGGCAGTTAGGTGGCAGTTAGCACCTCAACTTTTAATTTCTTTCATTACATTTTGTCCTTGATGGCAGTTAGGTGGCAGTCAGCACCTCGACTATTGTATTTTTTCATTCTATTTTGGCTGCGAGTGATTATATCCCCGAGCATTGTATTGTTTTAATGATGCGAGTGACTATATCCTCGAGTGTTATATTGTTCAGTCATGACCATTAATTCCTCGAGCCACACAATCTCTCGTGGTGGCCTTCAAAACATGTATAAATATATTGTAACCCGAAAAGGGGAAGACATACATCTCTTCTCAGAGATAATTGTATGTTTTGGCAAGACATCTCTTCCCAGAGATAAGCCTATATTTGTATTGCGATCTATAATTAATACAATGTCTCTTCTCAAAGAATTCATTGTTATTGTGTCATTTATGTGCTATTGCAATCTTTGTCAACCAAAACTTCTGATTTTTGGATCTGTGTGTGTGTGTGTGTGTGTGTGTGTGTGTGTGTGTGTGTGTGTGTGTGTGTGTGTGTGTGTGTGTGTGTGTGTGTGTGTGTGTGTATGTATGTATATGTATATAGCTACTTTCAATGGTCGGTGGTAGCCATTTATGTTGTCTTAATGTTTCTAGTGGACTAGGTGCCTTGATTGTGCCCCATATCTAGTTCGTAGCTCTAGTCAAAAGCTATCCGGGAAGGGGTCCTGCCAACCCTAATATCTATCAAAAAAATGAAGGAACCACATAATGGCCTTATAAAGTAATGCCTACATTATTGAGTGATGTATAAACTCAACTGCATTACTCATTTAAACATGATTCAACTATTGCACAGGGAGTAATATATTCAAGGTTGTTCCACCCTTTAAACTACCTTATAAATATCTAAAAAAATTTAACATTTATTCCACCTATCTAATCAGTTATAACTAAAAACTATCATAATGTGCATGAACCAACATCATGCCTCATATAAATTAGAAATGGTGTATATGTGTATGAATCAATATCATGCTAAATGTTTTATCAAATAATATAATTGAATATGGTGTATTAATCTTAATTTAGATAAATAGATTTAAAAAAAATTGGGTTTCATAATCACACTTACAAATAGGAAACTAAAATCCAACTATTGGAATTGATGAAATGGAATAAATGAAAACAAGACTAAACTTTGAAATGTGTGTGTGTGTGTGTGTGTGTGTGTGTGTGTGTGTGTGTGTGTGTGTGTGTGTGTGTGTGTGTGTGTGTGTGTGTGTGTGTGTGTGTGTGTGTGTGTGTGTATGTATATATGTGTGTATATATATGTATATATGTGTGTGTGTGTGTGTATATATATATATATATATATATATATATATATATATATATATATATTCTTATATATATATATATACATACATATGCATATATATATAAACACATATATATACATATATATATGTATATATATATATATATATATATATATATATATATATATATATGTATGTATGTATATCTGTGTGTGTGTGTATATATATGTGTGTGTATGTATATATATATATATGTATGTATATATATATATATATATATATATATATATATGTATATATATATATATGTGTGTGTATATATATATATATATGTATATATATGTATATATATATATATGTATATATGTATATATGTATATATGTATATGTATATATGTGTGTGTGTGTATATATATATATATATATATATATATATATATATATATATATATATATATGTATGTATGTATATGTATATAGCTTTTTGTTGTGTTTTGGTGATTATGTATGATGAGCTATAAAAATGATCTAGTTTAGGCTCGTACTATATTTCCTTGAGACTTCCATTTCAAAACTTATTAGATATAAAAGATATGTTTTATATATTTTTCCTATCAATAGCACTAAATGAATATGATGCATATGTTGTTTATTATTATATCAATAAAATAGTTTATTTTGTGTTTTATATGAATCATAGACTATGTTTACTATATTGGTTTATTTATAATATCATGTGTTTTAAGACTGATAAAAAATAATAAAATCTTGTAAAAATTTAGGAATTAAATATCCTTATCAATCTAGGCAGTGACAGCTCATAGAAAATAGGGTAGTATTAGCCTAAAGCTACTGGAAAGATGCAACACATAACAACTTGGAGAAGTAACTTATAATGAATGTAGTAATGAAACATGTAATGAGTATCCCGTGAAAACCTATAGGTTTCCATGAATAAAATGTAATAATTGTTGGATAGGTGTTTAAGACAGTAAGAGTTATAATAACATCTTTAGCTATTGATAAGCAATTGAGGATAATGGATTTTACAAGTTGGGAAATTGAGAAACTTATGGATGAAATTATGTACAATGGTTATTCGTTATTGGATTTTAACTCTTTATTATTTCAACATCCAAATATAACATCTTTTCATTTTGTCTTCTTTTCACACCCATTATTGGTAGAATTCTCATAGTGAAGATGCATTCCTCAAATCTATTTTGTATTCCTAGATTAAGTCTTTTCTTGTTGAGAAACTAAAGGTGATTATCTCTATATTTAAATCAGTAGGGCATAGGATAAGGATGATAGAAAAATAGTGATTGAACAGTAGATGAAGTTTATTAATGTAATATCTTTAACCTTTGTTGTAGCACACTTTAACTGATGTGTGATTATGAATTCAAACAAATGATTTTAAATAAAAGAATTGTATATCCAATGGAAGATTGGAACTCAAATACAACTGAGGAGGGGCCCATCTTAAGGAGTTATAGTTAATATCCTAACTCATTAGAATATCGATTGGATTGTATGAAAGTAGGTATTCATTTCTTGTTAATTATACATGTGTGATTTAAACTTCATTTTTCATAATTGTGATTAATGTGAATGATATTAAATATATTAGATGAATATTCCAACATAATTATTTCAATTCATTTCAGTTATTATATTTTTTTAAGTGTGATTTAATGTTTTACACTTTCATTTTATACAATTTACTTTATGTAAAGTGTGTTACCTATTTGTAATTGATATATCTCAATGAATGCATGAGTGTTACTCATAAAATGCAGATATGTTATCAATATTGATGCACCCTAGGTGTACAATTAGTGAAAGTAGTGTATTTTATAAACCATGTGGCTATCTTATTTTATTGATATTGGTATACATTTGGATATTATTTCACATCAATTTAATTGGTGGTTAAAGTTCTACTTTTAAGTGTCAACTATAAAAATGTAGAAATAATGAATGAGATGAGAATGAGGACATTTACATAAGAAATATTCTTAGAAGATACATAGACATGTATGCTTTATATAGATGTGAGGAATGGGAAATGGTGAGCAAAGCTGACACTCATGTCTTTTGATAACTTTTGAAAAATAGGATAAAAACCTATGTGAATGTGTAAAATAAGTCTAGTTATGATGACCTTATTCTCTGTAATGTGCACAATGCCATAAAATTATACTTTTATGCTCAAAACTCTATCTTGTGATTTAAAAGGAAAAAAGTGATATGAAGGAGTAAAAAGGGGTTAGCATCAGGAGTTGTGATATACCTCAATACCCCACTATATTGAGCATTACCTATATGCCAATACTCTAAAGATGGATAAAACTATGATGTAGTTTTCCCACTTAAGTGATTTTTAAAAGTGGGATCATTTGAATATATTAATGCATATAGAATATAATTGAATACTAGATTATGTTGACTTAGGGATGCATATAACTAAAATGAGTCTTGACTAAGGATTGTTGGAGGGCTTTGAACCCCAATTTTGTCCTAATAGTAAACTTTTGCTTGATGTGCAATTCTATATAAGCCTTTGAATGAAACTTTTCCAAATTATGTAATAAGTGAACTGATTATGTATTTATAGCAATTCCAAAGGAATGAACACACACAAGGAAGCTTAAAAATTTAAAGGCTAACCAAAGGAAGGGTTTCACTTCAATAAATGGTAACCACTGACATGTGGACACCATTGTTGAAGAGGTACATGAGTGCCCAACACTCATGTCCTTATTAGGTGTGGTTATCCCTTAAGGGTGAGTGATAAACTTTTTGTCCATATTAGGGCATACATATTCATAGAGGTTTTTCCATCAATTTTGACATTTACATATGTGATGGATGATAATTTTAAGAAAAAATATAGTTTCACTTTTGTTTAGGGTAGAGTGTGGAATGAAAATAAATATTAAGTACACAATTTAGTTAAGAATTAAAGGGAATAAAGCATACATGACAAATTACTTGTGTCTATATTTAAGTTATATTTAGAACCCCCTCTAGTCTAGAAATTAAATTGATAGATTAAAGGAAAGTATATACCTTAGTGTGAAAGGAAAACTTTGACTTTTGACTATTACTTTAATAATGAAAGGCACTGTATAATTTGGAAAACCCTATAAAAACATGAAGTAGTTACTTCATTCCTTTTGAAAAATGAAATCTAAATTTTCTTAAATTGGAAAATGTTAAAATTTATTTAATTTTGAACCATTTGAAAACTTTCTTGAATTTTTAAAAATTGAAAACTTGATATAAGAGTATGGAGGGACTATATGTGTTTTTAAAACCTAATTTTTGCCATCTTTTAAATTTTATCTGTGATGATGTATCCTTGATGCATTGAGGATTTGTGCTTCTAATAAAGGATATGTAAAATATGTCCCTTTATAGAACTACTAAAGAATATTAGGGATGATCAGACCCCAACTTGTATAATAGTAAAGATTCCCATTAAGTAACTTGTATATACATACATGTATACATATATATATATATATATATATATATATATATATATATATATATATATATATATATAGATACATACACACATACATACATACATACATACATACATACATACATATATATATGAGTATTTGTGTGTGTGTCACACACACACACACACACAAAAAAAAAATTTATCTAAGGACTTAAATTATATTATGACATGGAGTTTAAATCAATTATAATATGGTCATTAATACTTTGAAAAAAATTTGTCAAAATTCATATCTTCAAGATTATAGATATAAAATTATAATATTTAAAAAATGTGTTACTTCAATCTAACACTTGTAAACAGTAAGGGGTATAATAAAATAACTAATCATCTTGATGACCCAAAGTAAACATTTTGAAGACCTAAAAATTAGTACAAAAATGTTTTAGTTGAAAGAGAACTCTTTAAATGGTGAGTATACATATAAATAGAAAGAATCATTATAATGATTCACATGTCTCTTAGGTATTGTAAAGGAAATGAAAGGATATAAACCATATTTCATATTTGACTATAGAAATCAATAGGCATACCCATGTTGAAGTGGATATGTTATTATGTAGAGGTTTAGTTGGGTAATATAAGTATTTGATATGCACAAAAGGACATATGATGAAAACTATAAAGCTTAAACACACAAGCTAAACTGAATGTGATTAGCAAACTTTTAAATTATGAGCAGAAAGCCTCAAATGGCAGGCACAAAACATATATCTTGACAAATTGTTTCTTCTTTACACAAAATATCAACTTGAAATTTCAACAAATTTCATTACAATAGAGTAATGTGAACCTTAACCCGAATAGGACTCGAACCAGAAAACTCTATCTTCCAAAATAGCGAAATCAATATAGAGTGAAGAACTCTTCGCAGCTCTTATCAAGAGAATACTAGAGATATTAATAAGGAAAACAAGTGGAGGAGAGAGAAAGTAGCATTTCTCTTGCTTTAACACATTTTAAAATGTCCATCATACCATTCAAATGACCAAAGTTGCAATTAGTTCATTAGGGCGGCCCAGCCAATCATGGACACGCCCAACATTACAAGAGACCAGAAGTTCAAACAATGTATTTAAAAACAAAAATACGGCCTAGCCAATATATTTGGTGAACGATGAAAGAGGTGTTTGTTTGGCTCAATTCATTGAGCACCCAACACTATATCTTATGTATTGGAATGGTCAGGATTCCAAATAAAACAATGAAGCGGCCCAAAATTGTATTAAATTCAATGCATTAAAATGGCCAGAAGTCATCGACCAACACATAACTATGCCTAGCAACTTATAACAGTGCCCTTTCATTTATTTGGTCTCAGAAAAACAATCTCCTCAAAAAAACTCAATTCATTAATATATCAAAATAAACACACACCTATATAGTATTCACCAAAAATTATATGCATTGTATCTGTTCTGGGCCGCCAATATCTTTTCTACGCCCCTGCTCTCTCTCTTCAAAACATATTCCCCTGTTTCTTTTATCACACACACACCCATACGCATACAAAAATCCTCTATTCTCAACATAGCTAATTAGTTTAAACCTGGGCTGGGCACAACAATCTCCCCAAAATGCATAAAATAGTCTTCTAATATAAGGAGATTCCAAACATCTTAACTACTCACCCTACAGGCTATTTTTGTAGGCTTAAAGAATATTACAAAAAAAAACAAATTTTCAAAATGAAAAAAATGGAGGGAAAACAAAAAAACTAAACATGCTACATCAAAGCCAAATGTGATCAATGCGCTCTAAAGTGAGGATGCTCCTGCATCATTCTTCCAACCAGCAGAAGAAGTGTTCTTCACTTGTTGTTTTTCTGCATCACTTCATCTATACTTGGGCCTAGCTTAAGGATGTCATCTGCAGTCAACCATGTTGCATCTTTAGCTGGTAGATTCTTCCACTTAGTTAGATACTGGAAGTATTCTTTGTTCCTTGTCTTTTTAACTGCTTTCTTATCTAAAATACTCTCAATTTCCTTTGGCACTTCCTTTGGTAGTTGCTGCTCCCATTGGATAACTTCATCTACCCCTGTTTCAGTTTCTTTGGCTGATTGTCCTTCGTCCTTGTATGGATATAAATCTGCAACATTAAAAATTGGAGAGATTCCAATCCCCTTTAGCAATTCTATTTCATATGCATTATTTGAAAACTTCCTTATTACCTTGCATGGTCCTATTTTCTTTACCTTCAACTTGTTGTATTATTTTTTTGGAAACCTCTCTTTTCTGAGATGAGCAAGAACAAAGTCTCCAATACTAAAACTGACCTCTCTTTTCTTTTGATCTGCCCTTAGCTTGTACTTGATGGTGTTTTCTTTAAGTTTCTTCTTTACCTGTTCATGCAAATTTTGCATGGCATTGGCAAATTCTTTTGCATTAACACTCCTTGTATCCATGCTACTTAGATTTCTTAACTCATACATGCCTCTTGGATGCATTCCATACATGATTTGAAATGGGCTCAATCCTGTACTTCTGTTAGGAGAATCATTATAGGCAAATTCAGCTTGTGCAAGTGTAAGATCCCATTGTTTTGGATGCATACTTACCAAGCTTCTCAAGATGTTGCCCAAGATCCTATTGACAACCTCTATTTGGCCATCTGTTTGGAGATGATAGGCTAAACTGAAACTTAGTTGTGTTCCCAATTTCTTCCATAAGGTTCTCCAAAAATGTCCAACAAATTTGGTGTCCCTGTCAGAAATAATGCTTCTAGGCAATCCATGCAATCGAACAACATCTTGAAAGAATAGATTAGCTATGTGAGTAGCATCACTTGTTTTGAAACATAGAATAAAGTGAGCCATCTTTGAAAACCTATCTACCACAACAAATATGGAATCATGACCTTTTTGAGTTCTTGGCAAACCAAGTACAAAATCCATGCTTATTGAATCCCAAGGCCTATTTAGAATGGGTAGTGGCTGGTACAAACCTATGTTTTGATTGATTCTCTTAGTATATTGGCATATTTTACACCTTTCAACAAAATTCTTAACATCAGTACTCATACCTGGCCAATAGTAGTGAGCACTCAATTGTGTTAATGTCTTGTTCTGCCCAAAATGTCCTGATAAGCTGCCATTATGTTTTTCCTTCAACAAATTTTCTCTCATGGAACTCTTGGGAATGCAAAGCTGACTGCCTCTGAATAGCAGACCCTCTTGGACCATGAAATCTATCCAAGTACTTCTATCAACCCCCACTAGATTCATGCAAGCTTCATATGGTTCCTTGAAGTCTGGATCTTCCTTATATAGCTCCTTCAAATCTTCAAATCCCACAATACTTACCTGAGACTCCTATATGATTAGATTTCTCCTGCTTAAGGCATCTACAACCTTGTTAGATTGTCCTTTCTTGTGCTTAATAGTGAATGTGAAACTTTGTAAAAATTCAATCCATTTGACATGTTTTTGATTCAACTTATTCTGATTGCTAATGAACTGTAAAGCATAATTATCAGTGAATAAAACAAATTCTTTAGGCAAAAGATAATGCCTCCATTTCTTTAAAGCTAGTACAAGAGCATAGAATTCTTGATCATAACCTGAATATTTCTTCTTAGCATCACTTAACTTCTCACTAAAGTATGCTATAGGCTTCCCATCTTGGCTTAAAATAGTGCCTATTGCAGTTCCACTAGCATCACCTTCTACTTGAAAAAGCTTATTAAAATCAAGCAAGGTCAAGATTGGCTCTTCAGTTACCTTCTTTTTCAATAATCTAAAACTCTTATCAACAGCCTTAGTCCAACAAAAACTTCTTTTATCACCTTTGATTGTCTCTATCATTGGAGCAACAATCCCACTAAAATTTCTTATGAATTTACTATAGAAGATAGCCAAACCATGAAAGCTTCTTACCTCATATGTGCCCCTGGGTGTAGGCCACTCAAGTATAGCCTTAATATTTTCCTTATCCATCTTCAATCCTTCTTTTGAAATCACAAATCCCAAATATATCAACTCTGTTTTTAGAAAACTGCACTTTTTGACATTGATTAGCAACTTCTCCTCATGTAGTTTACTCAATACTATCCTCAAATGTTTCAAATGATCTTATTTAGTTTGACTAAACACCAAAATATCATCCAAATACACTATCACAAACTTACCAGTGAACTCCTTCAGCACTTCATTCATCAGCCTCATGAAGGTGCTTGGTGCATTGGTTAGTCCAAATGGCATAACTAACCACTCATAGAGTCCATCATTAGTCTTGAAGGTTGTTTTCCATTCATCCCCTTCTCTTATCCTAATCTGATGGTAACCAATTTTCAAATCTATCTTAGAGAAATATGTAGCTCCACTTAAACAATCAAGTAAATCATCAATTCTTGGCAATGGAAATCTATACCTGATAGTAATCTTGTTGATTGCTCTGGAGTCTGTACACATTCTCCAACTCCCATCCTTTTTAGGACTCAACACTGTAGGGACAGCACAAGGACTTAAACTCTCTCTTACCAATCCTTTGTCTAACAATTCTTGAACTTGATGCTTGATCTCTTCATTTTCCTTTGGTGTCAACCTGTAGGCAGCCTTGTTTAGAAGATTTGCTCCTGGAATCAAGTCTATGTGATGGCTAATACTTCTCAATGGTGGTAACTCATCAGGTAAATCATCTACCACAATGTCAATGTACTCATTCAACATATCTTGAATCTCTAATCGCAAATCAATCAACTTAGTACTAGTGACTACACTCCTTGGCTTACCAATCACAGCAAATTTTACCTCTTCTTTCTTCATTTGATGTAGAAACTCTTTGCCACTTATTATCAATACTTTAGAATTCTATCCAAAAACAGTAGCAGCCTCTTCTTTCAAAGGTGTGAGTGTATGCTTGATCCCATCCTTTTCAAACATGTATGTATTCTGCCTTCCATCATGTATGGCCTTCCTATCAAATTGCCAAGGCCTTCCAAGCAAGATATGACATACATCCATGGGCATGACATCACATAAAATCTGATCCTTATATGTTCCTATCTGAATATCTACTTTGAATTATTCACTTACCAGAAGGTTGTGTCCTTTTTGTAGCCAAGAGACTTGATAAGGTGTAGGATGTACCTCCTTCTTCAAGCCTAGTTTCTCCACCATCTCAGTTGACACAAGATTGTCAGTACTTCTGCTGTCAATAATGACCTTAAAACATTTCCCCTTACTCTTACATGTGGTTCTAAATAAATTTTTCCTTTGAGGTGGTTCTACAACTTCTTTATTTGGCTTTAACAAAATTCTTTTCATCAAAAGAGACTCACCTTCTTCTGGGGTATCTTCATAAGCTGCTGTAACTTCTGCATTTTGTTCTTCACCTTGAGTCACATGTACACCTCTCTCATGGCTGGTAAAAGGGTTCTCTGGACACTCATATGCCCTGTGTCCTGCATACTTGTTGTACTTAAAGCATTTGCCCATGAATCTTCCTCTTCCTCTTTGATATCCTTGGTATGGTCTTCTTCCTCTTGGTGTATAGCTGCCTCTTGAACTTTGTGAGTTGCTGGCCTCTTCATGAGATGTTTGCAGCTGTCTTCTACCTCCTTGAAATCCTCTACCTCTGATGGACCTGCCCCTTCCTCTTAAGAAGGATGTTTGTTTCCTTGCAATCTTCTCCTTAGCTTTCAAGGCAAATTGATATGCCTCTTCAACTGTCTTAGGAATGAGAAGACTAATTTCATCTTGAATGGAAAATTTCAAACCATTGGTGTATCTGGCTACCTTCTCTATATCATCCTCAACATGACCTAATCTTATAGTTAATCTATAAAACTCTTCAGTATATTCTTTCACAGACATTTCTTTTTGCTTCAAATTTTGTAATTGCTTAAAAAGATTTGCTTGATAATCTTTAAGCATAAACTTACCTTTCATTTTTGCTACCATTCTGTCCCAACTTCTGATCTTTGGTTTCCCTCTCCTTCTTATTTCTTCTTACACTCCATCCCACCACAGGGATGCATGTTTCTTTAGCCTTGTCATGGCATACTTGACTTTCTTATCATCTTCTTCAATTCCTTCATACTCAAAATATTTGTTTAATGCATTAATCCAATCAATTAATTCTTCCATATTCAAATTACCTTCATACATTGGAACCTCCATTTTTGGCTTTGTGTTCACCTTCATAATGGCTTTGATCAACCTCTCTTCAGTTGTTTCTTCTTCCACTACCAATTCATCTTCTAGTGGCTCCTCTTCTCTATCACTAACTTCACCCATGTCAGTGCCTCTTCTTTAAGCCATCTCCAGGTCTTGTAGCCTAGCTATCAGGTTCCTAATCTCTTCTACCAGTGTAACCTATCCTCCAGGTCTCCTTCCTCCAGCTCTACCTCTGTTCCTGATTCTCATGGCCATCTTGCTTTTTCTTCACAAATCTGGTTCTGCTTCTCTTTGGCTTGGATCACAATCCCTTGTGCTCTGATACCAAATTGATGAAAACTATAAAGCTTAAACAAACAGGCTAAACTAAATGTGATTAGCAAACTTTTAAATTATGAGCAGAAAGCCTCAAATGGCAGGCACAAAACATATATCTTGACAAATTGTTTCTTCTTTACATAAAATATCACCTTGAAATTTCAACAAATTTCATTGCAATAGAGTAATGTGAACCTTAACCCGAATAGGACTCAAACCAGAAAACTCTATCTTCCAAAACAGAAAAATCAATACGAAGTGAAGAACTCTTCGCAACTCTTATCAAGAGAATACTGGAGATATTAACAAGGAAAACAAGTGAAGGAGAGAGAAAGCAGCATTTCTCTTGCTTTAACATGTTTTAAAATGTCTAGCGTACCATTCAAATGACCGAAGTTGCAATTAGTTCATTGGGGCGGCCCAGCCAATCATGGACGCACCCAACATTACAAGAGACCAGAAGTTCAAACAATGTATTTAAAAACAAAAATATGGCCCAGCCAATATATTTGGTGAACGATGAAAGAGGCATTTGTTTGGCTCAATTCATTGAGCACCCAACACTATATCTTATGTATTGGAATGGTCAAGATTCCAAATAAAACAATGAAGCGACCCAAAATTGTATTAAATTCAATGCATTAAAATGGCCAGAAGTCATCGACCAACAGATAACTACGCCCAACAACTTATAACAACGCCCTTTCATTTATTTGGTCTCAGAAAAACAATCTCCTCAAAAAAAACTCAATTCATTAATATATCAAAATAAACACACACACATGTATAGTATTCACCAGAAATTATATGCATTGTATCTGTTCTGGGCCGCCAGTCTCTTTTCTATGCCCCTGCTCTCTCTCTTCAAAACATATTCCCCTGTTTCTTTTATCACACACACACACACAGACCCATACGCATACAAAAAGCCTTTATTCTCAACATAGCTAATTAGTTTAAACCTGGGCTGGGCACAACAATCTCCCCAAAATGCATAAAATAGTCTTCTAATATAAGGAGATTCCAAACAGCTTAACTACTCGCCCTACAGGCTATTTTTGCAAGCTTAAAGAATTTTAAAAAAAAAAAAAAAAATCAAAATGCAGAAAATGGAGGGAAAACAAAACAACTAAACATGCTACATCAAAGCCAAATGTGATCAATGCGCTCTAAAGTGAGGATGCTCCTGCATCAACATAAAACTACATTTTAACAAATTTTGAAAAAGCATTTTGAGCTAATTGAATTATGGGAGGGAAATGCTCCAAATTTCATGCAAATATTATTCTCATCTTGGAAATCAGCTATAAACTATTTTTTTTGAAATTGTCTACCTTTATATGCAAAACTAATTTTAATTTTGTAAGATAACCCACCAAGTTTAGAATAATTAATAGATATATTATTTTAATTATGAGGTTGAAACATAGTATTTTTTACACTCCATGGAAAAAAATTAATAATTTAATTAAAAAATAAATTCTTAAAACTACTTTAATGATTATTTTATTTTTTTTTAAAATATAAATGTAATATATCTTTGTATAAAATTAAACACATATATTCCATTAATATCATCCACCTAGCCTAAAGCTAATTTGGGGGTAAATTAAAAGTAAATGTGACCACTTCATTCCAATAATTGGGATGCACTAGATTGTTTTGATGTTATGGTTCAATTTGTGTTATGGATGATATTTTTTGTATCCTATTTTTAGAATAATATAAATCATAATAAGATAAATTAGTAAAATCAATATAGATTATAATAAATATAAATGTACAATATTGGAATTGGCTTTATAAATGTATTTGTTAACAACAACGGATATGGTACTTTGATTTCATGGCTCACTAAATGACTGCAAATAGATTATGATAGTGGAAAAATGTTTGAATTGGTAAAGTGATAAATCAGGTTCTGTAACTTTGTATTTATGTGTAAAAAGTTAGTAAAATTAGGCTTGGGGAAGATTAATCAAATGTAGTTCATATGGGTTTGCATTATGTACTGAGATGTTTTACTTTGTATGACCATTCAAAATGAGGTGCATTCCTAATATGTATCTATGATTGAAATATTTGACCCATAAATGTGTGCACAAATCCATAAATTATCCCCCTTCCCCTTAAAACCTTATGTACACTTGTGGAGGGTGACAACCTATGAATAAGTGAAGAAGTGTAATCCAATTAATCTAACCCTAATAACCCAATTGGTTAATGATTGTTACCTTCGTATCCAAAACATAGAAGATGGAAAAAAAGCCACATTTAATTCTCACTCTTATCGTGATTATAAAATATTATTATTTGTCTATTTAAATGACCCTAGAAATAAGAATTAAATCTTGAAAATGTTTAATCTTAACTTGGCTTGGTTTGTTTCATACTCCATTTATGACTGCTCCTAGTGACTAATTTTTAATTTCAAAAGATTAAGGAGTATTTTAATTTTTTATTAGTGTATATATGCTAAATGAATATTTGATAGATGGATAATGAGTTTTATCTTTTTTATTTATATTTGCATAATCAGGTAATTTCATAATCAAGTAGGTCATGTTGGTCATTTTTTTTCAAAAAAAATTAAATGTTTTTGTATATTTAAATTTTTATAAAATGACAATGTTGAAATTTAGATTAAATATGGTTTCATCATTTGTATATTTAAATTTTTATAAAATGACAATGTTGAAATTTAGATTAAATATGGTTTCATCAAATATAAAAATATGAGGGAGATATGAATATCTTACAATGGGTGCCTAACATAACAATGTGATTAGATAGGTCAAAAAAGTGAGATGTGAATAAGATGCCCCTATTGTGATATTGTGAGAATGCACGAACCATAAGAATATGTCACATGTTTAAATTTATATTATAAATTTGTCAAATGTACAGTTGGAAAAATATTTTTGATTATGCACACAATATGACTTGAAAAGTATATATTTCACATTAACAACAATGTTTTTAATAATGATATGGATTGATACAATTGGAATTGGTACCATTAAGGCTCATGATTATAAAAAATGTGATTTTTGGAAATAAAAAATGCAAAGGACATGGTTTCCAAATGGGGAAAAAAATTATAGGTATTGGTGTCTAAATATGGTGCTAGTGTCTAGACAAAAAAATGGCTCTATATCATTGTAGACTATAACAAAAGTGATTAATACAGACTGTAGGAGCATGATTGATGTTTTTTTTAAGCTAATTAGATTAGGGATTCAAATATAAGAAGTCCAAGTGGAAAAAAATCAATGAAATATGGGGTGTATAAGAAAGGATTAGGTGATCACAAAAACAAGAAAATAGAAGAATAAGATGTGAAAATCCCAAATTTGTGTATAGTCATGTTTTTATTATTTTAAATGTTTATGAATTTTTATAATTTTCTAAAATGTGACAAATATACAATAATTCTATCAATATAGGAATAAAAATAATTAATTATTAGTGGTAAACATTTTAACGTAGTTGGATGAAATGTTTTAAGTGTACCAAGATCAAAATAATATTATTTATCATATCTAGTAACAAATTTGTCTAGATGGCTACTCATGTAATCTGTCATGGGAAGAGTTATTATATGAGAATGATGAATATTTTCATGAGGCTTTTTATAATAGTATGCCACTTGTTTTGTCTTTTGAATTTCATGTTGAATTGAATTAATAACCTCTTTAGAATATTTTTAAATTGATTTCTTTTGTTGAGGACCACATTCATTTTGTCTATAATCCTTCTTTTGTATTTTTAGAAAATCCATTTGCATTGATAGTTTTTTAAATTTTTTATTAAATTCCACCATTAAATATATGTGTTGCTTTTTCATATATTTAGCATTAGATTATGGTGATGTATGGGGAGGATGATGTGTCATAGAGTGTATAAGGTGTTCATACTTAATTATTGATATCGTAACAACTTGATTGTAAAATATATACTTCAGGCATTTATATTTTATATAAGGTATAATACAAATCTTTTGTAACCATGGGTGTCCTAATATCATTTCAAATAACCCATTTTATTGTAAAACAGTGAAAGGAGTAGAGAGTATTGCATTACATACTTGAAGAGGTAATACAACATGTGTTAAAGTATTTTTTTGCTTACCATTAAAATATTTAACACTTTTAGTAGTTACTTGTATATTGCAGTGTGTGTAACCCAAATAAGTAGTCATTGTAATTATGTATTAATTCTTATTTGATCCATTGTAAATTGTTACACTATAAACAATTTTTTTATAAGTTTAACTTATAATATATAATGCATGAAAATCTGAATCATCATCCACAATTAAAGTATCATTAAAATTAATAATGGGGTGTGGTTAGATATTTTGAATTATATCAATAATACCATCTAAATGATGATAATATTGTCAGGGGATCTCTAGCTCTACCAATTAGAGCACAATTGATTACTATCTTATAAGCAATTAAACACGAAATTATACCAGAATGATAAAGTAGCTAGAAACTTGAGACAGCAAAGAATTTGAGAGACAATACACACTCTTGTATTAAATACTACTAGAAGAAAATACAATAAGGAAGATGCCACTTCTTCCTCCACCTCAAAGGCTTGCCACACCTCAAGACCTTCTTCCCTCTCTCTCTTGCTCAACACAACAACTCTAAAGCCTGAGTTATTATCCCTCCTTGAATGCTTCAGCTGATCTCCTTGACCTTACACCTGTAGATCTCCTTGACCTTGCTAGCTTCAATGCTATTACTTGCCTTGGAAATAATTACAATACATGCATTTGGGTCTTTAAATAGGATCCCATGCTTACAAAAATAGAACTCTAACTACTAAAATTAGAAACACAGCCCGCGACTTAAATTAGCCCCTTAGCATGCAAACACTCGGTTCAACTAACTAACTATTCGTGCAACGAACAGTTCTGGACCGCACAGGCGATCGATGCCGGTCCCTGCTTGTCTGGTGCTGCTGACGTCGACCGACTCCCTGCCGTCGTCGGTCTCCTTCTCCACTGCATCTGACTGACGTCAGTCATACTGCCGATGCCGGTGGCTCTGGTTCTTCAGCATCCTTCCTTGTGTCTGCAAACAGTTGAAGCTTTTAGCTCCACACCTTAACAATCTCCCACTTGGAGATAAACAGTTGCAACCTGTCCCTGTACCTGTACATCATCTATTTTGTTCTTTAGGCTCTGTATCCCTCTTCAATGTCACTCTTGAAGACCAACCACCACGCAAACCTGTGATGCAATACCTGTATCTTATGCCACAAGAATTTTGCTGCTCCCAAATTCTCCATGACATACTTCTAAACCAACTCTACCCTTAGCTCAGAAAACTCCCTGTATATGAAACCCTGCAACAAGTAACACAATACAGTAACAAGATAATGTAGCTAATATTATCCAACCTGGTAAAGATAAAATACAATGGTCAAACCTCCATTGTTCTGTAGCCTACTCAAGACCATATACCATAGCCTTCTGTCTCATGTGTCCATCCACTCTCTTCTCTAAAACGAGAATCCATCCCTCTATCCAGTGCTTCCTTCCAGCTGACAACACTACCAACAAATACTTGTTTGGTTCTCCAAGGACTCACACTCCTCATCCATGCCAAGCTCCCACTGTTTCTGGATTCTACCTGCATTGCTTCTTCCATCTTCCTAGTTCATGACTATCAGTAAGCAATATAAAGAAGGTGAACAATGAATATGAGGTTCACATACCTTTCTTGACCTCCACATGGGTGTTTGAGACTTATTAATACACCCAACATCCGTTTCAGTGACCGATCTCGGCCATCTCCTAGTCTACTCCCGACCGATGTCGGTTCTCTGCACTGACCCTGACTATCGACATCATTTCCCTGGCCGACACCGATGTCCATCCTGCCAACGTCGGTCCTTATGACCAACGTCGAACTTCTCCTGTCCGACCTACTAACCCTGCTGGTCTACGCATGACCGATGTCGGTACCTGGATGACTGACGTCGGTTCTAAGCTACTGACATCGGTGTCTGTGTGTTCCTATAAGTGATGAAATTTTCATCTGTGAGCTCTTCTTGGATCAAACCTCTGTCCATGCTGCCCTGCTCAGACTTATTTAGCCCCTGTGACTGATCTCTATCCTTCATCTCCTCCAAAAACACCAAGGCTTCTTTGTTCCTATCAAAGGCATCAAATTTCCTCTTTCTGCAATGAACTGTATCTATGCTTTCCAAATTTGAACGCATACCTTTTGAATCAAGAACTTCCATTCCCTTCCTATTCTTGTGACCAAGCCTATTAGGCCACATCTTCGAATCTACACCAGAAGTAGAATCAGTAATACAAGTAGACAAATAAAGAGTATCTACTTTCTTACCTCTTGCTAGAACAAGTGCTCCCTTGGTAACCTTCCAAGAATCTGCTGTGAGGGTTATTGTGCATCCCTCATCTCCCAACCTTCCTATAGAAATTAGACTCTGCTTTAGAATTGGAACATGCATGACCTCTTTCAACACCCACGTGTTGTCAATCTGCAATCTCAGCTGCACTTTCCCTTTGCCAACTATCTGACAAGGCATACCATCCCCTAAATAAAGAACTCCAAAGTCTCCCTGTTCATACTCGTAGAACAAATCTCTGTTTGGGGATGCATGGAAAGATGAACCAAAATCTAAAATCCATGATCCTACCTGACTATCCGAAGAAAGTATGAGAGCATCCTGCATCACAATATTTGCATCCTTTGCTTCTTCCATACCTGCATGTTGATTCTCTTTATCTCTCAACCAACACTCCTTCTTTGTATGTCCTTTCTTTCCACAAAACCAGCAGGTAATACATTTGGACTCGGATCTCCTTCCCGATCTTGATTTCCCTTGCTCAACCTTCTCCCTTTGCCTTTCCCTGCTTTCTGCACTTAGAGCATTCCCTGATGATTCAGCTGTGCTTCTCCTACGTATTTCTTCATTCAAGATCACACTCACAACATCATCAACTTTTAAGATTTTAGAAGCAGATGCAGAATTACTTACTTCCATAACCAAACCGTCCCAACTTTCAGGCAAAGAACATAAAATCAAGAGAGCCTTTACCTCATCATCAAAAACAATATTGACTGAAGCTAGTTGGTTTACCAAACCATGGAAATCACTGAGATGAGTATGTACCGATCTGCCTTCCTGCATTTGCAAAGTAAATAGCTACTTCATAAGATATACCTTATTAGAAGCCAAGGGCTTTTCGTATAAATTTTCCAAGGACTTTATCAACTCTTTCGTTGTCTTACACTGTGATAAGCTGGAAATCACAGATGATGCAAGGCTCAACCTTATGGAACCGAGAGCCTTCCGATCAAGAACGTTCTATTCTTCATCCTTCATATCTGTGGGCTTGCATGCAACCCCACCCAATGGTAAGTACAGATCCTTTTGATATAGATAGTCCTTAATCTGCATCCTCCAATGTTGATAATTCTTGCCGTTAAACTTCTCCATTCGTAGCCTACTTTCTTCTGCCATTGCTGAACTCCCACTCAATCAGAAAACCCTGTGAATGACCTGTAATCAAAAACAATACCCTGCTTCCTGCAAATCGTAGCTCTGATACCACTTGTCAGGGGATCTCTAGCTCTACCAATTAGAGCACAATTGATTACTATCTTATAAGCAATTAAACACGGAATTATACCAGAATGATAAAGTAGCTAGAAACTTGAGACAGCAAAGAATTTGAGAGACAATACACACTCTTGTATTAAATACTACTAGAATAAAATACAATAAGGAAGATGCCACTTCTTCCTCCACCTCAAAGGCTTGCCACACCTCAAGACCTTCTTCCCTCTCTCTCTTGCTCAACACAACAACTCTAAAGCCTGAGTTATTATCCCTCCTTGAATGCTTCAGCTGATCTCCTTGACCTTACACCTGTAGATCTCCTTGACCTTGCTAGCTTCAATGCTATTACTTGCCTTGGAAATAATTACAATACATGCCTTATGGGTCTTTAACTAGGATCCCATGCTTACAAAAATAGAACTCTAACTACTAAAATTAGAAACACAGCCCACGACTTAAATTAGCCCCTTAGCATGCAAACACTCGGTTCAACTAACTAACTGTTCGTGCAATGAACAGTTCTGGACCGCACAGGCGACCGACGTCGGTCCCTGCTTGTCTGGTGCTGCCAACGTCGACTGACTCCCTGTCATCGCCGGTCTCCTTCTCTACTGCATCTGACTAACGTCGGTCATACTGCTGACGCCGGTGGCTCTGGTTCTTCAGCATCCTTCCTTGTGTCTGCAAACAGTTGAAGCTTTTAGCTCCACACCTTAACAAATATAATTCAAGAGGTAGGTGAAAATAATAAGTGTGATGCAGTGTTAAACTATCCTCAGTATCATGATTAATAAATTACTCTTTGAAAAATATTTATTTTTTGCATTGTCATTTTGTTGAGGCATATGTCCCTCTATATGTGTATAAAACTCATGACATTTTCAACAATTAAATCCCAAATTATATGTTTATGTTTGAATAATTTATTTTTAGAATGACCATTGCATTTATGGTAATAAAAAAATGCATTATTATCAAATAATTTTATTAGTGGCTTCTTCATATCAAACTCATGTAGAGGAGACAAAGAAATAATATTTTATTCAAGTAATATTTGCAACAATTTTTGAGGTGGTTTTTATAATCTAGTAAATTTACCTTTTTAATTATTATGATAATACCATTTCAATAGTAGGTTACAAATAAAATTGAATACATCACCTTAACATATTCTTTAGTATCTTCAAGTTTGAATCTATAGGATGGATTACTTTCAAACTTTGGTGTAGATTTTGGAGTAGTTAATAATGCATACTTGATTTTTTTTAAATAAATAAGTTTGAATTCTCTATCTCTTATAGTATGAAAAAGTTCTTTAAATTACTATGTGATGGTGCAACTAAAATTTGTTCGAAAGCATATTTTAACTCATTATCTACCAATATGTTAGTCCAATTTGTTAGTCATTTTGGCAATCATAGTATTATAAAAAAGAACATATCCATTAATTGGTTCATTGGACCCTTGTCTAAGCTTTTCAATTTGTGCATAATAATGTTTATAGAAAAGTGTTTGAGAAAAAACATGCCAATGGATTAGTTTCTTTTATAGATTGAGTTGGTGAGTCATAGAACCAATATCAACAATAATATTATAGGCTTGTTTTAAATAATTTGGTTATCAATTTATCACTGAAGGCATAATAGAGATAGGATATGTGAAAATAACTAAGATGTTTTTTAGGATCTCCTTTTCCTTCATATAAAAGAAGTGCATACACACAAATAAATTAACTTCATCATTTGCTGACACTTTCTCTCTTGTAGAAACCTATTGAGTTTTGATCTCTCTAAGTGAAAACCTTAAAGGGTGCACCAGGAAATGGGTGGATAGACCATTAGTTCTTCAAAATAATATTAGTCAACTACATAATTACTTAAACCCATTATAAATCCATCTTATCCAACTCCCCAAGAAAATAAACAACATTGATCAATTTCCCTAAGAAAATATCCTTTTAAATAGCCCCTAACTAAGAAAACACCATATTATTCTATTAATTCATTTGGTTCAAACCTATTATAAAATTTAAATCATGAATTATGAAATGAAGTTGGTAAGCTGGCCTAATTAGAAGCTTAACAATAAAATTTCAGTAAAAATAGGTCATGTTGTCCAACATTATCATCAAAAATTATGAAAGGGTTAATTTTTATAGATTAATATAAATACAAGTCTCATTTCAATCTAATTAAATAGGGTTTACCTTGGATGGAAGATAACTTGTTGTGGAAAGTCTTGGATGAAAAATAGGAGTATTTTAGCCTAGATCACATTTATATAGTGTGATCCTTACAAATCCACAACAACCTTTTGAAAAGCACTATTGACCAATGTAGAGAATGAGATTTGACATTTTCACCTAGATCTAAGTATCTCTAACTTTTTCTATTTCATTTGATAGATATATATATTACACAAAGTAATAGGTTTTGAATGTATAACTCTTTTATTAGATTACCTCTATACTTAAACTTAGTATATTTATAGGGTTTTATTTTCTTGCCATCTTACACCATATGTGATATAAGACCCCATTTGCCTACCATGATCCCTTAATTTTTGTGTGTGTTAAACCATCCCCCATTTTGCCACAATCTTTGGTGAGCACTAGATTATTTTCATTTTAAGTATTTGAAGACCTAGGTAAGGTTATTGCCTAATTTTATGACTATAGTCATTGAATCCCTCTTATTTAGTTTTATGTGATATGATATCCCTTGCTTCAATTTAGTAGATCTAAATTTATCATACACCTGATATAAAAATTATTGTAGTAGATGTTAGTTGATTACCTTATCTGATATTAGATTTACTAAGTAAGTTAATTTGTAGATCTATCTTAATTTGTTGATTCCATTTTAGTGAATCTAACATGAATCTACCCCTTAATTTTTTAATTTTTAATTTATATTAAACTAGGTCATATTTGCCGATTTATTGTTATCCGTTATTTGTAGATTAAGGATCCATAATCCTCTAGGTTGTACTAGTCGATCCAGTTCTACACTCTATTTGTAGGTTTTCTTCCATAGTCAACTAGGTCATGTTGGTCAACCTATTCAATTTATCTAATTGTAGATCCAAGATATACATTCAAATAGTTCATGTTGGTATACCCTATTTTTTCATTTGCTTACAAGGTTCTATCTCTATTAAAATAGTTTGTGTTGGTTCACCTAGTTATTTTTCTTATTTTTTTATTTTTTCACATACAGTAAACTATGTTGATGGTCAACGTAGTTTATTTCTAAAGTCTTTTATTTTTATTTTTCATCTAATGAGTTAATGCCAATTGACCTAGTTTTATTTTACTATTTCCAATTTTTAGCTTTATGCAGATGAACTCAACCCATTCGACTCTTTTTAACCTTTGTATTTTTAATATTTTTTCCTTTACAAGACTCAATCTATCCTAGAAAAAATAGTTAACAGTTATATTTCTAGCACTCTCAGTCAACCAAGTAATTCAAACTATTCAATCCTTTTATATTTCTTAGGTTCATCCTAAAAAATCTTTGTATCTCAATTCTTTTCAATAATCTCAATTTATCATTTCTATTTTAGGCAAAATTACCCAATATTTCAAATTTATACTCATTTTTTACTATTTTTTTATTTTTGTACAACTATATTACACAATAAACTAAGTCAACCTAGATGACTTAGTTATGTGCCTATAATATCTACCAAATAAACTAATTCAACTTAGATGACTATATTTATTTTTGGCCTATTTTTACAATAGACTAGATTAGTCTACCTAACTTTATCCAGTTTTGTTTTAAAACTAGATCATCCTAGCTAACCTTGTTTTTTGTGTTTATTTTTAAGTATAAAAAAGGAACTTTATTTTCCTTGTAATTATTCTTATATTTTCTTTGAAAATATTTGGTTTCCTATTTATTTACTTTCTAAAACTATATAGTTTTTGACACTTGATTTTTACCTTCATTTTTCACTTTGTCTTGATTTCCCTATAAATTGAGTAATAATAATGTTAAAAATAATTATCTATTATCACTAAGGGATACATGAAACTCTATTTATGGTATGTGTCTATCATTTACCAATATCATGGCATAAGGGGGTTTCCATAATACTTATATCCATAGTACATAGCTAAACATTTTCTTTAATTTCAATGTAGCTCATGCTATTTCAAAAAGTTGTAAGATTTCCATTTGAATTGAACCTTATAAATACATCCATTTTTTTGATCTTATGGTACATCATTTAGTGGTTATCACCCAAAATTTAATTCAATCTTATGCTTAAAATTTGATTTAGTTGGCTATGAGAATGGTACTTCTTCCATAGTTAATGATCTAAAAAAATGGGTCATCACTATCCAATAAACAAGTAAGTATATTTGAGAGTAAAAAAAACAATCAAAACATCTTAGTACAGATTCTTGATTTCATTTTAATATAATTAGTCAACATTAGTAGTTATAAATTTATGTTTTCTATTTGTTTCTTGTTTTTTTTTATTGTATTCCATATTATATTGACCAACATTGATATAATGTTGTGTTATGTGTTTAAAATAGATCAACCAACATTGACCTATTTAAATATGTGTGAATAGACTAAGTCAACCAAGCTTGACTCAATATTTTGTACTCTATCCATAATGTTATTAAAATATTTCTTCCAAATTCAACTACATCAAGCAAGTCGACTTAGTCTAACTTTACCTTTTCTTACCTATATAATTAAGTTGACCAACTCAAATTTCTAATATTTTAATATACTATTTTATTTTTACCTCAAAACTATGTCGACTAGGTTGACATCGTTGGATTTTAAAAAAATATATCATTCTCCTTCTTGAACAACTAAGTCGACCAACTCAACTTAGTAGTCTTTTTGAAAAACTCTACTTTTTCTTCTTGTATAACTAAGTTAACCAAATCGACTTAGTAGGCTTTCAAAATATATGTTTTATCTATCTACACAACTAAATAAACTTGATCAACCCCATAGGTCCTAGCTAACTTAGTCTAATTTTCCACTACTTTCAAAAATTATATAATGTCGACCAAGTGGATCCTATAGGTCCTAGTCCCCAATATAATTTTGGGCTATAATTATAAATTTCTAAATACATATTAGAATGAGTTGGCCAAATTTATATGTTCTATTAGACTTAATATAATCATTAAATCTTATGAAATTCACTATATTAACCTTGTCTATATTATATCTCTTGGTTGACATAGTTTATTTTATAATCCTTGTTTCTCTCTAATCCTTCCATCCTATTATTTATCTCCCCACACTAATTAGCATCATGTGATATCCTATATGGATCTTCCTTGACAGTGTAAACCCATCTTGAGTTTGAATGGGTGATTTTTTTTACCTACCTTAGCCACCCAAGAGGATAGCCCTTCGTGGTGCATCTACTCTCAACCTTCATCTAGATCAATGTAATTCAAATATTTAATTCCACATATTTTACATTCATTAGGAAATTTTCTGAGTGTTCTAAGACTAGAATTAAAAAGATATGCACTATTTATTTTAAAATAGAATAAAAACCTACTTGCTTATTCCATATTAAAATACACAAATTTTCTATTTAGGGCGAAGCCTATGGAGTAAATGTAGAGAAAAAAGAATTAATTATTTCTTGTTCTCAATATTTCTCTCTTGAATTTATGTAGGATAATTAAAAAAATCCACATATAGAGAATGATCATATTCTAAATAAAGAATATCAAGAAATGAAAATTGCATAATAATTTAAGTTAATAAAAATTGAGTTTTTTAAAGGGTAAAAAATTGAAAGGTCCCACTCAAGCTATAACTTTACCTTACGAATTTTTTTCCTAACAAACCATGGTTAGATATTAACATAAATCCCCATTCCCATTAAGGTGTGCATAGTAGTTGAAGACAATAATAAAAACAATATATGTATGTACATACATGGGTATGTGTGTATGAATATATGTATGTATGTAGAGTTATGGTTCAAAAAATACTAGATAGAATTCTCTGAGGACTGAACATTTCAATATAAGATGGAGTTTAAAAAATAATTTTTTAAAGTAGTGCTTTAATGGTAATCAATACTTTAAAAACATATTTTTCTCAAAATTGGTATCTTTTAGACTACCGACATAAAATTATAGAGTTTAAAAATCATGTTAGTTAAATCTAGAACTTGTATATAGTAGGGAGTATAATAAGATAACTAATCATCTTGATCACCTAACAATTTTCAAAAAAACATTTTAGCTGAAAGAGCTCTTCAGATGCTGAAATAAATGATACATATAACTGGAAAGAATAATTAAAAGGATTGACACATCTCTTACTTATTGGAATTGAAATAAAAGGCTATAAACAATATTTTACATTTGATTGTAGAAATTAATATATTTTATATAATAAAATTGAATATTTATAGCATCCCAGTCTTGTAATTTTGGTGAATATCAATAAAGGTCTTACTCTCTATTTTTAGACCTTCCTACTTCCAAAATTATTGTATTCACCATGTCATTATTCCTAAATGATTATCTCATAATCTGACCCTTATCATTATGATGACCCAAGCCTCTTGCACTACACAGAAATCTTAAAGCATGATAAGCATCCTTCATTTTTAGTTACATATCCATATATGTTTTATATCCTCTTGGACACTGCTAAACACAGAGGGAAACTACCATAAATGATAGTGTCTAGATCTTTATCTAGTATCAAGTGACCAAAATTTATTTAGATTTCAAATTATTTGAAACCAATGGGTTGGCCTATTTGTCTTATGGAATGCTATTGTGAGATATTTTCAAAATAAGTGGTATAAATAAAAGTCTAAGCCTTATAATTATTCATATATAAAATACCAAATAAGAACCTATTGTGTCCCTTCCAATCAATTTCAAAACTAAGTTATTCTTCCTTATTCATCCCTATTTATTTATCAATCATAAGAGAAATCATTAAAAGGGTTTGATGCATTCAATGAAAATCCCATGAGTGATATTCATCAAGTTACAATCTATATCCTTGAATGCATATTCATATAACATATTCTACCCTTATGAACACATGCTCTAGCACATAGGGGATCAATACATAAGTCTTAGTCCCTCTTTGGAGAATTGGATATGTAGGTAGTGCTTAGTGATATACAAGTCATTGAGGTTATATCAACATTGTGATACCACTGAACAATTTTACATAAAACTCATTCCAAGGGTGAATAATGGTGAAGACCTATGGTTCTAATTAATAAGAGGATATAAACCACATATATTCCATATATGAAGACATCATAATAAAGGAAAAAAAAAACACAAAATATTGAAATTGTTCACATAAATATATAGATTATATTTCAACTAGATAGTAGCATGATAACATAGACACATACATCAATGGTAGTGTCCATAGGAAATAGTAGTGTCTGTGGCTACAGAAATAATATTTCCAAAATCTAATGACTATTCTAAAATATTCATCGCACAAACTTATGCCTATGTCTAACACAGATTTTATTTCACACAATAAACCTAAGTATAATTTTTATTTAATATTACAATCATAATAATATCATTCAAACTTGGTACTTTTTATATTTAATATATATCAGTATTATGATTCAAAATATTAATTTATTTGAGTTTTAAATTAATCGGTCTGCTATAAATAATTTATCACCATTATGATTAAGATACTTATATAACATTAACCATATACCTCCCATACTAAAATTTAGAGTTAAATATCTGGTGAACCTATTTAAACCTAAAATCAAGATTCATGAATCTAGGTTTAAAGGGGTAGAGATATACTAGGGCACAAACATGAAAAACTATCTCTATAGTATGTCAATTAATTTAAAAACTTAGATAAACATATACTAATTTAATTATGTTGAGATATGTTAAAAATATAATGTACATCTATGCTAGATATTGAAATGATAATGAAAATAATATACTTATTTAGTTATGATATTAATACAGATCTATATCTAGAATAAGTAGGAAATAAATTGGATCTAGATTTCAAATCAATCATTAGATTCTATAAATTTGACTTCTTTTAACTCAAACACTTGTATTAACCATAGAAGGTTGCATTGACACTTTCATCTAACATATACCCTAGTGTCTTATAAGAAGCACCTATTATATCTAGACACAACCACCTACAATATTTTGTGGTCTTTGTGACCTTCACTCTAATGTGTTTAGATTTGAATAATGGGATATCACTCCTTGGAAAATAATAAAAACCTATTTAGTCATCTTCATAGTTATTATGAAAAAAATGTTTCATCAAGAACCTGATGTCTAGCTTCCCTAAATACCCCTATGACAATGAGAAATTATTACATATCTAATATTCTAAAGATGTCCTCATAATTATGTAGTTATCCCCTATTGTTAGCTTGTGTGTGCATAAGGATGTAATGTGTCATAATAAAGTACATATAGTGACCTAGATTATAACTTGGAAAATGTGTCTCATGGTATTATCCTTTAGTAAATTATGCTTGTATATGTGTTGTCCTTATGACTGATATAGAAATAGGGGAAAATAGGGAGGCTTTACTCACTTGAGTGCTTGATTGAATTATTTTGGTAAGTTTCCTTGTGAGTTGTTTGGTCTATGTTAGGTGAGTAATTAATGAGGATTGATTTTATATATATATATATATATATATATATATATATATATATATATATATATCATTTTGGAGAATATATCACATTAAATCACTTATGCCCACCATAGTTAGAAGTTACAATTTCAATTTGGATGACTTTAGGGTACTGGACACTTGCATTAGTATTAGACACTAGCATTGATGTAGGCATCTGACTAGGATGCAAGTCTTTGAAAATATATAAAATAGGCACAAGCCTAGAACTCATAGATATGAAAGATAAGTAGGTTTATAACATTTTGGGTATGATAAAATGTTTGTGTCATCAAAATAGCACTAGTTAGACTAAGTGATAAGAAATTTGGCACAAAGAGAGTGTGTGTGAGCCTTTTAATAGTGAGAAAGGTATAGAATTTAAATATACATCCATGATATGTATTTTCTAAGTTTACAATATTGATTTGATATATAATTTATAAATAATGTCTACATTTCACTCCCTTTAATCTAGTAATGAAATTTTTAGTTTAAAGGAAAATAAATGTGTACACAGTGGTGTAAGTGATTTGTTGATAACTAAATAAAAATCAAGTGCATGTTATAATATATAATTATTCCATATAGTTTTACACTGAAATCATTTTAAATTCTTGAAATAAAAAAAAAGGTTGAGGAGTATAGGTTAGGTTGTGGAGCTAAAAGCTTCACTGATGCAAACGTGGAGGTTGCTAAGTGTTACAGTAACTGACGTCAGTCAGTCATCTATGGGCAGACAGAGATCGATGTCAGTCACCTATGTGTGAGCATGCATTTGCATGTGTTTCCAGAATTAGACTTGGTCTAATTTAAGGAGGTCTGAGTGTTTTCATGTAAAGACTAATCTAAGTCTTGAGTTGTGTTTATAATTATTATTTGTATGGGATCTATTTAAGAGACTCATGGGCTATATTGTAATCATAGAATCATAAGGACTTGCAAAGGCAAGGACAAGGGTTCTTCCAGGTGTGTAAGATCTAGGTTTGTAAGTGTGCAAGACCAGGTTGATCTATAGGTGCGTAAGATCTGGGGAGATCTACATGGTGTGTAAGATTAGTTGATCTATAGGTGTGCAAGATCAGGTAAGATTTACATGTGTAAGTAAGATTAGTTGATTTGCAGGTGTGTGTGTGTGTGTGTCAGGTCAAAGGAGATCTGCGTGGCGACAAGATCAAAAGAGATCTGCAACACAACAAGGAGCAAGATCATAGAGATCTACTTGGAGTGCATTGATTACTTGATGGACTGGAAGTAGGCAAAAATGGTTGAGTTGATTGTCACTTACTAGTGGACTGGTAGTATTGTTACTGACTGGTGGACTGGCAGTATTGTTACTAACTGGTGGAGGTAACAACTCTGTGTTTCAGTTGATTGTTGGATCATTATTGAGAAAGAGAACTCTTGAAGGAGAATTACTGTACACCCAAGAGGTGTGGGAAGATAGTGGCATCTTCATTGTATTTCCTTTTGGAAGAGTATTAATACAAGATTGTATTGTCTCTCATATTTTGTGTTGTTTCTGATTTCTAGTTACTTATTACTTCTAGTTTAATTTCGTGTTTAGTTGCTTATACAAAGGTAATCATGTGTGTTCTTTTGGAGCAGAGATCCTGACAATTGGTATTAGAGCATCAGGTTCACCTAGTGATACCACTGACAAGTGGTATCAGAGCCAGGTTCACCAAGTGATACCATCTGACAATTGGTATCAGGGCTTGGTTCACTAACACCTTGGTTTTAGAGTGTGTTAAGTTTTTTTTTATTACAAGTCACTCACAGGGGTTTCTATTGGAGTGGGAGTATAGAAATGGTAGAAGAAAGTAAGCTAAGAATGGAGGAATTTAATAACAAGAATTCTCAATTATGGAATTGTGGAAAGAAAGAGCAGGTAAAGAAAGATTGTTGGTTGGTAAAAGATCAGCATGAAGGAAATAAAGAAGTAGATGTTGCAGGTATTGATGCACGGGATGCTCTTATATGTTCCTTGGATAAAGTAGAATCTTGTGTTTTAGATTTTGTTACCTCTTTTCATGCAGCCCCAAATAGAGTATTTTTCCATGTTTATGTCGATGGAGACTTTGGAAAGATTTATTAGGGGTTGGTGAGCCTTGTCAAATTGTTGGCAAAGGGAAAGTGCAGCTGAAATTGTAGACAGTCAACATATGGGTGTTGAAAGATGTCATGCATGTCCCAGTTCTGAAGAGGAGTCTAATTTCTATAGGAAAGTTGGGTGATGAAGGTTGCACAATAACTCTCACATTAGAATCTTGAAAAGTTTTAAAGGGTGCACTTGAATTAGCATGTGGTAAGAAAGTAGGTACTCTTTATCTATCTACTTGTATTACTGATTCTCTTTTTGGTTTATCTACTTCAGATGTAGATGCAAAGATGTGGCTCTATAGGCTTGTCACATGAGTAAGAAGAGAATGGATGTTCTTAAGTTAAAAGGTATGCTTTCAGATTTGAAAAGCATAGATCAAGATTCTTGTAAGCAACAGAAGAATGTGAGGTTTTTTGAAACTGGGTCAACAAAGAAGGGAGCTTCTATTGGAGGATCACAGTATTGCATGAAGAGGAAATCTGATGTTTTTAACAAACTTAAGAACTAGAAAGCCTTGGTTTTCTTGGAGAAGATGATGGACAGAGATCAGCTGAAGACGCTAGATAATTTTAAGCAGAGCAAGGTTGAATTGGACAAGGTTTTGATCCAAAGTGTGCTCGCGAGTAAAAGTCATCACTCATAGGAAAACACATAGACTGACATCGGTCAAGAAACTGATGCCGATGTTTAGGCAGGAACTGATGTTGGCTATGTGTAGACTAAGGTTGGTGATGTTAGATAGGTAAACATTAGTGTCAGTTAGGGAACTGATGTCAGTGATGAGTTTGGTCACATGGAACTAACGTCGGTCAGGTGCAGACTAAGAGATGACCAAGGATGGTCACTGACAAAATAGATTTTGGGTGGACAAGCTATCAAGGAGTCTCAAATGCCCATATGGAGGACTGAAAGGGTAAGTAAGCCTCAAATTCATTATTCCCTTTCTTTATACTACTTTTTGCTCACTAATGGTCAAGAACCAGGAAGTTTTGAAGAGGCGATGCAGGTAGGATCTAGGAAACAGTGGGAGCATGGCATGAATGAGGAATTTGATTCCTTGAAGAACCAAATGGGAGATTTGGTAGAGTTGCTAGCCAAGATGAAAGTACTAAAATATGAATGGATTCTGAGGTTAAAGAAAAGTGAGAATGGACAGGTGAGACAGAAGGCCAGGTCATATGGTCTTGAGGAAGCTCTAGGACAGTGGTACAGGTTTGACAGGTGTATGACAAAGCATGGCTTTAGTCAATGTCAATGTAACCATTGTGTTTACTTTACCAGGTTGGATAATGATTGCAACATTATCTTGTTACTATATGTAGTGAGGTCACACATGCAGGGATTTGCTGAGCTAAAGGTAAAGGTAGCTCAGATAGGTGCCAGGAAGGACTCAGGAGAAAAAATCCTTGGCATGACTACGTCTAGAGACATGGAAGATCACAGGTTGATTTTGTCTCCAAAGGATTGTGTGAATAAGGTGTTGGACAAGTTTGTTATACAGGATGTAGAACCAGTATGCACACTTATGGTTGGACAATTCTATGAATAGTGTCCTGAATCACATGATGAGGTTGAGTACATGTGTACTAGACCTGATGTTACCCAAGCAGTGGGAGTTGTCAACAAGTTTGTAGCTAATCTGGGAAAGGAGCACTAGAAAGCATTTCAGTGGATTCTTAGGTATCTAAGAGGGACCAACAACAGGTATTTATGTTATACAGGGTCAAGCACTTCTCTACATAGGTATGTAGATTTGGATATGGCAGGTTACTTGGATGACAGGAGTTGCACCACAGGATATGTGGTGGTTGGTCTTCAAGATTGAACTTGAAGAGGGATACAAGTCAAGAAACAAAATTAGAGGATATATTATTACAGGTACTGATGCAATTGTTTATCTCCAAGTGGGATATTGTTAGGTTGGTAAAGCTAAAAGCTTCACTGATGCAAACATGGAGGTTACTGAGTGTCACAGTAACCAATGTCGATCAAGCAAACTGATGTTGGTTAGAGGTAGACAGGAAGCTACCAACATCAATCATAGATCAGCTAACGTCAGTCATCTATGGGTAGACAGAAATTGGCGTCGGTCACCTGTGTGTGAGCATGCATTTGCATGCATTTCTAGAATTAGACTTGGTCTAATTTAAGGAGGTCTGAGTGTTTGCATGTAAAGACTAATTTAAGTCTTGAGTTGTGTTTCTAATTATTTTTTGTATGGGATCTATTTAAGAGACCCATGGGATATATTGTAATCATAGAATCATAAGGACTTGCAAAGGCAAGGACAAGGGTTATTCCAGGTGTGTAAGATCTAGGTCTGTAAGTGTGCAAGACCAGGTTGATCTATAGGTGCATAAGATTAGGGGAGATCTACATGGTGTGTAAGATCAGTTGATCTATAGGTGTGCAAGATTAGGTAAGATTTACATGTGTAAGTAAGATCAGTTGATTTACAAGTGTGTGTGTGTGTGTGCAAGGTCAAAAGAGATCTACGTGGTGACAAGATCAAAGGAAATCTACAACACAACAAGGAGCAAGATCACATAGTTCTACTTGGAGTATGTTGAGTACTTGATGGACTGGAAGTAGGCAACAATGGTTGAGTTGATTGTCACTTACTGGTGGACTGGCAGTATTGTTACTGACTGGTGGACTGGCAATATTGTTATTGACTGGTGGAGGTAAAAATAACTATGTATTTGAGTTGATTGTTGGACCGTTATTGAGAGAGATAAATCTTGAAGGAGAATTACTGTACGCCCAAGAGGTGTGGGAAGCCTAAGAGGTGTGGGAAGATTGTGGCATCTTCATTGTATTTCCTTTTGGAAGAGTATTAATACAAGATTGTATTGTCTCTCATATTTTGTGTTGTTTCTGATTTCTAGTTACTTATTACTTCTGGTTTAATTCCATGTTTAGTTGCTTATGCAAAGGTAATCATGTGTGCTCTTCTGGAGCAGGGATCCTGACAGTACACATGTGTATTAATGTATCTACCTTGCATTTTGGCAAATAGATTATAAAAGATGTATCATTTTGAAACATTGAAATAACATTAGGATAAATATAAATCTATAAGGTGCATAAATATATAAATATTAGAGGATGCATTCCCCTAACCTTAGAGAAATGGTGAATTTCTACTAGACAGTTGTGATTAGCTCAATTGAATAACCCAATCATACTTATAACATGATGAGTATGAATGAACCAAGGGAACTCACATTATAAATATAGTAAAAAAATAAGAGATAATCAAGTCCAAACTATAAAATTAGAAAGATTTAGTGATTTAATCACCTCAACCATACCAAAAATTAACTAAATACTATATTAGATTAGCTCAATGTAATTTGTAAAAGTGCAATCTAGTGGGCTATGACTGTAGACATCAGAATATTATACATCACAAATCCAAATGTCGTGAACCCTCTAGGACCCCCTTGGGAAAATTTATTCCTCTGAAGCCTAACCTCACCCATTTAAGTTAGTTTGACTTACCTAAACTTAAATGACCCCTTTTCACCTACTTTTACCCTACCTTCTCAACTAGCAATAGTCAGGCTGGCTGGTCATGGTCATGCCTAACCATCAATGGTTAGGGTCCATCGCCTACATATTAAACATATAGACTACCCATTTCTCACCCTCAATTACATTTTTCTTATTGGGAGTTATAGTCTTATCCTTATCCTCTTGAAAACCTTATTTAGGGGTAATCTATAGTTACAAGGCTTAGTTAACACCTTCATATAATTCTCTTCCCTTACTTATAAAAAGGAGAATTTCCATAAGCTAAGGGATCAACAATTTTACTCTAAAGAATTTTTGTATCTAAAATCTCTTATGTAGGTCAAATCAAGGCATCTCAATAGCTAGCATCTAAGAATCAACTGATCATCCCTCCAAAAGATTTTGGTACTATTACTCTACTGAAATCATACCAGACTTCTACAACAATCAACCTTCTCCAATCATCCATTCAATTGACTAACCTATAGCTAAGTATTGTAAATCCATTATTTTCTTACTATTTTATCTTTATGTGGTTTACCTAATAGTTATTTATCTCTCAAATTCCATTATTTAGTCATTATCAAAACTAGATCCCAAATAGTAACCATCGATGGTTCTTTCTTGACTGGTGACAGATCTACTAACTACTGATGATTACCCAATCGATGATGGTTCCCTAAACTACCAATGGTCACTTGTCTGTCAAAATTCCAAAAATCAAAATACACCTATTTTTGGTCAACTAGACCTAATTTTATCTACCTTTGACTACTATTAAATCCTTTTCTAATTTCTTAAACCATACCCTAGACACTTAGCACATGTATTGACCCACATTTTGCTTTGTTTATCATTTTAGCATACTTGCTTTATCAAGAATTTCTTGTTATCAATTTTTGTTATCTTCTTTAATTGATGCAAGTATTTTGTATTTCAGTCTTTAAACTTAATTGTATAAGATGTGGATTGATAGCCTCCATAGATAACTCACACTTTCTTGGATCTAACGCATACTAGGCAATCCACCCATATCCTTATCTAAAAAATAAGTTTCTTTGAGTGCTTTCTTATGCAGGTTGTCTTCCCTAGACAAATAAAAGCTATCATCATTGTTTGGATCATGTGTGCACATTCTACTAGGTTTTCCTACCACACCTTCCATTTAGTTTTATCCCTTTCTTTCTTATTAGTTAAAAAGTTAAAAAAATTCTTAAACATTATGGCATGCCTAGTGGGACCCTAGAGTTTTCTTGGGTTTGTATTTGCTTTAGGACATATAGTTACATTAGTGAAAGAACCATTCATTGCATTCACTTTCATTCCTGAAACCAAAACATTCTTTCTTTAATTTTTGTATTGAAAAGATTTGCATTTAGTATTTTCTTTCAAAACATTTTCTTAAATAAATTTAAAAAAATTGTCATTTCCTTTCATTTCCAAAATCAAAAGGACATCATTCATCCTAGGGCTAGGATATGCATCTTCATCCTGCATTTAGGTGCATTCTAGTTATTCTTGTATTCATTCAAATAAATCAAAAAATTTCCTTTTGGTTAAAATTAAGTGCATTCATGAGTACAAATGAAAATTGACTAGACTTGAGAGGCGCGATGCAGGTGAACGGAGGGAAAGGGAAGGCCGACCAGGGCGTGGATACAGGGGAAGCGTGTGTGGGGCAAGGAGAATCATCCCAGGTAGGACCCCCTTTTTATGTGGGCGACCGTCCAAAGCTGCCTAAAGTCAATGGCTATTTCCCACGCAGCCATGACAGGCCAGTCCTGGTGGTCCCTCAAGCTGCTGTCAGTGAGGAGGTGGAATATCTGACAGGTCATGCTCTGATATGTAAATTTTTGGGCCTCAGGATCTCACAGCCTGCCTTGGAATCTTGGATGAGGCGCACCTGGCAAGTAGAAGGTGACATTGACATAATGTTGGCTGCAAATAGCTACTTCCTGGTAATTTTCTCCTCTATATCTGCTAGAAACCACATTTTTGAGGGAGGACCCTATTTCTATGACCGTATAGGACTGTTCATTAAACCCTGGCACCCTGGATTTAATTCTGCGGAGGACTTGCCTACTAGTGTCCCTGTTTGGGTTCGCCTCCCACGGCTGCCGCTGGAGTTTTGGAGAGAAGACATCTTGTGCCAAATTGTAGGCCTCCTGGGAACGCCAATTGCTGTATCACACCAGTCCTTGGACAAGAAGTTCATCTCATTTGCCAGAATTTGTGTGGAAATCAACCTAAACAATCCATTGACTGAATCAATTGAAATTTGTCTAGGAGAGTCAACATGGATTCAACAGGTGGACTACAAAGCTATCCCCTTCCGCTGCAGAATATGCCATCTATATGGCCATCTCCATAGACAATGCCCTCAAGGGGGGAGATCCAGAGGTGTTGATTCCCAGGGTATAAAAGAATCAGAGCAGCTGAACCAGAGAGGCACCTCAGCTTCCCAGCCTGTAAGTCCAGTGAATGTAAAAGGTGCTCCAAAAGGGGTAGAGGGGTCTGTTGCTCCTATAGGAACGCCAGGTCTTGACAAGGATGGATTTGCTCAAGTCCGTCGGAGAGGGAGAGGCCGGGGGCAGAAGGGGAGAAACCAGGACCGCAGCCTGGAAAGGAGTTTCAACAAGTTTGAAGCACTAGAAGGTATGGTGATTGAAGATGGTTTCATCCCTGAGGAGGGAGGACTCTTAGGGAGGGAAGAAAATAAAAATCCCATCAGTGAAGTGCAGGATATGGTAGTCCATCAAGGCCAAGGAGGTGAGATTGAGTTAGGGGATGCGAATGTGGCGGGCATCCTAGAACTGCAAAACAAGGATTGTAGCTGGGCTGACTTGGTGAAGGAAAAGGATACCCCCAAGAAGGCTAAGGAAGTGGTGGGAGCCTTGGGTCTGATGCAAAAACCTTTCAAAAGGGTCTCCTTCTCAACACCATCCAGACCTGGACGCAGAAAGGATCAGGAGAAAATAAAATGTACAGGGGATTTACTGGTCGAATCAGGAGAGGTTAAAACCTTGGTGGAACACTTCACCCAGTCTTCTCAATGATAGTGCTGTCATGGAATGTTAGGGGGCTGCATAGTACTCCCAGACAAAAAACTATGCAGAAATTAATTGCTGAGCAATCTCCGGATATCTTATGCATTCAGGAGACCAAACTCTCTGTTGATGCGATGCTAGGTAGTTTTAAAAAAATTTGGGCTTTTGGTCAATGTAAATGTGTGGGGGCGCTTGGAAGTGCAGGAGGGGTTGCCATTTGCTGGGACCCGGCAAAGCTCACACCGGTCCTTTGGATGGTGTCCGCCTCGGCACTCTCCATGACCGCTTCTTCGCTGGAAACTGGGGAGCTGATTTTGGTTACTAATATTTATGCCCCTAGAGATAGTCTGGGATCCTTGAAGCTTTGGGAGCATCTAAGTTATGTCCGAATTTGCTGTCCATACTTGCCATGGATAATGTGTGGTGACTTTAATGCTGTCCTCAGTTTGGAGGAAAAAAGAGGTGGGCTCAACCGACTTGATCCCTCTTCGGAGCTCCTTAGGCTTAATATGGAGCGGCTGCGTCTATCTGATGTTAAACCCATTAATGGGAGATTCACCTGGAATAATAGAAGATCAGGTAAGGAAGCTATTTCCGAGCGGTTGGATAGATTTTTAGTTTCATGCTTTTGGCTCTCTAATGCTTTCTCTATTGCTTCTGAAATCCTGGATTGGAGGGGTTCGGACCACTGGCCTATCAAGCTCACAACAAATTTTATTGAGAGGCCCAAGAAACCCCCCTTCAAATTTCAGCTAATGTGGCTCAGGGATTTGTCTCTGCATACCCTCATGTCCCACTGGTGGCGGCAGGGGGGTCCTGAGTATGGCACTGCCATGTTCTCCTTCGTCAAGAAGCTTCAACATGTCAAAAGGCAACTTCAGATATGGAACAGAACAAATTTTGGCAACTTGTACGCAAGGAAGAAGGGTGCGCAAGAGAGGCTTGATAGTACAACCAGGTAGATCCTGAATTTTGGCTTGACTGAGGAGCTGCGCACGGCTGAATTTGCAGCCTTGAATGAGCTCAACGAATGGGAAATGCGTGAAGAATTTTTTTGGAAACAAAAAGCTTAGATTGATTGGCTTCAGGAAGGGGACAGGAACACTGCATTTTTCCATAAATCGGTGCAAGCGAGACGCAACAGGAACTACATTGCCTCTCTTGTGACTGAGGATGGCTCTTGTACATCCTCTTCTACTGCCATTACTGAGGAAGTTGTCCGCTTTTATTCTGAGCTTCTCTCTAGTGCGGGAACCATTGCCGAGCTGGAGGAGGATATGGTTTTGTCCTGCATCCCCCATATTGTCACGGATGACATAAATAACGCCCTGATGAAACCTATTGAGTTGGTGGAAGTGGAAAAAGTGGTTTTTGCCATACGTAGAGGCAAGGCGCCTGGTCCGGATGGCTTTCTGGCTGAATTTTTTCAAGAATTTTGGGACATAATCAGCAATGATTTAGTGGAAGTGGTTCAGGAGTCGTACCGCAACAAGGAAATGCTTAGAGCGATCAATGCTACCTTTCTGGTGTTGATTCTGAAAAATGATCATGCTAATCAGATGGATCACTTCCGGCCTATTGCTCTCTGTAATATGGTCTACAAAATCATTACCAAGCTCATTGCGGAGAGGCTTAAAGAATGCCTTCCAATGATTATTTTTGAAGAACAGGGGGGCTTTGTGGCTGGAAAGCAGATTCTGGACGGAGTGGTGATTGCCTCGAAAGCCATTCACTCGATGAGCAGCTCACAACAGAGAGCTATGTTTATCAAGCTAGACATGGCTAAGGCGTATGACAGGGTTGACTGGGGTTTCATCCAAAAAACCCTCCTCGCTTTTGGTTTTTGCCAGGATTGGATTCGCTGGGTCTGTAGTTGTGTTACCACTCCGTCGTACTCTGTGCTCATTAATAGCATGCCTTCCAGACTTTTTGGGGCTTCTAGAGGGCTTCGGCAAGGTGATCCGTTATCCCCTACCTCTTCATTATCTTAGCTGAGGGCCTTGGCAAGCTCATGAATTCCCAAGCTTCGCAAGACCGGATTCAGGGGTGGCAGTGGGGCAATGGTGCAGCTAGATTGACCCACCTTCAATTCGTGGATGACACCATCCTCGTTGGGCTTGCTCGGATCAGAGAGGCGCAGGCTTTTTGGAGCGCTCTGGACACCTATTTAGCTGCCTCGGGACAGCAGCTGAATGAGCAAAAATCTTCTATTTACTTCTTCAATACTCCTGCGTCTATCTAGCGCAGGATCACTGCCATTTTGAGATTCCAACCACAGTCTCTTCCGGTGACTTATCTGGGGGTTCCCATTGTTGTGGGCAGCCAGCCCCGGTTGTTTTGGCAAAACATCCTGGACAAGTTAAGGCAGAAAGTGAATCATTGGACTCATCGGTGGCTTACGATGGCGGGTCGGGTGAACCTTCTTCAGTCGGTTATCCAAGCTCTCCCCATTTATCGCAGTATGGTTCAAGCTGCTCCGAAGTACTTCCTCCATGAATATGATGCGCTCTCCAGGAAATTTTTGTGGAGCGGCAACCTTCAAAATTCAAAATGGAGCTTGATCAAGTGGAGCATTGTGTGTAGGCCTAAGAGGGCGGGGGGCCTTGGGCTCAGGTCAGCTGTCCTCTCTAGTCAGGCCCTTGCAGCTAAGTTGTACTGGAGGTGGTGTACAAATCAGTCCCAGCTTTGGGCCCGCATTCTCTCGATAAAATATTTGCCTGCGGCAACGCCGGAGGAGATTCCCAGGTTCCCTGTTGAGGGAAGAGGCTCCATGGTGTGGAACACTCTTAAGCTGGGAGCCTCTCTTGTGCAAGCTAATCTCTTCTGGATTTGTAATAGTGGTACGGAGGTGTTATTCTGGGAAGACTCTTGGAATGGCTGCCCACCGCTTATACTATCGCACCCTCATCTGCAGGACCTGAGGGAGGCATTCTAAAATGCGGGTTGGGACACTGTGGAACATTATAAAGAGGCTTTCCAGCTGGGAGCGGCTAGCATTTTTACTTGGAAACAGGAGGTGGATTGGCTGCAAGGAGGGACTGTTGAGGATAGACAGGAACTTCTTCAGATCCTTGCTGCTAGAGGCTGTAGCTCTTTGACCGAGTGTGACACTCTGGCTTGGGGTGGCGACCCCTGTGGGCATTATACTATTTCCTCGGGATATCAGTGGCTGATCAAGGAGCAATTTGGTGCTGAGGAGGTTCCTTGGAGCAAGAAAATATGGAATCCGATTGCGTGGCCGAAGTGTAACTTCTTCTTGTGGACCCTCACCTACAGGCGCTGCCTCACCTGGGAAAACCTTATCAGGCGTGGATTTCATGGACCCTCTATCTGCTTGTGTTGTCGGGAAAGTGAGGAGACTACTGAACACCTATTTTTTCAATGTTCTTTCGCTAGAGAGCTTTGGCATTTGTGGTGGGATGCTTGGAAACGTCCTTGTAGGCACGCTGGATCCTTGATTGAGCTCTGGCAAAGCCTTGATCAGCCCCCCACTAAGGCTTCTATTCTACAGAACGCGTGGTCTGCAGGGCCGGCGTTCATCCTTTGGCACCTTTGGCTCGAATGAAATAGAAGACTATTTCAGTAGCGTTGCCTGAGCACAAGTGCACTTTGGATGAGGGTGCTGGTGGCCTTGCGGGAAACTCTTCATGCTCGTGGGTATAGTAGTGACGGCTTGCAGGCATGGGATGCTTCTGTCCTTGCTCGTCTCTCCCCTGGCGCGCCGTTGGGAGCGCTCCCCTGCTTCCAGACTCGTCCCTCGACCTACAGCAGGCACTTGAAGCGCCCGATCAGCAGGGAGGGATGTTGGCAGCCGCTGGAGGAAGGCGTGGTGAAGATAAACGTGGATGGGTCGGCTAGGGGGAACCCAGGTGAAGCGGGGATTGGAGCCATTGGTAGGAACAACTCTGGCAATATTTGTTTGTTACTGACTGAGTACAAGGGTCACCATACCAACAACTGTATGGAGGCGCTGGCAATCCTGGAGGCCTTACGTATTTGTTGTCAACAGGGGTGGCCCAGCATTATCTGTGAATCAGACTCGCAGGTGGTGGTTAACCTGCTGAATAACTCCAATTCTACTTGTCGGGATTGGAAACTTGATGGGATTATTAAGCAGATTAGACAGGTCAGTTCGTTTTTTGAAGTTATTTCTTTTCATCATATTCCCTGGGAGTGGAATGCGGTGGCTGACCGACTGGCTAAATGGGCCATGGAACATGGGCCCGACTGGGCGATTTTTTATCAGAATAGGCTTCCTGCTGACCTTATTCCTATCCTGACTCAGCTTCTTGAGCAGGATATGTGGATGTAATTCCCCGTTTTCGGGCCTATTTTTAATATATTTTTACCCCCTCTTTAGTTGCAAAATTAAGTGCATTCATTAACTACTTTCTTGATTTTAGCTCACCTAGTTTTAATTAAAAGCATTATGAATTAATTGTATTCACATATGTTATACAAACCAAACCACAACACAAAATCAAACATCTAAACTTGCTTGAGACAAGGCCTAACTTGGATTTCATCACCCAGTGGATCATCTTCCCTACCTGCTGATCCCACTTGGAGTTCATTACCAAGGGGAGGACCAACTCGGTACTTTGACTGAGTATACTATCTAGATAAATGGTATATATAGGCTAAGTGACCCGACTCAAATTTAGGTTCATGAAGTGAGGGGAGCAAGCCCCAAGTACCAAGCCTATACTTGATCTAGTATAGATATTTTTTTAGCTCCAAAATTCAACCCAAAACTATCCATAGATTGGTATATAGTACCCTTATTACAAACCTAATTACTATCACGTATTCTTATAAGGCATAATCCAAAAATTAGATAATTAATTAACCAGCATAGGATTCTAACATATTCTAGCTCATGTGTTGGATTTTAATTGCCTATTTTATTTATTTATCCTTGTTTGAGTTATGAGAGTTGTATTATTCTTTCTCCCTTGCCTTGTATGGTTCTTACTTATCAATAGTGGTGGAATCTAGCAAGCCAAGACCCATCCATAGATTATCCCTTCTTTTCCAGCTCCTCATCCATGGAGTATATTTTAGACACAAAAATTTCTCCCCATCATTCTGATACCTATAACATACCTTGGATAATCCCTTAAGAGGATCCCGAGTTTACCAATTTTTTGGATAATAACCTGACTAATCTTTAGCATTATCTGAATATTATGCATTACTAAAATCCCATTTCAATTCCACTTGTGAATCCCATATTTGGCATGCCACCTCACCTCATACTAGATCCTTCTATTATTACCATTACTGCATAGCCTTTGAAATTTTCATCCACCGATCCTTTTGACACCTTGGTGTAAAACCAACCAACTCACCCTACCATTACCCTCACACCTTCTACCCCTGCCAATAACTTCTCCACCTTTAGAGCTACCCAACCTTTGACCCTTTATACTTCACTCATTATTAGAGAACATACAACCAATATCACTAACCTTCCTCTTACCAACCTTAATCCACTAATCAATGCCCCTCTTTATAATTTGGTAGTTTTTATACTTTATACATTACCTCCCATAAGTAAGAAGATCACTACCACCCATTTAGTCACCAACCTAACCATATATCCTACCCAACAAACCATAACTTATCAACAGCTACCTCCTACATCCAACCTAGGTTACATCCCTAACCCACCAGGGTATGTACCCTTTACCCAACCATTAGCCACTACCTACCCTTATACATCATCTTCCCAGCTATCAGCATCCTCTTATCAACATGGGGAAATCTCCCAACCCCTAACCAACTATCAATATGTTTCTCAGCCTCTGTAACAATATGCACCTTACAACCCCTTAGATACACCACCTCAACTAGACCTCATGAAGATGCTCAAGGATAAAATGATGACTCTAAAATCATCGATTTTGGTAGTGCACAACATTTTATCCTATCACCAGATATGTAATGAACCAATCCACCCATTGATTCCTATCAAACCCTATCCTGCCTAATGGGAACTCCCCAATTTTACAAAATTTTATAGCAAAGAGGATGTTGGACAACATATTTAATCATTTAGGCACACATGTTACATGATTTATTATGATGATGCTCTCCTTATTCAAAAATTTCCCATGTCCTTATCTGGCCCAATACTAGACTAGTATAGTGCCATCACCAAACATTCCATCATCTCTTTCACATAGTTAGCCTAGATCTTTTTAGACCATTTTTTGATTAACATTTCCAAAAATATCTCCATCATGGAATTATATTCAACTTGTCAACTTGAGGATGAATCCATGGTTAACTTTGTCACTCATTGTAGAGTTATCATCAACCAACTTTCCTTTTCTTTGCCTCAACCTAAGCTAATCAAACTCTTTGCTCAGTCTTGCACCAAGCCAATTTCCTCCACCCTATGTGTCCAAAGCTTTAGAACTTTTGATGAAGCTTTCACCATGGTATGAAAATTAAAAAATTGGGCTATAGATGAAGGTAAGTTAAAATTGAGAAACAAAAATTCAACCTTTAAAACTATTGAGGCTTCTCCTTCCAAATCACCTTATCGAATAAACATCAGTGCTAAGGGAAAAACCACTACAAATGTAGTTATCCTCAAAATCACTTCTTTTCCCCAAATCAATTAAAAAAAATCCTCCAATTCCTCATATAAAAACATGAGGAACCAAAATTGGAGCAACCCAAAGTAATTTACTTTGATTAGAGAATATTATGTTTCCATCTTGGAGAAGATACTTAAAGATTAACTTATGCATCTTCCTCAAATTAAACCTCATAAATAGTTTTATTCCTCTCCTCCCACACCTACATTGTATAATGAGAATAACCATTGTTCCTTTCATAGAGTATTTGGACATGATGTCAGTAGGTGTAATAGATTTAAAAGCATTGTCCAAACCTTAATTGATAAAGGGGAACTCATCTTGGAAAACCCTAATGCACCCAAAAACCAAGCCCTTGACATCTTTAGGAAGACTATTTCGAATCATGTCCCATCCAAAGAGGAAATTAACCATGTTAAACATTATCAAGACACACATATAGTCAACATGGTTCTTGACACTCCCATTGTAGAAGAACCAACTACCTCACCTATTGATTCTTCACATTCTACCTATAGAGGTAGTGGAATTGCCTCCTCCTTCTTCAAAAACACATACTAAAGAAATACCTTTCATCCTAGATTCATTTAGGGAGGTGTGGAATTATTTTGCCTCCCTTATGATAGTTATTCGGAGTAACCAACTACCATCACTCCACCCTCTCCTTCAAATAATGAACCAACCACTCCTCCTATGGACATCATTACTAAGGAAGAAATTTTAGTGTTCACTCATGCAAGAACCACCTAACCCAACATTTCATCCTTTGATTGAGAAAAAGGATGACGTTATTTCTTCTTCTTTACCACTTGTGGGTCTTTCCTTCAAATCCACTATCTAAGGAAAGGAACTAATTTACAAACCATTTTCTAGATTGCTCCAGTAGCTAGAATTCACCTCGTAACCTAGTATAGATAGAGATAACTTTTTGAATCACTTAATTATTCCTTACCAAAGAAAACCTACACCTTTTACATCTCTTAAATCTACTTTTGAACCCATTAGTGCCTTTTTTGAATCCATGAAGAGTCATTTAAGCCACCTTTACTTAAATCATCTCATGATTTTCTCATGAAACTGACCAAGAATTTGGGATTCCTTCCTACCCCAAGACATAATCATCCTCATCTAAAATTGGATTTATCTCCATCTATCTTACCTAACAAGCCACTAACCAAATAATCTAAGAAGGTGGAATCACCCAAACCTCAACCCCAAACTAGACCCATTATTTTTTAATTCATATGGATCATGACCTATGTGTTTAATAAATGCAAGTTTACATATATTTCACTCTATGTCATCATCTATTTCCACATTATGTTTATGTTCATTCTCAATGAAAACTTGAATAGTCAATGTATTTTCTCTGTATTTTTTGTATGTTCTATATATATGACCCTCTTAATGAGCCTTAGTAGATTTGACTATACATTAGACTGACTGAAGTAATGAGATCATCTCGATGGCATTTATTCCATCCCGACTCTTATTCTAATCGATCAAAAATAAAATCAACTTTCTACTAAAGTTTGATGATCCACTGATCCTATGTGCACCGATGTGCACTCATGTTCACCACCATCATATTTAGTTCTACCATCCATTGTGTCTACTCTTTTCAGTGTGACACAATAATTTGTATCATTGTGCCCAATATCAAAAGAATCATGGTCAACTACATCCATGAATACAAATCCATGGATTCAAGCTAGTCCCAATAGCCACACACACACATGAAAAAGTTGTTAATGATAGGAAAGAACTACTCTAATACCAAATCTAATCCATAAACTGGCACTAATCTTTTTGCATAAATAGTTTACCTTAGATACTTTTGTTAAATTACATAATTTCCCAAAAACACTAAAAGAAATAAAATTAAATTTGGCCTTTTATACATATTTATCTCAAACCTCAAAGTGCTCAATTTTCTATTAATATGTTTTATTTGACTAATTATGCATTTAATATTAATTAATAAATAAAATTAATCAAAGTATAGAAAAATAATGCACAAATAAAATCAACTCACAACAAGCACTTGACAATGAAGTTCAACAATGCCTATGTCTCTAAGTTCACTTAAAATATGAACCGATCCATTTCCCTAAAAAGTGAGTACAATGCCAACCCTCACAATTGTCAAATGAACACTCTAAGACTAAATACAAATTGAAAATTGACCTTCAGAAAGTCCTAAAACCCATGGAAAGACCTTCCACCTTATTTTTCATCAATGCAATCTCATAATATTTTGGATTTTTGGCAAAAAGTCTCAAAAATGGACTTATAAAATTGATTTAATTCAACATAGCATTGAATTCATCTTGAAGTCTAGGATAATTCCCTAGTTTACATCGATAGTTAAAAACCTCTCTAAGTCACTCAAAACTTAAGATTTTGTAAACTAGTCTATTATGGCCTAAACACAATCTACTAAAAGGTTTTGTTTAAATACAACTTCATGCACTTTGAATAGTGCTTGAGCTCATGGGTGTGACAGTGGGAACTTAATATTTTTATCCAAAAGGGATAGGGTTTGAAACCAGTTGGTAATGGATTGTGGCTTATGCATATCATTTATCCCACATTTCTCATGCGTTTTCCACCATGAGTCTTTAAATAAACTCTCATCTACCTTCAAGCTTGGTCTTCAAACCATTTTGGATGCTTCCCCATCTATGTGCATTTGAAACTCTATCGGTTGGCTATGTCATGACATGTTGGTGATATCATGCCCTTAGAACATGCTCTGGCATACACGTTGTAATTGGGTGACTCAACTATGGAAAGTTTATGGCATTCAGTTGTAAGTACATGGTAACAAAGTGAAGCATGAGCTTCATGTTAAAATTAGAACCTGGTCATGTTAAACATAGCTCATGTTGGTTGAGCCTGTGTCATGGTGGAAGCTATCATTTTGGGTTGGCTTTCTCATGCTTGTTACGACCCCATTCAAGTTAAGATGGTTCATCCCAACTCATTTATTCACTCAAAATCAGATCTCAACATCCTAACTCAAGTCTTATCTCAGATATGGGCTTGAGTTGGCATAAATAATAGAATTTGACTATGGATAAATATAGAGGTGGCAAGCCACATGGTGGCTTAAGGACCCACCATGTAGACTAATCACAATTCAACACTTGTCAATGTCTAATTGGATGGATTCTCCATAGCTCTATTGGTGGTAGGGTCCCCTCTGAGACAAAAGTAGACTCCATCGGCTATGGTCCTCATAATTGACCTATTTTTTATGCCATCTACATATGTTGACTGAAGATGAAGTATAAAAAAAAATATTTTCTCGTACAAACTTGTTACCATGTGTCATAACATGATTGGTCCATTTAAAAAGCTAGGATTACACCACATCATCTTGTGTCACCTTTTTCCCTATTAATTTGGAAACTTCAATGTGCGATATCTTGCACATATGGGCTCAAAATTGACCTATTCAAATTACACCAAAAATCTTTCAATGAGCTCTACATCATGCCAATGATCAATCTACAATTTGATGACTTTTATTTCATAATTAATGTGGATTCTCTTGGATCATCTCTACTCCCCATGTATTATCCTAAAATTCTTAGACATCACTACAACAAAGATATTCAAGAAGATTGCCTTTAACCAGTCATAAAATCTGTATGAAAATTGTTTCTCATGTGTGGCTTAAACATCTTTGAAAGATAACTTAGAAGATTCCCCTCTTTTCCATGTCCAAAAAGTACCACCCACAACAAGATATTCTCTTAGCAACCACCATGTTTTCCTCAAAGGGCTCATGGTAGACCCACCAGATGGGACAAAATATTAGAAAGGAAAAAAATGGTAAAAAGAAAAAATGCTAAAGGAAAAAACTAAGGCAATTATAAAAGTAGAATGGTGAGTAAAATCATAATCAGGAATCATGAAAGGAAAATTGGGTAAATTAAAAAAAAATCATGAATCCCAACATCACAATTCCATCTTGGACATTTTATCATAATCCAATATCATCTCTCTAAGATCATCAAGCTCCTAGGTATCATCCCCAATTATTGAGATTTTATTAAATTTAAGTATTTTTTAAGTTACAAAGTGATGAAGAGCTATGAGAAAAACCATTTATTGGATCATTATCTAATTTCTAATTCAATATATCTCATACACTTGGTGGTTTGATCTCTAGATGCCATCTTGATCACAATCTTTCTCCTTTAGATCTTGGATAAATAGTTACCTTGAATATTTTTCACCTAACTCTTGTTTCCTTATAGGGTCTCTTCAAATCATTATACCTATTATTTAATCATTCACAAACCTATCTCTAGTCCACTTCATTCATTCTACTCATGAACTTCTTCTTGCACATCACTTGTTATCTCACTAGGTAATCCTTTAGATCTCTATAACCAAAACTTGTTTTAGCCTTCAAAGAGTCAAACCACTTAATTTAATACTCTTAAAAGATAATTTCAAATCTATCTCACCCCAATTTAAGTTACCAAATAGGCCTTAATCCTTACAATCACCCTTCTTTCTCTAAATACACTATATAAGCTTGTAGCCCTTATTTTAGTCTTTGTCCTTTCTCTTAACCAATTTATCACGTATCCTAAGGGTATAATAGCCTTTTATGATTCTCCTTATCTCTATTCAACCCCTAATAAAATTACAAGACCAATTTGAATATATTTTACCACATCCTGACCTTTTCTCTCTTCTTATTACCCCTCTTTAGGCCTAATTTAGCCTTGTTTTCATATCAATGATAGAAATCTATACTATTCCATACCATTTCACCCCAAAATCAATATAATATCATTTTTTATGATTAGACAAGATAAAATACAAAAGTTCACAAATTTTTAATGGTGGAATCTCTCAGAATAAACCAAACCCTAATCTAGGGTTTATTCTTTCTTGTACAGAGATGAGAGATCTTTAAGTTGCATATCTTTTGTTGTGTGGGGTTTTAAATGACTAAATCACCTTTATTAAGTCTATATGGATGTCTTACATCTATTCCAATCCCTAAGAACTCACGTTTATTACACTATCTACCTTTTTTAATCAAGAAACCCTTGATTATGAGAGAGAATCAGACTGTTATAGGTTTGTGAGGAAGTTTCAACATTTTTTTCACGTTCAAATTTAAGGAATGACTTCTCTAAAAAAATTACACTCTCAAATATGTATCAACACACTATAAATCTATGGAACCAATATATATATATATATATATATATATATATATATATATATATATATATATATATATATATGTATGTATATGTATGTATGTATGTATGTATGTATGTATATATATATATATATACATGTATATGTATATATGTATATATATACATGTATATGTATATATGTATATATATATATACATGTATATGTATATATGTATATATATACATGTATATGTATATATGTATATATATACATGTATATGTATACATGTATATATATATATACATGTATATATATATGTGTGTGTGTGTATATATATATATAGATGTATATATATGTATATATGTATATATATATGTATATATATGTGTATGTATATATATGTGTGTGTGTGTGTGTCTATACACACACACACACACGCACACGGACACGCACGCACGCGCGCACACACACACACACACACACACACACACACACACACACACACACACACACACACACACACACACACACACACACACACACACACACACACACACACACACACACACACACACACACACATATGCCTTTCTCTTTAAAACTAGCACACATAGTCCTGTAATAACAAAGAGTATACATGAATAAGGGGTCTTTAGTGATGTTCATTTTCATTCAAGGGTTTTCCTTAATTGTGAAACAAAATTTATAAGATTAATAAATATTAATTTGATCACAAACAACCATCTAGGAATCACCATCCGTTATCATCATTCTTTCTTCAACTGTCATTTCCATTATTAGTTATGTATATACAAACATGGTCTCAATAACTATAAATAGGATTTACCCTTAACCATTGGACTTATCACTTCTTAAGCTAGCATATTGGGTTTCCTTTATCATTATTTTATGAAAACTTCCCCCACTTACATCCTATATCTTACTTCATTCTTTGATACACTACAATAGGGTATTCTATATATGTAGGGTTTCCACTTTCTATGCATTTAGTGAATAGGGATATATGCAACTACGCATGTAAGTATTCAAATCCATACACTTATTGATAAGTTATTGATAGTAGTATTTATTATCAATTTCCCTAGTTAACATCCATTCACTATCATTAGACATTATACAAATCTTAAACTAATCAACACTTTTTAAAATAGGGGACTCCCAAACTACTTGCATAGGATTATTTTGTCACAAGACTTACCTTCATTAGTGTGACAGAGCATATTTATTGACACTATATTGTATTCCCACACCTTGTTAAACATCGTCTTCAATATGTACAGCTCAATAGACCAATTCTATCTTCGAGGGATAATCAATAATCTTTCCATCACTCCATAATGATATAAATGGATGCATCACCTTAAACATGAGACTAACACAAGTTTCCAATCATCCAATGATTTATATGTTGATTCCTATAATTTATTTAGTTCCTCTAAACCCTCAGAATGTTTATACCATCTCAGTAATATGAGGATCAAATCTATCACCATCTTTACTTCACCAAGCTGTAACATATGATTCTTGTTAAAACCCACAACATAATGTATATATAAACTTGTTTATGGCTTCAAAGGCCTACAATGACAATGTAAATAAATAACAATAACTAAAAGAACACCAAGAACATCAATACACTTAAGATAATTCCTTCTTTATTCCTTAAATCACCAAACACATTACAACTTTATCCTTCTTTAGGACTATATCATCTTCTTAAAGGGTTTCATACAAGATTTTCATTTTCAGACCCCTTCTCCCTCTTTTTAGAGAGTAATCCCTTGTCTCTTCACATCATCCTCTCTACATTGATGTACAATACTCTCTTTTTCCAACTTCAACTTTGGTTTTTCTTGGAAGTTACATCAAATTCCTTTTCTATAATCACCTCAATGTGAGGTTTATATGTCTAGACAAGAATATGACCACTAATATAATGTTTTTGACATTACAAATGAAATACATTTATTATGACTTACATGAACCTCCTCAACTAACCTATTCACCTAACACCCCAGAACATACAAAATGACCCTCTTAATCTTTTTTACAATATTTGAATTTTTGAGTTCTTATTTTGGAGGGAAAACTTCTAAAGACCACATAACACAATTTCTTGACTCCAAATGGGCTCCATGGACCTAAATGAACCTAGCAGGGTCCCTTAAACTCATGGACACCATACTTTGACCTAATTTTGACCTTCCTAATGACAAAACACACAAATGGAGTTTGTTGGCTTGATTATCCTACATTATACTCTCTATGAGGGAGAAAAAGTTGAGCTTGCATCTTTCTTCCTTGCTTTCCAATTGATATTTTGAGGGTCTTTCATGCTCAACATGCTACTGGTCTTTTATTTTGGCCCCTTTTTCTTTACCATACTCTTGCTCTTCTTCCTCTTAACCTTGTCTATTATTTGTACCCATTCATCCTCCACTTCTATGAGGTAATCCCACTATTTTATTTTTGTATTTGATTCATATTTCACCTTTTCCCAATAATTTTGAATCTCTTCACACTTATCTGCAACCATCTCGTATGCATTTGTATTCCTTATGCTTGATTCATGACTTGTTTCCTCAAGGTTGTCACTTGATTATTTATTTTGGAGTTACATTTGTTTCGTATGTTTGCTAACATATTATTTATGAGACTCTAATGGAATATCATGAATATCATCCTTTGTCATTTGCTCATCTATTCTCTCCTTTATTACCTTTTCTTCAAACTTCTTCACTTTTGGATGCCTTTTTCCATCATCTTTCTAACTATGCAAGAGAAACTCCTCATTTTTTTCATCCATACCATAGTATACTATTATTTGACTCATCTTAGGCCTTCCATATCCATGCTTATAAAATTTAGACTCATAACTAACTTGACCCATTATGTAATTCACCCTATGTGCTTTTTCGCATTCCATTTACTTGCTTGCTTAATTGTCTATTGGTACAATGTCTTGTGCTTATATTTGTTGCTTCTCCTTTGATTTTTCTTGGATTTTATCCTTGACCTTTACCTACTTAACCTTACTTATTTACAACTCCTTTTATGGACTAAAAATTTATTCTATCATCTCTAACTCTTCTTGCCACTTTAGTGCATCTACCTCCTCAAAATTCTCATCAAACCTTGGTGCACAATGTTCTTCATTGTATTGGGTAGTGTGCTCTTTATCTCCTCCTTGGAATCCTTCATTTTTGAGATTATTATAGACCTCTTCATTTTTTACATCGTTATTTCCAATCACTCTTTGAGGTGCTTCTTTCTCATCTTGCCATGCTACACACCTAGTCATCAATGCCATTGTTTCCATGTACAAGTTATCTTCATCATCATACTCAACTTCAAATGAATCATCATAAACCACATTTACAAGCACATATTACAAAAATTTACCTTCTCTTGTGCATTCTCTTCCTTGTTCACATGGATATACATTATTTTATTTGATTTGGTTTGCATGCACCATCTTGCTTGTTTATTTTGTAGGCTTGTTAACTTGTTCAACATTCATGCTTTCTTGGATCACATTTGCATCATAATATCCCTGTGATTTTTTCACACTATTTTAAACCCATTTAATGCCTTTAATATTCTTTGGCTGCCACTTTCCTCTCTTTGCATCACTCTCATGCCTCATGCCTTGGTCATCTATCATGCCAATTTATGTTCCTTGTCATGTGACTTTTATTTCCATATTTGTGATTGTCTTCCACCTATAATCTTGATTTGTTTGACCTCTTATTTGAGGGTTCATCTCCTTCTTCTCATCACCTTCTTTTTTATTCCATTTAGGCCACATATATCCATGCCCTTGTGTTCTTCATTAGGGTTGTAATCTATCATTCTTTTCCTTATTTTGTATATTAGCTTTACCTTCTTCATATATGCAATTAAATTCAATATTCAAACTCTCATTTACCTCCAATGGAAACTAATAAAAGATTATCTCTTCCTTTATATCTTCATGATTGACCTCCATGTTGGAACACAATTATCTATTGAGAGGGGGGTGAATTAGTAGATCAACTAAAATAACTCATTTGATCCTTTTAAATCAAATTAAAAAGTATATGTAGATTATAAGATAAATGTAGAGATCACATACACACCTAAATACACATGACACCAAATTTATATGTGTAAAACCCAAATGGAAAAAAAATATGGTGAGAATAGCTTCTAGAATCTACTATTCTAATCTAGCCTCATAGTTACTGCTTCACTTGGCAAAATATCATTGGTTACAAGCCTCACTGGATATAAGCCTCACTAGAAAAACCTCACTAGTGAAATTTAAGGAAACCAATTCTAAGGAGACACCAATCCCCTAATGAAGCACCAACTCAGCTTAACCTCACCGGTTACAATGTTCAAGGGCACCAACCCTAAGGAGACACCAATCCCCTAACTGAGCACCAACTTAGCTTTTTTGATGGCACCAACCAATCAAATATATAGAGCTATAACTATAGATTACAACATTTATTCATAAATGAATAAAAATCTATTCTATATTACAAGTCTAATCTATAATTTCTCATTCTTTTCACATTCTCTTTGTGCATTCTTCCTCTATGCCCCTTTCTATTTATGTTTAGATATATCTTTATTCAACACACTTCATCTCCCTCACACTCTACTCCTCTATGTCACTCAATTTTATATTTGACACAATTCTAATGTCTCTAATATATTTTCCTTTGTCTCAGATATCATATATATAAATAAATGATCTAGTGTTTCATATCTTCTATGTGTTCACACTTGGAACGTAACACATCATGCCAATTTTGGACTCTAGTTCATTTTGACTTAGACAATAAGTTTTCCACATCTTGATTCCATATATAATGTCATAATTTTAGGTTTTTTTACTATCTATATCATCTTTTAAACTCAATTTTTGATGCACAGGCTCTTTAATGTATATGTCATCGATTGGATCGATCAATCTCATTGTCTATGTCGATATATAGAGCTTATACGTAAGTTCATGTATGTTCTTGTATGTTTCTCCAATTGACCATTAGAATTTAAAAACTTTAAATAATGGCCTATGATCTCTTTCCTCATTCCATATCTAATCTTTATTGCTCCTTTGGATCTCTATACACTTCAAAACTTTAATTTTTTACTCTTTAAAATGCATCCATTGATCTTTGTATCCTATTTCCCACTTGTCATTAGATCTCCAAAGATGCATATTTTTATCTCTATCGAGACATTAAACATTGATATCTTTATCCCATCTTATTTCTTCCTATATATTTGGATCACTTTTGTTCCATTGATATTCTCAAACCTACTCAGTCTTTAACTTGCCATTATGTCGATAAACATTGATCAATTTATTCCATCTGAGTCCACTCACTCTATTGGATCTTTCTCATCAAAGATTTTATTTGTCATTGGATATGTAAACTTTCATAAATTTTACCCTAACTTGGTCACTAAACATTGACACTTTGACCTCATCTCGTTGTTTCCTACATTTTTGGATCACTTTTGATCTATTGATCTTCTCAGACTTGCTCAATATTTAACTTGTCACTCTATCAATAAATCTTAAGAAATTTATAGCATTTGAGTTCATTCAATCTATTGGATATCATTTTCATGATCACCCACACACCATCATGTCTTTTGACAAGCTTGATCATTAACTATGATAAGCTTATGCTCATTGGGTCTGTGTCTGATAAACTATGTGAGTGTGACACTTGTCACTTGCACACTCACTAGGAGCTCCCTTTGACAATATAAATTCATCATGATCCATTATATATCTAATGCCAAATTAATCATGAACCATTTATCTTCCATTATAGCTAAAACTTTAACTCTAACAAGATCACTCTCATTGGTCCTCTATATGATAAACTCATGTGTTTATAACACTTGGCATTAACACGTTCACTTGGAGGGACCTTTGACACTTTAAATTTGCTTCACTTTATTATATCATCTATGTATAATGAAGTGATATCCATTGATCAATCTAGGACTTTTATTAAGTATTAGACTTAGGAAAATAGAAAGTCCTTTGTTCATTACTCAGAGCCAATAATTGCTAGGTCGAGGGGCCAGTTTCGTAATGATGAAGAAGGACATAAGTTATAACTTAAGTTATTAGTTATAAAATATACCAAGTCAATATTATAATATAAATTTACTTGTTGACACCATGTCTAAGACCTTAATATTTTACTATGAAACCATGTACTATTAAAGAGCTAAAATAAATCAATTTTGGGTTCATCTTCCTTCATTTGAACCTATGGACCATATATTAAAAATTCTCATGAAAAACCCATAAAATGTGTTTTATATGTTGTTCTTAAATAATCTATGCATGCCATTAATCTACTCACTTAGGTTCTTCTATCACAGAGATAATTATTCTTAGAACATGCCTGGAAGGCCAAATTTATTCATGCATAACTCTACTTGCGCTTAGTCATGTGACTTTAAATTTAGTGCATATGATCCTCTCACATAAGGGATTATATCCATATATTCATTTTCTCTTGAAGCCTTCATATATGCAAAATAGGACATCATAAAAATGCCTTCTGAGTTTTAACTTACAACTTGCAAACTCAAATAAGTGTGGGAGAACACTGTCAAAATGTCTTGGAGACCTACTTTACTCAAGAATATCTTTTGTCACACTATGTAGTGTGACCTATGATTTATCACATATAAACTAAGCACAAAAATGAATAGAAACATGTGATCATTTTGTCCTAACACCTTCATGTGTGTAAATGACAACTTCATCAATATGCTTACTTGGATCTGTTTAGCCCTTTTTGCAAATTTGGCTAAGTATAGAAACTTAGTGGATTTTGTCCAAGTAGCTAACTTTGCATGCCCATATCTTCAATTATGCTTAATCACATGTCTTTAAATTTGGTACATAATAACTAGAGACCGATGTGATCATAAAAATATAACCAATTTTTGCAAAAGATTCCACATGTGGTAATGGTGATGTAATCAAAGTGCCTATTCAAATTTTCCTCTATAGACCCAAAATGTCTAGATGAACAATATGAGGAATTGGATGACTTTTATTCATGCACACAAAAATTCCAATCATTCTTGACCTATGATAGGATTCCTTTCACATCCTCAAATCACCATGCTCAACCCTAAGCATCAATTCCATCCATAATCTCCCTTTTGACATCAATGACCCTTTAACATAATTAACAATCATATTGCCAATAATCTCCCCCTTTGTCATTGATGGCAAAATAAATGCTTTGATCTATTATTTAGATCCTTCTTGCATTTCTTGCATTGGCTTCTAATAAGTATGAATCAAACTTGTTCTCCCTTAGGAAATGTCACATTTACCTAATACTTAACCTGGACACTTGCTCTACTTCTTCCAAACTTTTTTAGAGAGTATTTTCACTTTTTATCCAAAATTTTACAAATAAAATTTGCCCTTTTCCTCCCCTTTTGACATCAATGGAAAAGGGACTAATTCTCAACATTTTTATAAAGTTTTCTCCCCCTTTATCAGATAAAATATTTTGTCCAATAATCTACAACCATCAACTCACTAAAAATTTTCAAAAAATGTACAAACCTGACTTGCCTTTTCTTCTTCTACTAGGTATCAACAAGGCTTTTATGATCCTCCCCCTAGACTCATGCTCTATCACTAGTATCTAGTGATGTGATATAGGATCTTCCATATAGGCTTACTGTCTTTCTCTTTCAATATCTTATTATCTTCTGATCTTAGGACCTAACCAATTAGAAATCTCTTCTACTCTGAGCCTTTTTGATCCTGATAGACTGGATACTATATCTCCCCCTTGTTCCGTACTTTACATCAAGGGCCTACCTATAACACACCATACCTTCATTTAACACATGTATATCATAATTATGCATATGTTCTTTGAGTTTGGTGACCCAACTTCTTTCCATAACCCAAGATACATAATGTCAAAGGTTTCTTGCATTATAATCCTTATGCCAAATGAATCTATAGATCATATATATATGAGATGTAATCTAAAAATATCATTATATCATATTAAAACACCTATTATGTCCTTATAGACACTTTATTCACACTACTTGACTTGGTTTGATCAAGTCATCATCACGACCTACTTGAGTTCACATCTGTAGCAGACATCACTTGCTTCTCCACTAACAAGGGTCTTTTAAGAAGCATAGAGAGACACCTTACTTCACAATGTCCTAAAACAATGTGAAACTAGGAGTTGTCTATAACTCCCCATATTCCTTATCCTCCTTAGTCTTCTTCTTCTTCTTCTTCTTCTTCTTCTTCTTCT
>JARHVA010004659.1:1330000-1355000 GCA_037957365.1 Torreya grandis
ATAGATATCTTGAGCATTTTGACAATACATCAATTTGAAAAACTCCTATTTTGACAATTCATAAAGTATATCATTCTTTGCCTTATAATTTGTCTCATATGCCTTATTTAATGCATGATAATTAGGAGTTATGGTAGGAGCTATATATCCATTAACAACAAACATACATACATCAAACTAATGAAGATATATATTTTTCCATTCTAATGCTCTAAAATGAAGAGTTTGATCAATCAAAGAGAGGTGTTTTGTTTGATAAATATCCTTCTTGACTAGATATTTGTGTTCATTGTTCCAAGATCTACCTGAGATGATTAAGTTTATTCTCAAGAACTAGGGTTGTGATACCAATTGTTGGAACAAAACTATCTATTGAGAGGGGGGTTGAATCAGTACATGAACTAAAACTAGTCTTTTAATCCTTTTATATCAAATTCAAAATCATATGCACATTAAAAGATAATTGAAGAGATCGCATACACACACAAATACACCTGACACTAGATTTATACATGGAAAACCCAAAGGGAATAACCATGGTGAGAATAGTTTCTAGAATCTACTATTTTAATATAGCCTCATAGTCAATGCCTCACTTGGCAAAACCTCACTGGTTACAAGCCTCACTCACAAAACCTCACTAGTTACATTTAAGGAAATAAATCCTAAGGAGACACCAATGCCCTAACTAAACACCAACTCATCTTAACCTCACTAGTTTCAATGTCTAAGGGTACCAACCCTAAGGAGACACTAATCGCCTAACTGAGTACCAACTCAAATTATCTGATGGCACCAATGAATCAGATCTATGGAGCTACAACTCTATATTATAACATTAATTCATAAATGAATCAAAGTTTATTCTCTATTAGAAGTCTTATCTGTAACTTTTCATTCTCTAGACATTCTCTTTGTGATTTCTTCCTCTTTGCCCATTTCTCTCTGTGTCTAGATATATCTTTCTTTGACACACTTCATCTCCCTCTCACTCTACTCTTATGTGTCACTAAATTTTTTATTTGACATAATTTGAATAGCTCCAACAATTTTTCCTATATCCTAGATATCATATATATAAACAAATGATCTAGGGTTCTATATCTTCTATGTGTTCACATTCAAACTATAACACATCATGATAATTCTAGACTTTAGTTCATTATGACTTGGAATGTAAGTTTCCTACATCTTGATTCTATACATCATGTCATAATTATAGGTCTCTTTACTATTCATTGAATTTTTTAGAGTCAATTTTTGATGCATAGGCTCTTTAATGTAGATTTATTCAATTGGATCGATTAATCTCATTGTCTGTGTCAAGATATTGAGCTTATACACAAGTTCTTGTATGTTCTTGTATATTTCTCCACTTGATCATTGTAATTTAAACACTTTAAATATTGTACTTTGATGTCTTTCTTCACACCATCTCCAAGCTCTCTTTCTCTATCAGATCTCTATATGTTGTTAAACTTTAATGTTCTACTTTTTGAAATGCATATATCCATCTCCATATCCTAGCTCCTATGTGCCATTAGATCTCCAAAGATGCACATTCTTTATCTTAATAGAGACATTAAACATCAAGATATTTATCCCATATTACTGCTTCCTATATATTTAGATCACTTTTTCTTCATCGATATTCTCAAACCTACTTGGTCTTTAACTTGCCACTATGTCAATAAACATCGATCACTTTGTTCTATCTGAGTTCACTCACTCTATTGGATCTTTCTCATCCAAGCTTATATGTGTCATTGGATCTTTGAACTTGCATGGAATTTACCTTGATTTTGTCTTTAAACTTCAACACTTTGACCTCATCTTGCTACTTCCTACATCGTTGGATCACTTTTGCTCTATCTATCTTCTCAAACTTGCTCAATATTTAATTCATCATAATGTCGATAAACCTTGAGTACTTTATAGCATTTGATTCCATTCACTCTATTGGATCTTATTTTCATGATCACCCCTGCACCATAATATCTTATAACAAGCTCAATAATTAACTCTGATAATTTTATGCTCATTGGGTCTCTATCTAACAAACTATATGAGTGTGATACTTATCATTTATTCATTCATTCAGAGTTCATTTTGACAATTTGACTTCATCACATTCCATTGGATCTATAATGTTTGATTAATCATGATCCATTGATCTTCCAATATATCTCAAATTTTATCTCTAATAGGCTCACTCTCATTGGTCCTCTATTTGACAGACTCATGTGCTTGTGACACTTGGCATTAGCACATTCACTCAGAGAGACCTTTGTTGAATTTTATTCACTTCATTAGATCATCTGCATATGGTGAAGAAATAACCATTGATAAATTTGGGGCATATATTAAGTCTTAGACTTAAGAAAATATAAAGTCCTTTGATCATTATTTAGAGTCGGTAAATGCTAGGTTGAGGAACTAGTTTCACAATGATGATGGTCTTAAGTTATAACTTAAGTTACTAATTCTCAGATATAACAAGTCAAAATTAAAATAGAAATTTTATTTTTGATTCCATGGATAAACCTTTAGGATTTTACTATGAAACCCTATACTATCTAAGATCCAAAAGAAATCAATTATGGACTCATCTTTATTTATTTGAACCTATGGACCATATATTCAAAAGGCTAATGAAAAATCCTCTTCAATCCTCCATTCATGCCACTAATATGATAACTCATAATCTTATACCATAGAGTTAATTATGCTTAGAACATTCTTGGAAGGCCAACTTTGTTCATGCATAACTCTTTTTACGCTTAGTTGCATGACCTATAATGTAGCATATGTGATCCTCTCATATAGGGGATTCCATCCATATATTCATCTAATTTTGAAGCCTTCATATGTTTAATATATGACATCATAAAAATTCATTTTTAGCTTTATATTTCAACCTACAAATTTGACTATGAGAGAACACTATCGAAATGCCTTAGAGCACTACTTTGCTCAAACATATCTTTTGTTGTGTTATATCGTGTGACCTAAGATTTATCACATATAAACTAGGCATAGAAATGAATAGACCCATGTGATAATTTTATCTTAAAACCTCCATGTGTGAAAAATTTTAAATCATCAATATGCTTACTTAGCTCTATTTAGTCATTTTTGCAAATTTGGCTAAGTATAAAAACTTAGTGGATTTTGTCCAAGTAGACAAATTTGCATGCCCATATCTTCAACTACGCTTCATTGCATGTCTTGAAATTTGGTGCATAAAAAATATGGACTAATATGATCAAAACTATATTACCAACTCCCCTTGACTCTTCCACATGTAATAATCATGATGTAAGCAAATTGCCTATTCATATTTTCTTCTATAGACCCAAAATGTCTAGATGAAAAATATGAGGAACTGGATGACTTCCATTCATGCATACAAGTATTTCAATCATTATTGACCTCTGATAGGATTCTTTGTATATCCTCAAATCACCATGCTTAGCCCTTAGCATCAATGACATCCATAATCTCCCTTTTGACATCAATGACAATCATATTGCCAATAATATCCCTCTTTGTCATTAATGGCAATCTAAATGCTATGATTTTCTACTATTTAGCTTCTCATCTAGAATTGCTTGAATTTTATTTTGATAAGTATGAACTGAAATTATTCATAAAAAACTTGTTTCCCCTTAGGCAATGACACATTTTCCTAATACTCAACTTGAACACTTGCTCTGCTTCTTCCAAACTTTTACAGAGAGCATTTGTAATTTTTCTCCAAATTTTTATAAAGAGCATTTTCCCTTTTTCTCACCCTTTAACATAAATGGAAAAGGGACTCCTCATTATTTGTCCAAATTATTCTCCCCCTTTATCAGATTAAGGAGTTTATCCAAGAACATGCAACCATCAACTCACTATAAATTTGCAAAAAATATGCATAGCTGAGTTACCTTTTCTTCTTCTACTAGGATCAATAAGGATTTTATGATCCTCCCCTTAGACTCATGCTATATCACTAGTATATAGTGATGTGATGTAAGAGCTTCCATACATGATTACTATCCTTCTCTCTTAATATTTTATTATCTTCTAATCCTAGGAACTGACAAAATTGTAAAGCTCTTATACTCTGGGCCTTCTTGATCTTGACAAACTAAACAATGTATCCCCCTTTTTCTCCATGATTTTATTAAGGAATTTTATTTAAGGACCTACCTATAGCACACCATAACATCATTTAACACATGTATATCATCCTTTTATACATGTTCTCTGAGTTTGGTGACCCAACTTCTTTGCACAACCCAAGATACACAATGTCAAGGGTTTCTTGCATTAGAACCTTTATGCCAAATGAATCTGTAGACCATATATATATATATATGTGTGTGTGTGTGTGTGTGTGTGTGTGTGTGTGTGTGTGTGTGTGAGATTTACACCAACAATCTCATTATGTCATATTGAAACACTCATTTTGTCCCTAAAAACTTTACATACACAACAATTGAATTGGTTTGATCAAGTCATTATCACAAATTAATTTAGTTCACATATATATAAGATATCACTTGCTTATATATTAACAAGGGACTCTTAAGAATCATAGATAGAAACACGTTATTTCACAATATCCTAAAACAATGTGAAACTAGGAGTTTTCCATAACTCCTCATATTCCTTCTCCTCCTTGGTCATCTTTTTCTTTAGGTTCTTATTATTCTTCTTCTTAGGATTAAGATAAGTAACATGCTCATATACTACAATGTTCTCCTTTTATTATATTATTAGATTGATAATACATGAAGACAACATGTGACACATATTTTCATCTGATGAATCTTACTTACAGCTCAAAATCTCATCACTAGGAACAAAATAATAATGTTTTATGCTTGATATTTTCTCGATAATATCAGGGTGTTCACTTTAATATGTACATACCTCAGAACTATCCTTGGCTAACACCTTAGACTTCTCCTTTATATTTGTCTTCTCACTCTCAACATGTGCAGACTTTGAGAGCTCTTGACATTTTCTAACCACTATAACATTGGCTTGATCTTTCATTTTTTATACATGCTTGGGTTGATTATATGTCCTATTTGGATTACTTTTCTCCTTTTCAGAGATTTTTGAACCTTTGTTCACACTGGGATGCATGATTTTCTTCTTACTCTATACTTTTAATCTTACAAAGCTTGTTCTATAATGTTTAACTATGTGACAAAAATTATTGTAATTATAACACACTACATTTGTATCTAACAAGGGTGCAAATGAATTTTTCCTTACAAAATTGGTTTTCCTTGTAGGTAAAACTCTAAAATTACTATCCTTATGACCAAAATGATTAAAACTATAACAATAACCATAAAAAGATGAGGAATACCTAGTCATGGCTTTTCTTTGTGCAGGATGGGGAGTTATTCTTAAATTTGGCTTCTTCAAATTTCTCACTCTTGTGTAACCATCTACATTAGCTACCTTTGTCTTCTACATCTTCCTTGAGTTTGTAGAAATGGACTCATTATTCTTTTCCTTTCCTCAAGCTTCTTTTTAGATTTATCTTTCTTCACATCAGTAGTGCTTGTATATGTCTTTGTATCTTTGAAATATTTCTCTTTTTTTGATCTTGATACTTCTACTTTGAAGTTGTCATATAATTTAGCAGATGTACTAGTCAAGGGACTTTTCTCTTTTTCATAACCAATACTAGATTTCCCTTTTGATGGATTTTGAGAGCTGATCAATTCATTAAGAATATTTGATCTTATTTTTAGCTTCAGAACTTTGTCTATTTGGTCTTTAGCTTTTTTAATTTCTTTTCTCAAAGTCACTATCTCTGCTTCTAGCCTCATACAGTCAAAAAAATTTAATTATAATTCAATAATGACTACATATCATATTCTTGTATCCTCTTCAACTTGTGTCTTTCAATTTATTTTTGTCCAAGCTTCTTCTGCTTTGAGTTTTCTTTTCTCAGCATGTCAATCTCATCTAGAACATAGATGATTTCACACTCTAGGTCCACTTATCCTTCCTCTTCTTCATATAAATCTTTAACTTCTTCTTGATCCATAAAATATGATCCTAATAACATGAATAAGGATTCCTTTCCCTTAGACACAAAGGCACAATCATGGTCATCATTAGAGATATCACTTTTATTTGATAAGTCATTATCTTCTCTTATATATAAGCTCTTCTTATTTTTTAAAAAGTTCTGCTTTTTTGGATGGTGGGGCTTCATCATTTTACAATCCTCTTCTTTCTCAGAGTTATCCTTTTTCTCATAAGGGCATTTAACAGTAAAATGTCCTACTTTACTATAGTTAAAGCATTTAAAGGGTAACTTACCTTTATACTTTCCAGATCCTCTTTTTAATTTTTATGATAAAACTGGCTTCTTTTTCATCAATCTCCTTGGATCCATATGTATATGGTTCTGATTTTGCTCTCCTCAATGATTTGAATACAACTTTTCTCTTAGGAGTATCTACTTCTCCCATCTTCATCTCATAAGTAGTGAAGGTTCCATGCAACTCATCTACATTGAGCTTATCTAGATTTCTTGCTTCCTCTATTACAAATATTTTAGAATCATACCTTGATGGAAAAGATCTTAGGACCTTTTTGACAATGATTGCTTCTTTCATTTCTTCTCCAAGGCCTCTGATTGCATTGATTATTTCATCTACTCTAAGAAGGTAGTCTACAATTTTTTCCTTTTCATCCCTTTTGATACTTTTAAACTAGCCTCTATATATTTGTAACTTGGCCTACTTTACCTTATCATCACCTTCATAAATGCTCTTTAACTTATTTCAGATATCTTGAGCATTTTGACAATGTATCACTTTGACAAACTCTAATTTTGTCAATCCATAAAGGATAACATTATTTGTATTGATATTGATTTCATATGCCTTCTTTATAACCTAATCAATAGGAGTTATGTCAAAAGTTGTATATCCGTTAACAACAAACATCCATACATCAAAACCTAATGAAGATAGATATGCTTCCATTCTAATGCTCCAAAATTCATAGTTTGATCCATAAAAGAAAAGTGCTTTATTTGATGAAGATCCTTCTTGACTAGCCAATTGTGTTCACTATTCCAAGATCTACTTGAGCTAATTAAGTTTTTTCTAAGGAACCAAGGCTATGATACCAATTGTTGAAACATAACTATATACTGAAGGGGGGTGAATCAGTAGATCAACTAAAACTAGTCTTTTAATACTTTTAAAGCAAATTTAAAAGCATATGAAAATTAAAATATAAATGTAGAGATCACCTACACAGACAAATACACATGACACTAGATTTATATGTGGAAAACCCAAAGGTAAAAACCAAGGTGATAATAGCTGCTATAATCTACTATTCTAATCTAGCCTCATAGTTAACACCTCACTTATCAAAACCTCACTAGTTACAAGCCTCACTAGCAAAACCTCACTGGTTACATTTAAGGACACCAATCCCCTAAATGAGAATCAACTCAGCTTAACCTCACTGGTTATAATATTTAAGGAAACCAACCCAAAGGAAATATTAATCCCCTAATTGAACACCATCTTGACTTTCTTAACAGTACCAAACAATTAGATCTATGGAACTACAATTCTAGATTACAAAATTGATTCATAAATGAATAAAAATCTATTCTCTATTAAATTCTAATCTATAACTACTCATTCTTTGCGCATTCTCTTTATGCCTTCTTCCTTTCTACTCCTTTCTTTCTATCTCTAGATATATCTTTATTCGACATACTTCATCTCCCTCTCACTCTACTCCTCTGTGTGACTAAATTATTTCTTTGATATAATTCAAATGGCTCCAGTAGCTTTTATTTTGTCTTAGATATCATATATATAAATAAATTATCTATGGTTCCATATCTTCTATGTGTTCACACTCAGACTATAACACATCATGCTAATTCTGGACTCTATTTCATTATGAATTGGACTATAAGTTTTATGCATCTCAATTCCATGCATCACACCATAAATGTAAGTCTATTTACTATCTATAGCATCTATTAGACTCAATTTTAATTCATAGGATCTTTAATTTAGATTTGATCAGTTGGATTGATCAATCTCACTATTTTTGTTGAGATATAAAGCTTATGTGCAAGTTCATGTATGTTCTTGTATGTTTTTCCACTTGTCTGTTAGAATTTAAACACTTTAAATATTGGCCTTTGATCTCTTTCTTCATACCATCTCCAAACTCTCTTGCTCCATCATATATATATATATATATATATATATATATATATATATATATATATATATATATATATATATATATACACGCTATTAAACTTTAATGTTTTACTCTTTAAAACACAGGGATTGATCTCCAGATCTTAGCTCCCACATGCCATTAGATCTCTAAAGATGTATGTTTTTTTATCTCTATCATAATGTTTAATGTTGAGATCTTTAACCCATCCCACTTATTCCTATATCTTTGGATCACTTTCACTCCATCGATATTCTCAAACCTGCTCAGTCTTTAACTTGTCATTGTGTCAATAAACATTGATCACGTTGTTCCATCTGAGTCCACTCACTCCATTGTATTTTTCTCATCCAAAATTTTACTTGTATATTTGAACTTACATGAACTATACCTTTACTTGGTCATTAAAATTTGACAGTTTGACATCATCTCACTACTTCTATTGTCTTTAGATCATTTTCAATCCATTGATCTTATTAGACTTGCTCAGTATTTAAATCATCACTATGTCAATAAACCTTGAGTAATTTATAGCATTTGAGTCCATTTGATCTATTGGATATTATTTTCATGTTCACCTATGCACTATTAGATCTTCTAACAAGCTCGATCATTAACTCTAATAAGATTAAGCTCATTAGGTCTCTATCTAACAAACTCTATGAGTGTGACACTTGTCACTTTTGTGCTCACTTAGAGATCCTTTTGACAATTTGAATTCATCATGCTCTATTAGATCTCCAATATCTAATTAATCACAAACCATTGATCTTCCAATCTAGCTCAAACTTTAACTCTGATAGGCTGACTCTCATTGCTCCTATATCTGAAAAAATCATGTGTTTGTGACACTTGGCATTAGTGCATTCACTTGGAAGGACCTTTGAAACTTTTACTTTATTTCTATTTATTATATTATCTATGTATGATGAAACAATAGCCATTGATCAAGATAGGACATATTTAAAGTCTTAGACTTAGCAAAATATAAAATCCTTTGATCATTATTCAAAGCTGGTTATTGCTAGGTCGAGGGGCCAGTTTCACAATGATAATGAAGGACTTGAGTTGTAACTTAAGTTATAGGTTCCTGACTATACCAATTCAAAATTAAAATATGAATTTTCTTGTTGATGCCATGGCTAAACCCTTAGGATTTTACTGTGAAACCCTGTACTATTCAAGATCCAAAATAAATCAATTCTAGGCTCATCTTTCTTTATCTAAACCTATGGACCATATATTCAAAATGCTCATGAAAAACCCATAAAATATATTTTATATGTTTTTATTCAATACTTCATGTGTGTCATTAATCTACACACTTAGACTCTTCTACCACAGAGCTAATTATGCTTAGAACATGCCTAGAAGGCCAACTTTATTCATGCATAAATCTTGTTGCGCTTAGTCGCATGACTTATAATTTAGTGCATATGATCCTCTAACATGGGGGATTCCATCCATATATTTAGATGATCTTGAAGCCTTCATATTTGAAAGATATGACATCATAAAAATTGCTTTTGAGCTTTATATTTCAAGTTACAAATCTGACTGTGGGAGAACATTGTCAAAAGGCCTTAGAACCCTACTTTGCTCAAACATATCTTTTATCATACTCTATCGAGTGACTTGAGATTTAGCACATATAAATTAGAAATAAAAATGAATATACCCATGTCATCATTTTTTCCTAACACTTCTATGTATGAAAATCCTAACCTCACTAATATGCTTACTTGGTTTTGTTTAGACCTTTTTTACAAATTTGGCTAAGTATAGAAACTGAGTGGATTTTGTCCAAGTAGCCAACTTTACATGCCAATTTCTTCAATTTTTTTCATCACATGTCTTTAAATATGGCACATAATAACTAGGGACTAATGTGATCACAACCATATGACCAGTTCCCCCTAACTCTTCCACATGTGGAAATGGTGACATAAGTAAATTACCTATTCAAATTTTCCACTATAGACTCAAAATGTCTAGATGAATAATATGAGGAACTAGATGACTTTGATTCATTAACGTAAGCATTTCAATCATTTTTAACCTCTTATATGATTCTTTATACATTTGCAAATCACCATGCTCAACCTTGAGCATCAATGACATCCATAATCACCCTTTTTACATCAATGACCTTTTGACATCAATGACAATCATATTACCAATAATATCCCCCTTTATCATTGATGTAAAACTAAATGCTTTGATATTTTACTATTCATCTCCTTCTCTAAAATTGATTACATTGGCTTTTGATAAGTATGAACTAAATCTATTCATACCAAACTTGCTCCCCCTTAGGCAATGACACATTTTTCTAGTACTCAACTTGGACACTTGCTCTGCTTCTTCCAAACTTTTATAGGGATCATTTGTAATTTTTATCTAAAATTTTATAAAGATAATTTTCCCTTTTTCTTCCCCTTTAACATGAATGGCAATGGGACTCCTTCTCACTATTTGTCCAAAGTGTCCTCCCCATTTATCAGATAAAGGAGTTTATCCAATAACCTGCAACCATTAACTCACTAGAAATTTGCAAAAAATATGCATAATTGAGTTGCCTTTTATTCTTCTACTAGGGATCAAAAATGATTTTATGATCCTCCCCCTAGACTCATGATCTATCACTAGTATATAGTGATGTGATATAATAGCTTGCATATAAGCTTACTAGCCTTCTATCTTAGTCTCTTATTATCTTCTGATATTAGGAATTGACCAATTTCAAAGTTCTTCTACTCTGACCCTTCTTGATCCTAAAAGATTTAACAATTTATCTCCCCCTTTCTCTATACTTTTCATTAAGGGCCTACCTATAGCATACCATAACTTCATTTAACACATGCATATCATCATTTTACACATGTTCTCTTACTTAGGTGACCCAAATTCTTTACACAACCTAAGATACACAATGTTAAGGGTTTTGTTCATTATAACCCTTATGCCAAATGAATCTACAAACCACATATATATATAAGAGGTACTCCAAAAATCTCATTATGTCATATTGAAACACTTATTTTGTCCCTATAGACACTACATACATAGCACTTGACGTGGTTTGGTCAAGTCATCATCAAAACCTACTTGAGTTCACATTTGTAGTAGACATCACTTACTTCTCCACTAACAAGGGTCTTTGAAGAATCATAGATAGATACACCTTACATCACAATGTCCTAAAATAATGTGAAACAAGGAATTTCCCACAACTTGTCATATTCCTTCTCCTCCTTGGTTATCTTATTATTTAGGTTCGTCTTCTTCATCTTAGGCTTAAGAGAAGTAACATGCTCATCCATACAATGTTTTCCTTTTATCATATGATTATATTAACAATACATGGAGACAATATGTGGTATACCTTTTCATCTAATGAATCTTCCTTACAAATCAAAATCTCATCACTAGACATAAAATATTGATGTTTTATACTTGATACTTTATCTATAGTATCAGGATGTTCACTTGAATCTATACATACCTTAGAACTATCCTCATCCAACACCTTGGACTTCTCCTTGAGATTTGTCTTCTCATTCTCAACATGTGCAGACATTGAGAGCTCCTGACATTTTCCAACCTCTATAGCATTTGGCTTTATATTTCATTTTCCATACATGTTTGGGTTGCTTATATGTCTTATTGGGCTTACTTTTCTCTTTTTTCAGATAATTTTGAACCCTTTTTCATACTGGGAGGCATGCTTTTCTTCTTACTCTATACTTTTTATCTTACAAAGCTTGTTCTATAATGTTTAACTATGTGACCAAAATTATTGTAATTATAACACACTACATTTGTATCCAACAAGGGTGAAAATGAATTTTTACTTACAAAATTAGTTCTCTTATAGGTAAAACTCTATAATTACTAGCCTTATGACCAAAATTATTACAACTATAACAATAACCATATAAAGATGAGGAATACCTAGTCATGGCTTTTCTTTGTGCAGGATGGGGAGTTCTTAAATTTGGCTTCTTCAAATGTCTCACTCTTGTGTAACCATCTACATCAACTACCTTTATCCTTTGCACCTTCCTTGAGTTTGTAGAGATGGACTAATTATTATTTTTCCTTTCCTTAGGCTTATTTTCATTTTTAACTTTCTTCATATCATCAGTGCTTGTATCTATCTTTGTATCCTTGACAGCTTTCTCTTTCTTTGATCCCTATCCTTCTACTTTGAAGTTGTCATATGATTTAGTAGATATATTGGTCATGTGACTTTTCCATTTTTCATAGCCAAGACAAGATTTCCATTTTTATGTCTTTTTAGAGATGATCAATTCATCAAGAATATTTGATCCTCCTTTTATCTTTAAACATTTGTCTATTTGGTCTTTAGTTTTTTCAAGTTATTTTCTAAAAGACACTATATCTAATTCTACCCTCATACACTCAAAAAATTTTAATTGTAATTAAATCTTGGCTATATATTCTATTATTTTAACCTATTCAAATAAGTATACATCTTCTTGAGTCATTCACAAACCTATCTCTGGTCCACTTCATTAATTCTACTCATGAACTTCTTCTTACACTTCACTAACTTTCTTTGTAGGTAATCCTTTAGATCTCTAGAACCAAAACTTGTTTTAGTTTTAAAAGAGTTAAAATAATTACTTTAATACTATTAAAATATCATTTCATATCTATCTTACCCTAATTAAAGTTTCCAAACAATTCTTAATCCTTACAATCACCCTTCTTTCTCTCAATGCACTCTATAAGCTTGTAGCCCTTATTTTAGCTTTTGTCCTTTATCTTAACCAATTTGTCACCTATCCTAAGGGTATAATAATTTTTTTTGATTATCCTTATCTCTATTTACCCCATCATAAAGTTACAATACCAATCTCATTATCTTTCACCACAACCTGACCTTTTCTCTCTTATCATTACCCCTCTTTAGGCTTAATTTAGCCCTATTTTCTTCTCAATGATAGAAATCAATAATATTTCATACCATTGTACCCCAAAACCAATATAATATCCTTTTTTATACTTATAAATTCTAAACTACAAAATTTGACATGTTTTCAATGGTGGAATCTCTCAGAATAAATCAAACCTTAATCTAGGGTTTATTCTTTCTTGTTCTAGGTCAAAAGCTCTTTAAGTTGCATTGTTTTGTTGTGTCTAGTTTCAAACACCCAAATAATATTTATGAGGTCTATATGGATGTATTACATCTATTCCAATCCTTATAAACTCACTTCTATTTCACTATCTACCTTTTATAATCAATAAATCTTTGACTTTGAGAGACAATCAGACTGCTACAAGTCTATGAGGATGTTTCAACATTTTTTTCATGTTCCAATGCAAGGAATGATTTATATAAAAAAATTTATAGTATCCAATATGTATCATCACCCTATAAATCTAGGAAACCACTATATATATCCCTTTCTCTTTAAAATTATCACACACAGTCCTATAACAAGAAAGAGTATACATGAATCAAGGGTCTTTAGTGATGTTCACTTTCATTCAAAGGTTTCCCTTAATTTTGAAATAGTATTTGAAATTTTAATCAATATAAATTTGATTACAAATAAACATCTAGGAATCACCATCCTTTATCATCATTCCTTTCTCAACCATCATTTCCATTATTATCTCTTTACATACAAAATAAGGTCTCAATAACTGTAAAATAGGATGTGCCCCTTACCATTGGACTTATCACTTCTTAAGCTAGCATCTTGGGGTTCCTTTCTCATTATTTTATTCAAACTTCTACCACTTACCTATTATATCTTACTTCATTATTTGATACACTATAATAGGGTATGATATATATGCAGGGTTTCTACATTCTATGCATTTAGTAAATAGGGGTCTATGCAACTACACCTATAGGTATTCAAATCCATACACTTATTAATAAGTTATTGATATTAGTGGTTAGTATCGATTACCCTATTCCACATTCATTCACTATCATCAAACCTTATACAAATCTTGAACCAATCAACATTGTTTAAAATAAGGGACTCCCAAACTACTTGCATAGGGTTTCTTTGTCACATGACTTACCTTTCTTAGTGTGATAGAGAATATTTCATGAAATTTTATTTATTCCCACACCTTGTTAAACATATTATTTAACATGCACAGTAAAATGGACCAATTCTATCTTTAAGGGACAATCAACTATCTTTCCATCATTTTACAGTGATATAAATGGATGTATCACCTGAAACAGGGTAATAACATAGGGTTTAAATCATCCAATGATTCATATGTTGATTCCTATAATTTTTTTAGTTCCTTTAAACTCTCAGAACATCTCAGTAATGTGAGGATCAAATATATCACCATCTTTACTTCACCAAGTTATAATTTATGATTCTTGTTCAAACCTGCAACATAATACATATAAAAACATGTTTATGGCCTCAAGGTCCTACAATGATAATGTAAATAAATTAAAATAACTAAGAATATCAATAACATCAATACACTTAATCTTATTCCTTATTTAATCCTTAAATCACCAAAAATATTACAACTTTGTCCTTTAGGACCATATCATCTTCTTGAAGGGTTTCATACAATATTTTCATTCTCAGACCCCTTCTCCCTCTTATTTGAGAGTTATCCCTTGTCTCTTCACATCATCCTCTCTACATTGATGTAAAATACTCTCTTTTTCCAAATTAAATGTTGGTTTTTATTGGAAGTTATATCAACTTCTTTTTATATAATCACCTCAACATGAGGTTTATATGTCTAGACAAGAATATGACCACTAATATAATGTTTTTGACATTATACATGAAATACCTTTCTTATGACTTACATGAACCTCCTAAACCAACTTATTCACCTAACACCATAAAACTTACAACATGGCCCTCTTAATCTCTTTTATAATATTTGAATATTTGAATTCTTGTTTAGATGGAAAACTCCTAAAGACCACATAACATAATTTCATAACTCCAAATGGGCTCCATGGACCTAAATGGACCTAAAATGGTCCCTTAAACTCATGGAAACCATAATTTTACCTAATTTTGACCTTCTTAATGATAAAACACAAAAATGGATTTTTTTTGGCTTGATGCTCGTACATCACAAAGTATTGTCAACTATTTCCTAAGCCAAATTTTTTTGGCCTACCAAGTCCAAGTATACAAACTATGTTATTTCATATCACTTTTCACTATTTAATTAATGGGTAAATATATTATAATAAACTTTTTATTGAATTTTTTTATAGAAATTAGTTGACCCATGAAATCTTTTTTCTTCATACATGCTGCTAGATGATGACCAATCTACAATAGTTTTTACCTTTACTGGGTCCATTCTTAACCTATTATGTGAGACTAAAAATCCTAAATATATTAAATAATATTTCATAAAGATGAATTTCTATAAGTTGACCAACAATTTATGTTAGCAGAGGTTCCTCAAAACCCTTCAGAACATGCTAATTTAGAGATATCTTGTGCATGGAATAATAAAAGTAAACATTTGATGGTAATTCAAACTAAATATATTCATTAATTAGACAAAATAGGTAGATATAAAAAATAAACATATGCTTATTATAATTTTAATAGTTATTACAAATTCATATAAATAACAAACTAAATCAAACAAAGTACTCATTGCACATAGAATAATGATAAAAGATACATAGAAAAATCATTTCAGAACAATGTGTATTAATCTCTAGCACATCATAACCATATACAAATACAATTGAAAACTATATATAATATTTTACCTAACATTATATCTTCATCTTCCATCCTTTTAATATGCCCAAAAGGAGTGTCTCTTCACATTATGATGTCTAGCATTTTGTTTACATAGGTTGAATACATACAAAAATATTATAAAAAAGATAAAATGAGTGAAAATCATACATGTGTCCAATGACTATGCTCTGTGATTTTATATCCATATTATACACTCAAAATTTTCATAGACTTAAATATTTGTCTTGTTCCAAGATAAAGTCATAGCATGGGTTCTTGATTTGAAGCTCGATTGAGGAAGTGAACTAGAAACAAGAGTCATGGTTATTGCTCTAGGTTCCATTTATTGATTTTCACCCCCACCATTTTAGTTTTTCAACTAAATAGTTTACTATTCTACCACATTTTTAAGTATTTAATAGACTAGATTAACCAGGTGACCACCCTTTACAATTTTTCAATGAACTTGGCCGCACTCCTAATGGTTAAGGTCATTTTACAAAATTATACCAGAAAGTTGTGAAAAGTACAAAATTGGAACTACACATTACCTACTATGTAGGTGGAAGCATACTATGTGTTGTTTGTGTAGTAGTTTGTCTAATTATGGAATTGATGGAGGAGTGGATGAAACACTTACTCCTTTAGAAACTATTGGTGGAGGATATTGTGGTTTCTAGATAGCTAGTTGTGCACTTGTGGCACTCTTCTTCTATTAAAATAATTTTTGAAACTATTGAATGGGAATGTATTACAGTTCATCAATAATTTGTGCAATGGAATAATCAAGTTTGGATAATTCTTGCTTTAACATATTCTAATAAATCACCACTTCTTGCACCATTAGCAATATGCATAGTATGACTTGAGTCACCCTTAAATTTTGAATTTCTTCATCATTAGTGATGGTGATGAGTGCCCTAGCATTTTATGTGTTTATTGAGATGTCATGTGATAGTTCATCCAATTTATTTGCATTCCTTTGTGCCTAAATGCCTACAAATGAGTTGTGTAGAGTCTCATTATGCCACATTTATAATTTTTGCATGGTTGTATCCCTTGAATCCAATAATTGCTTGAGTGCATTATTTATTGTTTTAAAAATAGTCATGTGATCTTTCATGATAACTTTGGCTTTATCTATTATGTTTAACTCTAGATTAGCTATGGTCAATGACTTGTTCAATTGTTGCTTCCAATACAACATACCTTGTGTTATCTACTTGTCTTGAAGCATAGTTATGTCCAGAACCTATTCATAATCCTCAAATAGATAATAGATGGCCTCTATTTTTACCTTTATATTTTGACCTTATACTCATATAATTTATAGATTGTGTGTATCTAACTAGTCTTTTGTGAATTGTGCTAATAAATATGATAATTTCTTGTCTTTAGACATTGTCTGGTTACCTAAGACTTGGGTCCTTAGTGTAGGACAATTAGTTTCAATGGTTTACTATGCATTGGGGAATCAAAGGCTCAAGTTTATGTTTTCCTCTCACAACTAAAATAATTCCTAGTATAAGACAAAATCCTTCTACGTAATTAAATCTTAGAAAGTAGTTATGCCTTAAATTTGTTTGATTAGCGACAACTAAGAAACATCCAAAGAGTTTCCTATGCAGTCATAGTCAAATCCATAGATGCTATTGTAGTTATTTTAGGGGCCACCATGAACTATGTCAATAAAATCAAAAAGGTAGTGCATCAATTGGATGATGTGGGAACATCCCATATCCATTAGTTAGTGATTTTTAGTATATCTTGAGAAACATCATGCAGTGTACCTCCTTGTGTTACAAGTACTAGTCACAATGTGCTTTGTGCTTGTTAATTAGATTTTTCCTCTATCTCTTACTTTGATTTAGCTTAGGATTAAACTTTATCCTTTGCTTTAGCCTCAAATTTAGTTTTGGCTTTTGTTTCAAGTTTAACCATAGCTTTTATTGTAGGCTTGGCTTTGGATTTAGCTTCTTTCTTCTCAACTTCTTGCTTAGCATTTTGCTTTGCCTGAGCCTTCATAATTATTGATGCTTCCTCTTTCTTTTTTTTCACATCATATTTTTTTTTGTTTCTTTGTTGTTTTTTTATTGTGCTTTCTTCTTTGCCTTTGTTTCATCAGTGCTCTTCTTTTAAGCCTCTATTTTTGTAACTTTATTTTTATGTTCCCCCTCTATATTCTTGCACTTTGCCTCTCACTTTTTCTTCTTCCTCTCTTCCTTTTCCTTCCTCACAACCTATTTTTTCACCTTTGATGGATCTTTTTATTCTTATGTAGTTTCATATTGTGAGTCTAGCTATGGCAAGGTGGTTTCTTCAAGTATGTCTATGGGGGTAGATGACTATAGTACTGTAACTGACTTAGAATCTTCTAAAGAAGATGATTCCTAGACAATATCCTGCTATGTATCTATCTTATTTTTAGAGGTTAGAGGTAGAGTGAGGCTCTCTTTTTTCCTCTTTGCATATTGGGATTATGATTTTGGTTGTGCTTCTTATACTTTTTTTATACCACTCTCTTTACCTAGTTCTATAAAAGGCACCATTGGGTCTTTGATCATTGGAAAGGGTCAATATTTAGCATGCATATGATGTTTTCACATCAAAGGTGGTGTTAAGATTTGTTTTGATGATATTTATGCTTCTTGCATAGTATAGGATCCTACAGTTGCATATTCTTAGAATAGTTGGTCCTAAAACTATTGTTTGGATGCTTATTCATCAAAAATATCAACTATAATAAGATGAGTTTGGGTTATGTCCACCCATAGGTCTTGTCTTACCTAATTCTACACCTGAAAAGTGTGCACTAATTTCCAAAATAAGAATTCTTTCTCTTCCTACTCATAAACATCATTGTTGATGTTTGTGAGAATGGACTATAAAACTTCATGCTCTCTAACTCTTAAATTTGTTAAATCATATTCAATTGTTATCTTTAGAACATGTTTCTTATCAATCTAGGAATTTTTATGGCATCCTCTTTTTTAATTTTTATGGTGAGGATCAATGCATTGGTGCCTTCTTCTTTCCCTTATCCACATGTGTTAGAGTTGTTGTTGATTGTGATGTTGCATGTAGTTTTGATTGTGCCTATGGTTATACTAGTTTCTGGGTACCTAGGGGAATGAAATACAAAGGTTTCACTAATCTAACTACAAGGGATTTTAATCTCAAAAATTCTACCTGTGCATCCAGCATGGTGATGAAAAATGGTAGTAGAGTTGTTGCATTGGGTAACTCATGCACTTTGATTTGTATGCCATTGTGAAACCTAGTCATTGATGCATGTTTTCCTAGATACTACATCTTGGGGTACACTTGGGTGTGAATTGATCATGGATTGGATCTCCAACCACCATGCATTGAACCTCCCTAATTGATCATAATATTTCCCTATTTTTATTGATGTAATGTTGGTAAACATAATAGTAGGCCAAAAATCTATAGCTATATTGAATGGGAATTTCAATGATTTCCATTGTGTGAAACAAAGTATTAGTACCAAAAATTTATATTGAAATGCTTGCATAGTGCCATTGAGGATCTTCTCTATGTTTATTATGAGATCAGAGGCCAAAAAATTGGGTTAATTAAAATATTCATAGAGGCATATCATGTGATATACAATGTCTACCACTCTTTTTATTGCCTATTTTGATTTCTTTGTTCCCTACTTTGCTTACTTCATTGTCTTCCATAATATTTATTGATACATCCATTAATAATGTGAACCAAAACATCATCCAAAAAATCAATGGGCATTCCCTTACCTACCCTTGTACTATATTTTTATTTGGTGCCGGAGTAGATTGGTGGAGTTATGGATATTTAAGGTAGGATATATTTACCACAAGATGCTAGCCATGTTTCTCTAGCCATAGTCTTAGAAGTGTTGGATACGGTAATATATAGTGATAAGTGAATTACACCTTAATTATACCTACTTATTAGGGTAAGCATTACCTCATCTAGTTTGCCAAAAGTAGGTAGTTTTATTAATTGTTCAACATTTGAGCCTCAAAATATATGTTAAAGTCCTAATTCCCCTACTTTTGTTTATTTCTATGGGTCTTGGGTAAATAGAGTATCTTCAACTACATAAATGAAATCAAAGGGGCATGGATAATGATATTTGGATTGCCTTAGTCCTAATCCAATCCCCATTTCCTCTTTTTTAATATCTATAAGTGGGATCAATAGTTATGCCCTATCTATGATTGTTGTTGTGGCTTGTGTTGAAAACTTTCTTCATTTGGTCTAATCTACTATGAAATTTGTGCACATTTGTAATTTTTTTATATGCCCAAAGAATTGTAGTAATGTGATCCTCCTAATCATCTATTTGAATATTGTATATTTTTGTCAACATTTTGATCAATACTTTGTTTGAAGTTTCAACTTTCCCATTTTTTTTAGATGATAAGTTGTGATCTTATGGTGTGATATCATAAAATAATTAGAGAGACTCTTGATTGTGTTATTGAGGAAGTGATTACCTCTGTCACTAACCAACTTGATTAGACATCCAAAACATGTTATGATAATTTCATACAAAAAATTAGTGGCATCCTTCACACTACAGTTTAATGTCACAATAGCATCCACCTATTTTGTAAAATAGTCCATTGTGGCAATGATATATTTCACATGAATATATATTCTTGCGGGATTTATATTTTTTAATGTCCCTTTTTGGGTTAGAATTGAAATAAAGGGGTTTTCTAATAAACCCTTATTAAATTGAAATAAATAATAAAATATTACATCAAACCCTAGTTTCTAGAGATAGATGATAAGTGAAAATTGAATACCCCAAATCACTATGCAAGATGGAATAAAATAACTTGTAACCCTAACAATCCATATCTCCAAAAATCCATGAGATATATGGCTACAAATGAGGGTTTTAATCCCCAAACCCCAGTGCCACCCTTTGATGATTTGTATCAAACATTCAATGCCTATTTTACTTACACAAACTTATTCAAACACTTGAAAATAATTGGTAATAATTATGTAAAACCTAGAAAGTATTAAAGCATTCAATTAACATTCAATATGGTTCAAAATAGTCTAATAACCTTTCCAGTTCAAGTCATCCATATACAAAAAATAATAGAAATAAATATAAGTTGTTTAAGTCTTCAATGGAATCAAAGGGGATCCCAAATATTATGATATATATAAATAAATTATCTAAATAATATTTAGAAATATTATTTTCCATAAATAGCATAATGTGGTCATTCGATGACCTCCAAAATCACTCAAGACTAAGTTGCCTAGTTGGAATAATATAACAATAAATCCACAAATCCTAGGAGAGGGTTATTCCCTTATAGATAAACCCTTAATGGGGTATTCCACATAAGTGACCAAACCTCCACCCTCTAGAGCTCCACAATTTTTTTTGAATGGCTTCCAATATAAATCCACATAACCCTAACACACCACCACACTTGCCAAAACAAGCCACTACCCTAAAAGAGGGTCAAATCCCTGAATCACTAAATCTAAAATGTAATTAAAACACCTAAAAGTAGTGCTACCCTGAATAGGAGTGGATATTTTGATCTCCAAACCATTGTGTCCTTGAATGTTTTCATCTTTATTTCCCTTAGCCAAGCATTTCTTTCTTTATCCTAAAAATCAAAAATCATGAATTCATGGTAACTTTTGACCATTTTGACCACAAGACAAAATGGGTCAACCCCCTATAGTCAAAAATTATATAGGGGCCTAATATTTCGTAAGAGGTTGTTTTATATTTTATTTAATGTCATATCATACATTTTTTCCTTGGTCATAGTCCATGTTAGTTCTTCTATCATTTGATGTCATTTAGGGGTCATAAATGGGCATTAAATGAAATTGGTATGGTTTTAAGTTGTGTCCATGTGTTATAAACTCCTATTTAACATCCAATATGTTAGTCTCTATCAGACATGTTAGATTCTAAATGAAAGCTTGCAAGTTATAACTAAAAATCAAGAAAATAAGCCAAAAAGAGGGAGTTTCAAGAGGTGTATGACCTATGAGAGAGAATGGAACATGGGAGAATCCTTTGGAATGTATATTTTACTTCCAAAGACTAATTTTCATGTTTTACATTATTTTTAAGTGTCAATTATAGTCAAAAACCATTTACTCTTCCATCACTCCACTACGCACATGAAACTAGTTAATAGGTTTTGGGTTGGTACAATCAGTAAGAGAAGTTTCATATCAAATGCATTTTGGACTGATAGTAAAAATTTTCATCTTAAATTTAATACTTGGAGAGTAAATAATTGTGTCTTATACATTATGAACCATCTCTAACAAGTTAACTGTGTTTTTATGCCTATGATTTCCCACACCTTATAGTTTTGCTCTTGTTTGAACTACTTTGTACAACTCAATTAGTGATTTTACTTCCAAATCATTTTTAATATATCCTCTCTTAATTTCCATTATTATTTTAATGGTTTGTAAATATTTCATGGTCCAAATAGTTCAAGGTTGCAAGTTGATGTTCAAAGTGAAGTTATAGTCAAGTTCACTACTTATAGAAGGTTTGGTTCTAAAAAAGGTTTTATGTAGTTGTGATATTATGTTATCCATGTATCTCATGTCAAATAAATCATTTTATTCATGATTTGTCTTACAAGTTCATGCTTTGGTTCAAACACATAGTCATATTATGTTATAGTCAGTCTTTTGCTTATTACAACTACAATCAAAGTGTTTTGATATTTTATAACATTTATGGAGGATAAATGGAGATTAAAAAATATGTTTTACATGTTCTTATTTTATTAAAAATCAACTAATCCCCTCAAAATATCACAAGAAGGAAATTTAATAGTCAATGCTATGTCTATACAAAGTCAACCATGAATGTTCACCTTGAGGTGCCATGGAGAGAGAGTATCATGTTAGAATGGAGAAATTTTTACATGTTTCAATACCTAAAAAATTTAATAAGATCCATTTGAGAATTTACATAAGGCACAAGACTAGTTTCAAGTTCATGTACCATACAAACTAGTTACTCAATCACCACTACTTGGTCTGTAACTATGTTAGTATCTACAGGAAGGTTAAAATGTTGAAATAGGGTATAACAACTTGTTTCAAACTTTGTAATGTTTGTGATATTTATTTAAAAACATTTATGGAGAATTTAAAATTCTTATAAGGTCATTTATCTTATACTTATCCTACATTCCAACTCCATTACCTGTATACATGCAAAAGTCCACCTACTGGTGGCACCATAGAGACATAAAGGAGTTGTACAAAGGAGTATTGAAATGCCTTAAAGCCTTATTGAGATCTTAAGAGGTTTAACATACCATAATATACATGTGTGAATAATTATGTTAGTTTTTATTCTCAATATTTGCTTCAAGAATTGATGACTATGAATTCAGGGACCCTATCCATAAAAACACAAAAGAGAGCACTCACCCTTTTTGGAGATGTCATGTGATAATGTCATGTTAATTTTTGATCACTATAAATATATCCATATTTTAGTATCCAAATATGAGAATATCCTTGAAAAATTATTAAGACATATTATTAGTAAAAATTAGTTTTTGGAGGGATCCAATATGTATATTTGTTCACTAAGGTTTAAAAATGATATCTACAGGTTTGGAACTTCAAATGTCCCTCACACCCAAAGTTGTAATGTAATGGTATCTATCACCATGAAAAATGGTTATAATAAGTTAAGGAGAATAATTTTGTTTCAAATAAAACCAATTAAACTTAGATCATTAGGGCTTGGCCTAATGGGTACACCTACAAGTGTACTTTGGTCAAAAAGACCACCTACAAGTGACTATAGGTGTCTACAGTCCATCGAATAAATTTAGACATGAATACATAATGGATAAGTATAGATAACATCTCAAAAAAATTTCAAAAACTCCTATATGTATCATGGATCACACAACATAGGAATCAAATATGATATCCACCTACAAGACCCCTGCTAAGTCAACTATAATTGACTGTAGGAAATAGTGAATAAGGGGCAGGGTGCTATTGAGGTTAGCATTGTATAAGCATGATGTAGATAGGTCAAAATCATTTAAAAATTAAATTTAAAGGATTAAATAAGGCTTATAAATTATTTTCAAATCTTAAAACATATAAGGTCACCTACAAGTGTGCCTTTTAAGTAAAAAATATAGTCAACATTTACACTCAGTCCAGACCAGTTAGATGGAGAAGTATGTAATGAGAAGTGCTTGAAATATTTGAATGGTAATTAGTCATGGTAACATATTTATTAAGGTATTAATTTCCCTAGGAGACCTTAAAAAAACAAATAATTCATATAAATATTTAATTAATGCAACCTATAGTCTATATATAGGCCCATGCACACAGTCATTTCTCACAGTCTACCTTGGAGATTTTATGAAGAGGGAGATATCCATGTGATAAAGGTATAAAAAATTATGTATATCATATTAATATCTTATATAATTTATCCATATATACACCTTATTTGGGAAAATAGGGGAAGTTCCCTCTATTTTATCTCAGATAGATGACACTCGCTAAGAGTGTAAACCCTATAGTTTTAGAGGTAGTGATACCTTAAAATAAAGTTTGGAGTAAGATGTAATATACATTTAAAATTATGTAAATTTATGTATAAAAGATAAGAACACAATAGGGTGATTCAAAACTCACAAAGTGTAAACAGACCTACGTGATCTTAATTAGGCCTAAATCCCAACTAGAGGGTTTAATTCCATCTTTAGTGTTAGATGAAAAATATTATGAGTTTGATCATGTTTTTAAGGAGGAATAATTTATGTATAATCCCTTGGTATGCATAAAATTCCATAGTAAATCCACTTTTGGTCAAGACCAACTCGGGCTTATATAAAATGATATATAAAGCTCAATAGGCTAGTTTAAAATGTTCACATCTTAATGGAGGTTGTGCATAGGAGCTCAAGGATATTTGGAAAGTTGAGGAGGGTATTTAAAATTTATTT
>JARHVA010004659.1:1360000-1362500 GCA_037957365.1 Torreya grandis
GAAGCTTAACAAATGTGTGCTTTCAAAACCCTAAATATATAACAAACACTAGATTGGTCTAGGTAAACAACATAAGTACATAATGGAAATCATTGTGCTTGTAGCTATAAGTACAATTTTATCTAGATATAAGGTGTCTGAGAGATCAAAATTATAACCCAATTAAGTACTATTTTATAAAAATAGAATGAGATGAATGATATAATGGGTTTATAAATCATTTGCTTCTCTGCAAATGGTTGATTAAGCTGCTATTTATATATTGGTTACTTATGTGTAGTACATGATTATATTAATATGAATAAGTGTTTAGACTTACTTAACACATAGTGGTGTATCATGATGTGTGTTTATATGTTATGTTGCTTTGGAATGGTAGTATGCAGTTTAATCTTAGGGTATATATGAATGATATAATCATGTACTTTCTTGATTGTTATTAGGTATGTGGATCATTTAATTCTTATTATCATAAGTTTGTATTAGGTGTTATTATGTAGTTGGGAACCTATGATAGTATGGGATGTCATGGGGTACTATAGTAGAAAAGTATGATATATCTAGATGGTACATATTGTAATTATTATGCCTAAACTCATGTCTATATTTGATTGTTTTATCATATATATACTAGTTATTGCTATGGATAGTGTGTTTTGTTACAATTGATAATGACTTGTTTTGTTATATATAATTACTTTTATAATGCTATGTTTCTATGTATTTAAGACTACTTTATATGATTGATTGTGAAAATTAATTGTTGTCTTAGAATACTAAGATATATAAATATGGGTTATCATAGGTGTAGTAAGTTTGGAAATAAATTATGGTTGTTTTTGATAAAGTAAGGTGGCAGACCAGGGGCCGAACCCTTATAGAGTAAAAAAGACAAGAAGGCAATCAAACAAAATATGCCTTCTGAGAAGAGATGGCACTAGCAGAGTACCAACAGACACAACAAACAAAAGAAATAATAAATAGAAAGATGAGAGTCAGAGAGGTCTCTCCTTACATAACCATTGATTTGAGAAGATCATTTAGTTTCTCAGTATTCTTTGCATTGATATCAAGCCCAGTATTACCCACTTCTTTTAGCATAGACATGTTCAAGAGAATAAAATTTTGGAGCCCAGTGGTGAAGTTCTGCTCCAGCTTCTGAATACAATCCTTCAAGGAATCAATTTTAGATTTCAAACCAATCTCATTCTCAATTTCCTTATCATCTTCCTCCACATACATTTTCCCCCCTTTGTCATCAATTTTCATAATGCCAGCACCATCTTCCTTAGTAGCCTCAAATTCCCTAGTCTCCTGCTTCCCTTCAGTATCCTCAAAAATTTCTTGGACTTCCAATTCTTTAGACTCTTCCTCCTGGGTGGCTTCCTCTGAAGCACTCTCTAAATAGTCAATAATCTTGGCCTTAAGAGTGGGTTTACCAGCAATCCACCCTGATATTTGAACTCTAGAGGAGAAGCCCTCGTTATTAACCTTAGAAGACATAAGATTTACCACCTTGACCCCCCGTGGTCCTATCAAGATTTTTATGGGTCCCCACAGTGGTCCCCCCAATATTATCTTCCTCCACATCAACCTTCCTCTTCTTGCCCTTCTTTCTCGCAAAGGAGCTAGGGGTGTTAATAGGGGTTTCTTCTAGTGTAGAGAAGGAGACTTCTTTAGTTTTGGTAAGAATAGGGGAAAAACAAGACTCATCGATAACATCACTAGACAAAGGATTAGAAGATATATCCCCACTATCAATTCTGATAGTCATGGATGGCTCAAGGTCTCAGTGAAAATTATACAAATATAAAATGAGGCCCTAGTGTAGGGGGATAGGATTCATATCCAATTTTTTAGACATTTTTGCTCTCACCATAAGGATAGAATGTTCTATAGAGGAGAGCAAGTAAAAAGGAAAATTAATGAGAGCATTACGCTTGAAGTGATTTAAAAGGGGGAGATGGTAATTATAGAACCTGGTAAATCATCCTTCGAGTGTGAAGTACTTCATGAGGATGAATCACACTCTATCCCATGGCTTAATTAGTTTAGCATGCTCGAATCCTCTTTGGTAAGGAACAAGTTCTTCACCTTCACCCAGGAACAGTTTATGACTTGAGAGATCCATAATTTTTGTCTTCCTTTGTAGCTTTATCCCCTACATAGACATTCCTTTAACCATAGCAATCACCTTTTTAGAAATCTCAAAACTGATTTTGCCAATAGTGACTCACCTTTTAACCAAGACCTCACAAATTACTCAAACAAGTTTTCATCAAACCCATTGAGCCTTTCCAGGTATGGGCTAATCCCCCCTTCTTTACAGTAATGCCAAACCATTAGATTATCTTTGAACTCATAGTAGGAGACTAGTTCTATTTGAATTTGGTCTCCTCCCATTTTAGATATAGACCAAACCTGTAGAGTTCCTAATTTTAACCTTCGACTTTGAAGTGGTTACAAACCCTTACTCTTGATTATGCATAATGATAATGTG
>JARHVA010004659.1:1367500-1483182 GCA_037957365.1 Torreya grandis
AGTTAATAAATTTAGATTTGGTTATATTTCTAATTAAGCTTGAGATTTATGTTATTTCAAGATAATAGAATGTTTCTTAATTATATGATAATATATGATTACTTATTATGAACTTGTTTATGTATGCATTTACATTTTGAGCATATGAATGTATTATTTTAGTTGTATATTATTGCCTTATGATTATCATGTGACATGATCTAATTATCTATGTTGTGAGGTTAACACAGGGGAATTCATTCTTTGAGCATATTGGAGAGAGAGCATCATCGAAGAGGGTGATATAGATAGAGATGTTGAATGTCTACAGAGAGATGGAAAAACCCTATACACACATCACATAAATAGTAAATAGTAAATTCATAGTCAATTTGTTAACATTAACATGTTTTTGATGATTGATGCATTTAAATAATTGATTAAGCATAGTGATGTTGTGTTATTCATATTGATGACTAACTTAAGGAACATAACTAGATCTGCATTAATCATATTATCTTTAAGTTATTAATATTAATTATTTTTACTAAATAATTACTTATTATTAAATTATTTGAAAATATTAAAATAAAAAATAAAACCTATTAAAAAGAAAAAGAAGAAGAATTTTGGCATAAAAGTATATATATATATACAAAATAAAAATAAAATAAATAAAACTCTTTTAAATCAAAAGGTTAGGCATATCTTCATAAAGGATAATTTATAAAGAGTGGGGGATCATATTTATTTTGAGGAAATTGTAAAAGGAAAAAAATATTTAAAATAAAAGGGTAAGCTACGCCCTTATTTTTCTCTAGGAAAGGAAAAGAGATAAATGAGAGGTGTATGATGGCACACAGGGGATATAGAGAGAAGAGACACTTAGAACTGGAAGAGGTTGAAGAGGAAGTGTGTACAAAGAGTCAAAGGAATGATCATATAGATTGCTAGGTAGACAACGTAAATATTTTTTTAGAACTTGTTCATATATAAAATCTAGGTATTGGGTATTGCCTAATTATTGTTAAATTATCATAATGTTAAGGAGAAAATAGATAATTATTAATAAAGCTATTGATAAATATTAAAACTATTAGAGTTTGGTATATATTCAGGGGGTATTAGAAATTATAATATCCTTGAGGAAATATGTGTAATTATAATTATGTGGTCAGCTAGAAATACATCAAGTCTAATAATTTACCGAATATATAATCTATACCTTATACCAGTAATGATCGATTAGCTTATATGTCACCTTAATATTTAATTTTGTTAGAGATAGTTGATCTCTTATATATATCAAAATAAGTTGATTTGACCTCTTATGAGATTGTTAATATGATTGGGTGTATATTGGATCATAGCTTTATAACCAAATTGTACATATTTAAGAGTTATTATATTTTAGTCAAATTGAGATAAATAATAATATTGTTTACACTAAATAAATACTATTTTCATGGATCATATCCATATGGACTAATTTTGGATAAATAATAACTATATAATGGATCATAACTATAATTGCTATATAGTTGATCATGACTAGTTGACCTCTTACAAATTTGTTTTATGTTGATTAGCCTGCAGTGAATTATTATAACAAGATAACTTTTCTTTCTGTAACTACACCATACTATTAAATTAGGGTAGCAACTCAGTATGCATCACATACTATGAGATATGGTATGACTTCTTTATGGTATATATAAAGTTTGAGAAAGCAGTGATCTGAAATCATTGGGAGTATATCTTGAATCCATGAAAAATAGAATTCCCAATTTTAACAATCCCCTTGCTTCTCAACATTACCCCACTTCTATTTAGTTACATATAAATGTATGTTGAATAGTCTTAGTTGTATGGCATTTCAAGTTAACATAATTCCAATATGAATAGTTATATGTCAGGGGGATTTTAGGATAGATTACACCTTGTTGAGTCATTACATGTTAATTTTACATAGTTGATTAAATTAGTATCGGTGATTAAGTTCTAATGTTATTTATTTCTATTCCTCCCGAAACTTGTAGTCATGCCTTTCAAGGCATTGAAGATCTAAATGCCTATATGATAAATAATTGATGTTTTTTTTCTAGCCAAACTTATCAATTATGTGTTAAACCCAATATGAGGCACTCAACCCTTTTACTTATATAATTTTTAATGTGTGTGAGAGTTGAAGCATATATATTTTAATCCAACTTACTAATTTTATTAGCCAAGTAAAATTATGGCTCACTGTAAATTTTAAAGAGAATATTGATGTACAATAATTGCTATGTCATGTACAGAGGCCAATTTCTTTTAGAAAATATTTTGGTAGTCTTAAATTAACCCATAATATAGAATTTGGTAGGGGCTAGATATGTTTTAAAATATATATAAGAGGATTTGTGTTACTGCCTTCGGATTAAGGTATTGTTGTAGTTTAAATGGATAAAAAAAGAATTGGTGAAATATGTAAATTGTTTAATTTATAGTTTATTTAATTTAAAGATTTACTATAAATTATTATACATCGCCATACTCATGAGGGGTTAATAAGGTGAGTTTAAAATGACATGGGAATTCTTTAAATAAGATATTTGAATAAACAATGAACACTGAAAAGTATTTTTTGAAAAAAAATATAATATAATTTTTATATTGTAGTGGGAATATACTTGAATTTGAGTAAAAACTCAAATGAAAGTGAAAAAAAAAAAAATGTTTGAGATTTATGGAACACATGGGTTCATGTTCGGAAAAAAATATTAACTTAAATATATTTGGATTAACTTTGAGTTTAGCCATTCTTTTTTATGATAAATGATTAAATGAATATTATTAAATTTTTATAACCCTTAACAAGGTATGGAAAGGATAGAAAATTCAATGAAACTTCTTTATGAAAACAACGGGTCACCTTTTTATGTGAACTAAAACTCAGGGTGTGAAAGTAACATTAAAATAAGTTACAATAAGCATTATAAGAATAATGGGTATATATGTAGGTGTATTCTCGTGGTTATGTAAAAACCCAAATGAAAGTGTAAAAAAAATAAATGTTTGAGATTTATGGAACATATGGGTTCATGTTCAGAAAAAAATCTTAACTTAAATATATTTGGTTTAACTTTGAGTTTAGCCATTCTTTTTTATGATAAATGATTAAATGAATATTATTAAATTTTTATAACCCTTAACAAGGTATGGAAAGGATAGAAAATTCAATGAAACTTCTTTATGAAAACAACAGGTCACCTTTTTATGTGAACTAAAACTCAGGGTGTGAAAGTAACATTAAAATAAGTTACAATAAGCATTATAAGAATAATGGGTATATATGTAGGTGTATTCTCATGGTTATGTAAAAACCCAAATGAAAGTGTAAAAAAAATAAATGTTTGAGATTTATGGAACATATGGGTTCATGTTCGGAAAAAAATCTTAACTTAAATATATTTGGATTAACTTTGAGTTTAGCCATTATTTTTTATGATAAATTATTAAATGAATATTATTAAATTTTTATAACCCTTAACAAGGTATGGAAAGGATAGAAAATTCAATGAAACTTCTTTATGAAAACAATGGGTCACCTTTTATGTGAACTAAAACTCAGGGTGTGAAAGTAACATTAAAATAAGTTACAATAAGCATTATAAGAATAATGGGTATATATGTAGGTGTATTCTCATGGTTATGTGTTTCCATGATAGATTATAACCTATATTAATGCATTAATATATGTAGTAGAGAGTATACTAACTTAGAGGTGTACTCTTATGGATTTAAATCCTCAGGTGGATTATAGACTATAATAAACAATTATGAAAAGTTAAACTTAGTGAATGTGTGCTTTCAAACCCCTAAACATATATCAAACACTAGATTGATTTAGGTAAGAAACTTACGTACATAATGGAAATGGTTATACATGTAGATAAAAGTATAATTTTATCTAGATATCAGGTGTCCAAGAGACCAAAACTATAACCCTATTAAGTAGTCTTTTAGAAAAACAAAATGAGATGAATGATATAATAGGTTTATAAATTATGTGCCTCTCTATAAATGGTTGATTAAGATGTTAGTTATATATTAGATACTTGTGTGCAGTACATGATTATGTTAATATTAACAAGTGTTTAGATTTACTTAGCATATACTAGTGCGTCGTGATACGTGTTTATATGTTACATTGCTTTGGAATGATAGTATGCAATTTAATCCTAGGGTATATCTAGGTGATATAATCCTATACTTGTTTGATTTTTATTAAGTATATAGATCATTTAATTCTTGTTACCATAAGTTTATATTAGGTGTTATTATGTAGTTTGGAACCTATGATAGTATGGGATATCATATGATACTATAGAATAAAAGTATGATGTATCTAGATGGTATATATTATAATTATTATGCCTAAACTGGTGTCTACATTTAACTATTTTATCATATATATACTAGTTATTGTTGTGGATAGTGTGTGTTGTTATAATTGATAAGTCTTGTGTATATGTGCATGAAAACTTTGAGAGTTTAGAAAATGTTGTGTTGGCATGTTATTGTGTTCTGTGGAAATGATGACTTATTTTGTTATATATAGTTACTTGTATAATGCTTATGTTTTTGTCTATTTAAGACTAATTTATATGATTGATTGTGAAAACTAATTATTATGTCTTAGAATATTGGGATATGGTTTAATAAATTTGAAAATAAATTATGGTTTTTGAAATCTATGATTATTTATATTTTACCTATGTGGTATAGATTGTAGTCACTATTTCTAATATGGGATATAAATAATGTAAGATTCATTCACATGTTTGATGGAATAAATGTATGTTTTTATTACTTATATGTTTGGCATGTTATATGTTGTGTTTTCAAATATGATGTAACTAAATGAATCTTCTGGTTGATTTGTATTTGACAAATCTAATTTGTCAATATAGATTAAGAAGTGAGATGGATTTCATTGACTTATTGGTTTTCATAATGATAAATGAAGGTAGTTCGATCAAGTGGTGTGTATGAATTTGATTGATCTAGATCATTATTACTTATTATCTGTAAAACTTTGGATCAAATTATGTTTAGTGAGACATTATCATTTCATGAGTATGATTCACATGTTTATGCCATATCTTGTAATAGAATAGATTTATATGATACATTACATGTTTAGTTTAAAATCATACAACACATGTGTACTTGCTAGTCTCTCTATATGCATGTGCCATCACTATCTACTCATCTATGATTGGGTTATTCCCTAATAAGAGATTGTGTGTGGGATCGTTATTCCATGATTGGGTTATAAAAGTGCTCGGATGATGCTCTCCCTCCCCACAATAGTACTATTATTGAGATGACACTTGCAATTGTTAAATATATTGGAGAGTCTAGGGAATCATGCTCCGAAGAGATAGGCATCTAAATTATGTACATTTTATTAGATTTTATAGTATTATTAAGTATTTTCTAAATAATTATAATTACTTATTATTTTATATTGATAGTGGTGATTGCAGAGATGTATTAGCTATGATTGAGTTATTTTATTACTTTCTATATTTATTTTATGTAGCATTCTCATGACATTTGAGATCTATAATATGCAAATACTATTATCATTTGAGTATATATGTTATCTCTATTTAGATTCTTGAGGTGTGATCTATTTATGGTATATATATTTAATTAAAAAAATCACACATTTTTATGTCTAATCTAGTAGGGTTATTAAATGGAAAAAAGAGTTTTTGGACTACAAACAGTGATGGCTCATATACAGAAGAACCTTGATGATTAAGGATATAACAAATGCATGGTGGAGTATGTCTACAACCCATTCCTATCATTTCAATCATGACATATGTCCCTAGTCAGTTATGGTATATTTCAAAAGGGATAAATGATGAAGGTAGTTTTCTAAGTAAACAAGAGGAGTCATAGGCCACATTTCAAGAGTTTCATGCATTTAAGGGTCATTTTTACTATCATATATTACATGGTCTATCTCACACTCATTCTCCTACATGTATAGCTATTTTTCTCAGAAAGACATATGATGAGGCCACTAATTATTCTATTTATAGCCTCATCCATATCTATTTATATATCATTTTCCCATATGAATCCCTAAAACTATCCATGACTTATGTAAATGAATGAAAGAATTAATAATTATATGTGTGCATTAATATATACATGTTGTGTTATGGATTAATAATACCTTTTTTATTAGATTATACTTGTGTAATTTTATTTTAAAAACATTTGAAAGGTAGAATAAGACTATAGGAATCTTACTTGGTCACAACACTTATAGAAAAGCTCACAGTAAAAAGGGATTCCAACCCATAGCAACTGTAGGATTTCACCTATAAGTTGTCTATAAAAATTACCAAGCTATAGGCTTTCACTTGTAGGTTCCTTATAGCAACTACCAAGATATAGGCGTTCATCTATAGGTTGTCTATAACAACTACTAAGCTATAGGCTTTCTACCTATAGGTTATCCATAGCAACTATAGGTTTTCACCTATAGGTTACCCGTAGCAACTGCGGGCTTACACCTACGGAAGCCCATAGCCATTAAATAAAACAAATAATTGTTGTGATAATAAATAATTGGATTTTAAAGACACATCTAACTATCTTATAAATAAAATAAATGATTGAATAGGATCCTCCATAACAGGTATATGTACCCTTCACATGTATAAAAACTTGGATGTGCTGCCAAATGATGAATAAGATAATGACAATGGAAAAGAGAAAAAGACGCAAAATAATAAAATAACATGCATTTTTCTTTACCAAATCAAGCTTAAAAACAAGTAACTTTAAGTTACTAACCACCTAAAGGTTGACTGGATTAGTTGTAAAGTATTTATACTTTTCTTAGATTTATGTTTTTGGTTGGAAATAATAAAATGCCTTATGTATTTAATGGAAGAATCTAGATTATATTAAGTGGATGGAATTGTATAACATAAATACATTCTAATTTCTAAAATATTGTAATCTATTGAAGCAATCTTTAATTGCTATAGATCTGAGTAATGAAAATTTTGATTCTATAATAAGCTTTTGTAAGTTTCTCGAAGAAGGATTGGAACTTAGTTCTAAATAAGGAGAGCCCCCTCAGAAGGAGTTACAGTGAAGATCCTAACCCTTCTTAGATTAAAGTGTGTTGTATGAGTTTATTTCATTATTAGTTTGATTATATAAAGTGTGATGCATGTGTGACTCATAAGTGAAATTTTTTTACATTATATTATAATAATTTCTTTATATATCTATATGGTGAAATCAGTATAAGTTCATTGTACTATAACCAAAAATTAAGTTAGCTTATGAATTAATAATTCATATATAATGCTGACATCCTTGAAAATTCTATGTATCCTAAGTTGACAATTAATGTTAAGTAAATTTAAGCATCTGGTATTAACTAGGTAATAAGTCTGACCAATATTTTGGCACTATTGTTGGGTAGGTTGTCAATTATTGGTTTCTAGATTAATTTTCTTGATTTTATTTTCTATTTTTTAGAGTGATTTTCTTGATTTTCTTTTTTCTTTTTAGAGTAATTTTCTTGCTTTCATTTCTACTTTCTAGAGTAACTTTCTTGCTTTCATTTCCTACTTTGTAGAGTAATTTTTCTTGCTTTCATTTTATGTTTTTTAGAGTAACTTTCCTACTTTCATTTCCTAATTTCATTATATAAATTTAATATTTTTTAGAGATAAAATTTTAATTCCTATTATTTTTATTTTTTCATTCTTTCATTTTTTTCATTTTCTACATTTTATTTCTACTCAATTTGAAACAACCCCTAAAACATAAAATGAAAAAAAAACTAATCATGTATAGGAAGGGACAAGACAACTGAAGGAGCAGCTTAAATGTTTATGTAGAGAGATATATTCTCGAGGGAGATTCTTACCAAACAAGCCAAAATTTACTACCAAAAAAGAATCACAAGTACCTAAAAAAATAATAATTCTACTGAAGGATATACCATAAGTTGGAGGGCTTTTGAAGAAAAGAACACTAAAAACTGAAAGAGGCAACTTATAGAAGAATTACTATTGACTTTGAAAAATTAAATATAAGTGAAGGAAGCATTAGTTGAGTTAGGAAAGAGAAATAAATGAGAACTACATGAACTAAATACTCTAGAGAGTAACATCAGATCAGATTTTCAACAAAGCTTTCTTGAACAAATCAAAAACAAATCAAGAGAGTCTTTAGACTTTTCATTTGGTAAAAAGACTATGGATCAGCATGGTATATACTTAAGAAGCTTGTTGAATTACTTATAATATTCATTCACTAATAAATCCCCTTGCTTAAGATTCTATAAATCCTTAAAATTTTGGTTGAAGTGCATTTATTAAATTCATCATAACCTAAACAATGTCATAAATTATTCCCAAGTGGTGGTGGTTGAGTCGAGGTTCATCTTGAGCTTCTTGTTTTCCCACTAATTTGTTGCTTCACCATCAAGCTAAAAGCTCCCTAGACTACTTTTATGACTTTAAAATAATTTTGAATATCAAAATACTTTTCTATTTTTATTAGCCACACTTTAGCTCCATCATCCAATATAGTTCCATCAAACTTTGGTGGATTCACCTTTTTCATATCACATGCTAACTCTGCATCTAATCAAGCTCTCACGTCTTATGTCACCTCCTCATGCCTCTAATCTTGAATATGTTCCTAAAATTTATGGTGCTATTCAAGTTCTTGCGAAGCATTTTCCTCTTCATGGCCATGCACAACCTGTTCTAGGGCATAATTTGATCCCTAATCTCTTACATGGTTCTGAGGATTTGGTCCAAATTCATAGCTTTCTCAGTGGAAAACTGATTTGGATCAACAAAGGGTTCAATAGGTTAAGTACCCTCACCTCTTGGTCTAGCATGCACCATTGTTCTTCCTAGTTATTAGGAGAATAATTCTTCATTAGTAGACATATCAAGCCTTAGAGTTTGAGCCTAAACTCTGATACTAAAATGTAACAACCTCACTTGGTTTAACTATAATATTGAAATATTTTTAAAAAAAATTAATTACACATGTTCAACATATAAATTTACTAGGAGAAATCCTATCTAGTGATCTTTAACTAGTTGTATTATTTTAGTAGGGTTTAGTATTTGAATTACCCTCACCTCTTGGTCTAGTGTGCACCATTGTTATTCCTAGTTATTAGGAGAATATGTTTTCATTAGTAGACACATTAAGTCCTAGATTTTGAGCCTCAAATATGATACCACAATGTAAAAACCCCACTTAGTTTTACTAGAATATCATAATACTTTAAAAAAAATTAATTACACATATTCAACATATAGATTAACTAGGAGAAATCCTATCTAGTGATCTTTAACTAATTGTATTATTTTAGTTAACCATCAAGGTTATAGATAATCCACTTATCTAAGGATCACCATGATAAAGATAAATTAGTCATGAACAATACTAAAAAACCATAAAAACTATAGCTAAACATAAATAAAATAATATAAATATAATCATAAATGATATAATATTACAACATTTATTGTAAAAGTATAATGTATAAAATATACAGTTTCAAAAATAAATAATAATATCTCAAATAATAAAACATGATATAAATATCCTCTATGCAAAGTCTCCACAACTCAAGAGTCTCCATGACTCAAGTATAAATATGTAATCTCAAGTGTAGTCTCAAGTATAGTACTCCAACTGAGAGGGAGAGCATCATCCAAGCACTTTTTCACACCAACCATAGACCATAAATCCCCTGAACTATCTTCCAAACAAGGGAATGCCCCTCCCTTCACAAATGGGTAGATAGTGATGGTGCAAAAATCTAGAGTAATAAACCAGAACCTATGTGTTGAAGATATCTAATACATAATGTGTACCATAAATAAATTCATTCTAATATGATATCATATAATTATGAAAACTATATCAACATATGAAATAAAATGTTTATCAAGCATTACTTTGGCCAAAGTTTTCAATAATAAAAGATCTCAAGGATTAGTCAAATTCATACACACTATTTGATCAGATTACCTCTTATCTTGGATTGATGGCACTAATTAAGCCAGTGGAATCCATCTACTACTTAATCAAGGTCATGAATGCAAGATTTAGTAAAATAAATAATATAATATAAAAACCAATAAATTCATTCATAATATTTCACTTTAGCTAATTAAAATAATGTTAAGTACAAAAATATCACATACATTCATTTAGTCTATCAAATCAAATCAAGTGAATTGAATTCATTCCTTTAGTTTATTACAATTAATAAATAGAATCTAAAAACTATCCTAAATATAAAATACCATTTGGGTAAAGATTATCTAGATCGCCAGTTGCTTTAACCATTAAGCAACTTATAATATTATTTCTCCATGAAATAACATTATAACCCTGGCTAAATAAATTGTTTATGATGTAGGGGCATCAAGAAATTAGTATAAATTTGACCAATTTCAAGTGTATTAGATCTTGTATCATGCCTTAGAATTCAATTGAGTCTTTATAAGTCTTTAGGTAGCTTAGTGTTGGGTATTCTTAGCTTGGGAGACTTTCTCGCCAAAACCCCATTTCAAATATTTGAATTTGTGTAAGTGTAATTAGGAGTCTTTTGATAAATGTCAAGTAATTTTATGTAATCAAATATTTGTGTAAGTTTCTGAGTCTAGGTGGGTCAAGATAAGTTTTTTCACGTACATATCATAAGGGAAATGATTTAGACTAAGGTCATTAGATGTAACCAACATGTGAAGTTAGCTGCCAAGAAATTTGGTTGTCTAGGAGGTAGTTTATTATGTGTTTGTAATGAGTTTTGGAATGTAATAGGTGAAAGATTCATATAATATTTAGTAGGTAGGAATAACTTGGTTAGAATTTTATAATATATAGGGATACCAAGGATAACTAGGATGCATGAGAAAAAAATGGAAACACCTCGGTAATCTGTCTATGTGACCAAGTAGTTAATGCATATATACATGAGTTAATAAAAGTTGAATAAGTTGAATATATCCCTATAATATCTATGTTGGTATTATTTTTTGATGAAAATAGATGTATTTAATCCCTTAAAATCTTTTAGATAGTGGTGTGTTGTATATAAAGTTAAGTGTTGCAGGTTTGTGTCAACATTCTATATTGACTATGAGGAATCCATAATCAATAACCTTGTCAATAACATGGAAAATCATTGGAGTATTATCCCATATATTTTAATACTATAAGTTGTTTTTCATACACATAACCTTGTATTTTTTCCAATACAGATAATGATTCAAGTTATTAGACCCTTAGTGTCCTGTTTAACTAACATAGTCAAGAAATCTTGTATGAAAGATTGAACCATGAAGGAAATGGAATTTATTATGATGTTAAGACAAATTATAATGACAACATGGTGGATGAGATATTTGTAAAATAGTGACAATAACTTTTGGTAAGAAAAATATGCAATATAAACCCAGTATTCCCTTACATAGGTAAATTGTGTGTACAAAAGACTGAGGAATAAGAATTAAAACTTGGGTACAAGTCATTCAATAAAATAAAGGATTTAGGAATCTATGTTTACACCTTAAAAATTTTAGATAAGTCTTTGAAAGTACTGGTAATAAAGAAAATTCATTTTAACCCAAGATAAACCCTCTCAGGTTTACACAATATAAGAAAATACCTATAGAGTTATAATAAACTAAGTGTTGAGTGAGTTTAATCATTATTCAAGCCAAGAAATAGGTTGAAAAATATGTCTAGGTATGTGACATACCTTATAATGGTCTTTGTGGTAGTTTTTAAAGTATCAAAATCCCTTTTAAAATCATTTTGAGCCCTCTCAGGCCTGTCACAGTCCTAAAAACCCTAAGTTAGGGATACAAAGACAAAACATGGAATAAATCACATTTCAAAAAATTAAAGTGAGTAAAAAATTTTAGTCTAAATGATTTTGACATGAAAAATAATATTTTTGAGGATTTGGAGTGGTACGTGTACCTGTATAGATGATTGTGTGTAAAGGAGTTAAGAGGTCTAATTAGGCCTAGGAAGTTGAGAGTTAAGGCATATAGAGGAAGATTTTAATCTTGAAACTTCATAGTGACCTATAAGACAATAAAGGGTGTTAGTATAAGTGTTTTTTTTTTCAAAATTTAGTAGTGATTGTCCATATAAGTAGAAAAATAATAAAAAAGGCTATAAAAAGAACTTAGGAGTGAATAGAGTTACAACAAGGAACCCAAGGAAAGGACGAGAGTTTGAATTTGAATCCAAGAAGTAATATAATTCTAAGTAATCTTGTGCATTACATGAGGAAGTATTCATAATATAGATAGATATATTAAGGTGATGTGGCCTAGGGATACTCATAGACTAGTGAAAACTAATGAGTGTGAGGTGCATGTAAGAGAGTGTGAATATGTGTTGAATGAGATGTATGGATTCATGAAAGATATAGGTATATCCTAAAGGAAAATTTAATGAAACCAATAATAGTAGATAATAGGTCTTGAAAGAGAATTACATGAAACTAAGAATGAGAGTTGACATTGAAGACAAATTGAATAGATTCAATGCATGAGTCAGTGAATGTAGGTGCCAAAGCTTCGTTGAGTAGAGGATGAAAAATACCTCTACATAATTTGGTATCAGAGCATCAACAATTTCATGGGAAGATAAATCAAGGTATAAATTATAACAAGGTACATGTATTATTTTGTTTTTCATTGAGTTTTTGATATGATCATGAGATAGAGTTAAGTTACGAGTGAAAGTGAAAAGTTTTGAAGAGTGGTAGGCATCCCTAAAGATAATGAGGCTTGTGAATAAGTGAGAGATTTTTTGGAAAGCTCAAGAGTGAGCTTGAGGAGTGAGAAGAGAGTCTTAGTGAAAGGACAAGAGAATAGATAAACCAAGAGTGAGGTCATAGAGAGAGACCCAAGTGAGAGGTCATGAGGTAGAAAATAAAGGAGGTTTGTGAAAGAGGCATAGGTCTAGATGAGACCAAGAAATTGAGAGGCATCTTAGAAAAGATGAGGATAGAGAAAAAAAAAAGATAAAATAGGGAAAGGTTGATAAGAGATACCACAAGGAAAAGAGGGTACATGAAGACACCAAGAAGAGGATAGAAATGGAGAAAGAGATGACTAAAGTAAGAAAATAGTTGGATCAGTTATTGGTTATAATGGAGTAACTAAAGTAAAGTGAGAAACAATGTTGTGGATGGGTCATGAGAAGGAATAAAATCAAGTGGCCTATCAAGTTATAGGTTAAGAGAAGGCAAGTGAAATCCATGAGAGAGGAAAGAAAGCATAAAAGTTTGATATGCAAACAACTTAAGAGAGAAATGATGAGGTATAGGATGAGAGAACAACCAAGTGAACAAAGGGAAGAATTTGAATATCATCTTGAGGTGGATGAGGTGAGTTTGAGTGAAGAGAAAGAAGATAATATCAACCAAATAAATGAAGGGAAGGACAAAGAAGAAGTGGATTAGCTTGAAGGCCTAATTGAAGGCTTAGAAAGAAAAGTACAATCCCATGAAGAAGGTATGCAAATTAAATAAAAGTTTGTTTAAATGAGTGATGATCATTTGGAGGTAGAATTGGTAGCCTTAGAGAGAGCACCACATGGTGAGCTGATGGATGATGAATAGAAGGTAGTTGTAGTAGATAATAGTCACATGGTGAAGGACAAAAGATAGCAAAAGGAAGCATTAGTTACATTCATACAAGAGAATTAAGCAATTGGGCATGAAATTGCCAATGTTCTTGTTGAAATAATGGTGATGATAGCATGGGAAGATGTAATTACAAGTATAACAATAATTTTTTGGGGCATGATCAGCGTATATGACAGAGGTAAAGGAGCAAGAGAGAGTGCACATCAAGTGCAATATGGTTCAAGCAAGCAGTGCAAGTAAGGAGGAAGAATGATCTATGTTAGAGGCAATCATGAGAACAAAGAGAATTAGCTGAAGCATGAAGGATCAACAATGGATGAGGATGATCTAAGAGAGATAAATTGGTAGAAATGAAATAAGCATGCAATAGTTCATTGGAGTTCCATTTCTTTCTTCCTTGGGAGTATGATGTATGGGCATCAAGAAATTTGTATAAATTTGACCAAATTCAAATATCTTAGGTCTTGTAGCATGACTTAGAGTGCAATTGAGTCTTTAAACGTCTTTAGGTAGCTTAGTGTTGGGTGTTCCTGGCTTGGGAGAGTTTCCCACCAAAACCCCATTTCAAATATTTAAATTTGTGTAAGTGTAATTAGGAGCCTTTTGAGAAATTTCAAGTAATGTTATGTAATCAAATGTTGGTGTAAGTTCCTAAGTGACTCTAGGTGGGTCAAGATAAGTGTTTTCACATACATATCATAAGGTAGATGATTTGGACTAAGGTCATTGGATGTGACTAACATGTGAATTTAGTTGCCAAGAAAGTTATTTGTCTAGGAGGTAGTTTCTTATGTGTTTGTAATGAGTTTTGGTGTGTAATAGGTGATATATTCATAGAAGATTTATTAGGTATGAAAAAGTTGGTTAGAAGGTTATAAGAGATAGGGGTATAGAGGATAACTAGGATACATGAGAATAAAATGTAAACACCTCTATAATCTATCTATGCAATAGAGTAGTTAATGTATATATACATGAGACAATAACAATTGAATAAGTTGAAGACATACCTCTACTCTTTATGTTGGTATTGTTTTTGGATGCACGTAGATGTATTTAATCCCTTGAAAGATTTTAGGCAGTGGTGTGTTGTATATAAAATTGAGTATTATAGATTTGTGTCAACATTATGTATTGACTGTGAGGGATCCATAATCAAGAACCTTGTTAATAATGTGGAAAAGCATTGGAGGATGATCCTGGGTATTATAATATTGTAAGTTGTTCATATATAAAACCTTGTATTTATTGCCAATACAGAAAATGATTCAAGTTATCAGACCTTGAGTATCCTATTTAACTAACACAGTCAAGAAACCTTGTATTAAAGATTAAACCATGAAGGAAATGTAATTGATTATGATGTTAATATAAATTATAATGACAACATGATGGAGGAGAGATTAGAGCATCAAGAACTTTTGGTAAGGAAAATATGCAATGTGAACCTTGTATTCCCATATATAGGCAGACTGTGTGTACACAAAATTAAGGAATAAGGATTTGAATGTAGGTACAAGTCATTCAAGATAAGAAAGGATTGAGGAAGTTGTGTTTATACCATATATACTTTAGATAAGTCTTTTAAATGATTGGTATACCCAAGATAAACCCTCTCAGGTTTACACAATATAAGAAAATACCTAAAAATTTCTAAGAAATTGAGTGTTGAGTGAGTCTAATCATTATTCAAGACAAGAAAAAGGTTAAGAAAGATGTCTAGGTGTGTGATATACCTTATAACAGTCTTTGGTAGTTTTAAAAGTATCAAAATCCATTTTTAAATCATTTTGAGCCCTTTCAGGCCTATCGTAGTCCTGAAAACCCTAGGTTAGGTATAGAAAGACAAAATATGGAATAACTCACATTTCCACTAATGAAAGTGAGTAAAAATTTTGATTTTAAAGTATTTTGGCATGACAAAGATTGTTTTTGAGGATTTGGAGTGGTATGATCATTATTCATACCTGTACAGCTGACTATGTGTGGAGTTAAGAGGACTAATTAGGCCTAGGTAGTTTAGAATTAAGGCATATAGAGGAAGAGTTTAAGCTTGAAACTTCATGGTGACCTAGAAGATAATAAAATGTGTTAGGATAATTGTTTATTTTTTCAAAATTCAATAGTGATTGTCTGTATAAGTAGAAAAACAATAAAAAAGTCTACAAGAAGAATGCAAGAGTGAACATAGTTATAACAAGGAACTTGAGGAAAAGATGAGAGTTTGAATTAGAATCCAAGTAGTTAGATAAGTCTAAGTAATCTTGTGAATGGTGTAGACACTATAAATCCATGCACCATGGTTCTAGATGTTGTACTGACCCTTAGGACACCTCTTGACCCCAAGACCATTTTATAACCTTTCAACCACCAAACCTAGTCAAAATGACTAACCCTAAGCATTTTTCCTTCAACCTCTTAATCACTATTGGTTTGAACCCAATTTTTGATGGTTACCCAACCATTGATGGTTACCCGACCATTGATGGTTACCCGACCATTGATGGTTACCTAACCACTAACGGTTAGCCTCAACTGTCAATGGTTGACCTTTAACTACCCCAAGAACTAACTACCACTCAAATACAACTTGCTTTTTTATTTTTAGCTATTTCATCTATGTGCATAATCAATGCATGTTAATGCTAAAATTAGATAGCTTGTTGAACCTATTGTTTGAACTTGTTATTTCACCTCTCACTTCATTATATATAAAGAGAGGAGGAGGAGGTGAAAGATTATCGACAATTATCAAAGCTTTTTATATCAAAAATTCTTTTGTAGGAATCCATTAAAGATTCTAGTGAAGCAATAACCAGGTTAGAGATCCTAAGTGCCTCTATAACCCATCAAAATCCAAGGTATTTTTACTTTGTCAAAATTTCTCTAGGCTCCATAACGAGATTTTAGCTAACCTCGACATTCTTTAGGCAACAAAAGCTAAGTATCTAATTATTTATTAGAATTCAGTAATTAGCTTCAATCCTTTATTTCTCTTCCATCCTCCTTTATTATGTTAGAGTTATTGATACTTCTTCTCTTTCCCAAGACTACCCACAACCTCTTTCAATCATCCAAAAAGCAAACCCCTAAACTAGACACCCTTGAATATTCCCTTTTGTATTGAAACCAAAAACCAACCTAAACCTACCTTCTTAAATCACTCAACAACCCTCTCTCCCAACCCAACCTACCTTTACCTAAGCCAAATCTGATAATAACCATTGATGGTCACCTAACCATTGATGGTTTACCCCAAAACACTGATGGTCACCCAACCACTGATGGTTCCCTAATCATTGACAATCTTACCTAACCATCGATGGTTATTCTGTGTCAATTTCTAACAAGAAGAAAATTTTACCTATTAGACCATAACCAAATCTCACTTTTTGAGTCCCTACCTGATCACATAAGATCACCCTATTTTTTGAACCATGTCTGATTTATTTAGCATTAATATTGATTTATTTATTTTTATAATGAGTCAAATTCATCTCTTTTCAAGCACTTCTTGTATTTGATTTCAATATATTTTGCTATACATTCAAGTAATTTATCTTTCATTTCAAAACTTAATTGTTTAAAAGTGTAGATTGATATCCTCATAGGAAGTATGTGCTTCTTAGAGGATCTAGCTCATGTTAGGCAATCCACCTAACTACCCAACTAATCTACCATTTCTTTCGTGCTTTCTTATTTGCAAGTCATTCCTCCCTAGATAAAGAGGAGTCTCCACAATCATATAGATCAATGTATGCATGACATATCATGTTTTTTTACCACACCCTCCTTGAGTTTTTTCTCTCTTTCTTCTAAGAAAACAAATGAAGTTTTATTGAAACATTCTGGCACACTCAGTGGGACCTAGATGCATATAGGTGCTTTTTATTCTATTTTTTGCTCATACAATGAAATCAAAATTTAATTTTGGGATTAAAATCAATCTTCATACATTGTTTGCTTGCATATTTAGCTCACATAGTTTAAGTAAATCAAGTAAATTAACCATAGATTCACTCTTGTCACACACACAAGACTAAACCACTTACACCTAATAAAAAATAAAAAGACTTTACATAAGGCCCAACTGGGATTTCATCACCTAGTGGTCACCTTTCCCTAGCTATCCCATTAGGATTTCATCACCAAGGGAAGAACTAATTGAGTTCTCTAGCTGAGTATAATCTCTGGTAATTGGTATATCTTGGCTAAGCACTTGACACCCTTATTGTTCTAGTGTGTGAAGTAAGGGGGTAGGCCCCAATATCAAGAGATGTACTAATTTTTAACACATATCCTTTTGAGAGCCTAAACTAAAACCAACCATAGATTTCTTATCTAGTACCAATTATACAAACCAAAGTTGAGTCACATAATTCTTAAAACTTAAGGCATAAGACACAAGAGAGACTAAAAAGAACCTTAGGATTTAACTTGCTCTAGTCTATGTTTCATTTCCTTGATTTTTCTTGTCTTCTCTTTGTTTGAGTTGTGAGTTTGCTTGTGTCTTTCTTTTTCCTTATTTGCATGGTTTTAAATTAACAATAATGAATAAGCTAAGCAAATCAAGATCCACCTCCATGTCATCCATTCTCCTCTACTTCATCCATGGAGTACATCTCAGATGAAAATAGTTCTCCCCATCCTTCTATAAGTCCTATCTTCCCTCAAACATTTTCCCAAAGGGATAAAAACTTTACCACCTTATTATATAATAATCTTATGGCCTTTCAACATTATCTTAGCACCATGTCTCCCCCTACCCCTATTTCAGTTCCACATATGGATCCACCTTATGGTATGCCATCCTAGCATGTGGGTGAAACCTCTATTGCCACTATCTCCACCCAACCACTAGTCACTCATGTATATTCCTCTCTCAATAATCCCTCTGATACTACTATGAAAAACCAACCCATCCAACCTACCAACACCCAAAATCCATCTAACCCAAACAATAACTCTCTACCTTATGGGTAACCCAACCTTTAACCACCTATACTCCACTTACCATTTGAGTACCCACTACTAGCATTGCCATCCTTCCTCTTTCTATATCCAACCCACTAACCACCACTCCATTCCAAAGCTTGGTGATGTCCATACCTTCCACCCTTACACCCATAATTTCCAAAGTTACCACCTATCCTCTACCCACAAACCCAACCATACTCCAAATTAACCTATGTTAATCCCTAAACACATGTCCATTGTACCAAAATTGAGCTACATCCCTAACTCATAAGGGTATTTACCTCTACCTACTACCCAACCACTCACATCCACTTACCCATATATAGAATCTACCCAACCACCCATATTCATGTATTCATACATGGATTCATCTCAACCATCCATGCCCACATACCAATATGTGACAGCCTCACTACCTTCCACCAGCTATCCATATTTTGCCCAACCTCATCAAAATGTACCTTATAACTTTGGAGGTATATAAAACTAAGTTGATCTGGTAAAGATGTTAATAGATAATATGACTACTTTGGATTCATATATTTTGAGATCCCATAACCTCTTATTGTATGGCCAAATCTTTAATAAACCAATTCATCCATCCATCCCCATTCGACCCTATCCTCCTCAATGGGAACTTCCCAAATTTTAAAAATTTCAAATCAAGGAAGACCCTCAACAACATCTAAATGCATTTAGGAATTATTTCTATTTGATTGCCTACAATGATTCTCTCCTTCTTCATACCTTTCCCATGTATTTATCTGGTCTAGCACTGGATTGGTATAGTGCTATTATAAAGAATTCCCTTTTTTCTTTTGCCCAACTAGTTCAAACCTTCTTAGATCACTTCTCTATAAACATCTCTAAGAAGGTTTCTATCACTAATATATACTGCATTTGATAATTTTATTATGAGTCCATTGCTGAATTCATATCCCATTGGAGAAGATTGACAAATTAAATCTCTCTCTCTACCCCAACTCAAGCTAATTGAATTTTTCACTCAGGTGTGCGCTAAACACATATCTACTTTATGGGTGGAGAAGTTTCAAAAACTTCAATGAGGCTTTCACCATGGCACAAAAATAGAAAATAGAGCCATTAATGAGGGGAAGTTAAAACTAATAAATAATAATTCCACCTTCAAATCAAATAAAGCTTCCTCCTCCAAGCCCAAAAATCAAACCAACACTAGCACAAAAAACAAGGGAACCACAAACATGGTTGTGCTTAAAATGACTCCTCCACTAGTTGTTAATTATCCCAACTCTTCAAATTCCTCCAATAAAAACACTAAGAACCAAAACCACAACACCAAAAAGCTTTACTATGCTAGGAGAGTCATATGATTTAGTCTTGGAGATGTTGTTGAAAGCTAATGTCATCTAGCTTCCTCTGATCAAACCTCCATAATAATTCAATTTCTATCATCTTGTACCTGGTTAGTATAAGAACAATAATTTTTTTGCCTTTCATCATGTCATTGGGAATGATGTTATTAGGTGAAATACCTTCAATAACATCATCCAAACTATCATTAACAAGGGGGAAATTATGTTCAATAACCCCAGTGCACCCCCAAACCAATCACTTGACATATTTAGATAACCATTTCTTAACCATGATCCTTCTACAAACAACAAAAATAGAAAATCAAAATCCTCTCATAACCATGAGGCCCATATTATCAATATGGTTCTTGGTAAGCTCTTGATAAATAACCATTACCCAAACCACTCCTTTTCCCCCACCACTTGTCGAGGTAGTGGACTCTCTAACCTATACTTTGATATACAAACTAGAGGAGGCAACCATTACCACTCTACATTTATCCTCAATCATACAACAATCCACTCTTCTTTTAGAGAGGACTCATAAATAAGAAACCACCTTGCCTACACTTCCCATCGAGGAATCACCTTCCCAGATGTTAGAAAATTTTAATGAATAAAAGGACAAGGTAATCACTCCCCTCTCTAACCTATGGGCTTATCCTTTGAGTCCACTACCAAAAGAACTAGACCATATATAAACCTTTCTCTAGATTATTTCAAAACTTGGAATTCCTATCCCATCCTAACTTGGATTGAGCCACCTTTTGGAAATAACTTGGGCTCCCTTATATAACCAAGAAAGAGCCTTATTTGTCAGAACAACCTACCATTTTCACTATCAAATCCACTATCATCACAAACAAACCATTGAAAAATTCTACCAACCAAACCATAGTCAAACCATCCCAACCAAACCCACCTATAATATCCAAGTTACCTCTTACCATTCCAACCAAGCCCACCAAAATTATTGACATGCTTCCTACCTAGAACCTTAATCACCCATCAGTAAATTTGGATTTAAGCCCACAAATCTCACAAAAGAAACCCCAAACTAGAACAACAAAGAAGGTGAAACCACCTAAGATCCAAAAAGCTAAAACTTTACCTCCCCTCTCTATTTTTCCTTCTATTTTTGGACCTCATCCCTCTACATTAATTAGGAGACCAACCATCCCAAACAAAACCCAAATCTAACCACCACTTTTGGTTACACCATCACTCCTACTTTCATCCACACCTATTTTCACCAAAACATTCATAACCAAACTAACTATCTCTCAAACATATATCACACAACCTTCTACCTCCAAGAAATTTACACTAAAACTAGCTACCAAGAACACTCCCTCATCTAAAGCTCCTACCACCAAGCCTACTCCTAAAAAGTCTTCAACCTCAACTACCAAACATAAGACCTCTACTCCCTTTCCACCTTTGTTGGAGTCTTACTCAACTATTTTTCAAAGGTTATTTTAAGCCTCTTATTTAACCTTTCTACCTATCAAACCATTTGACCCACATAATCCAAAACCTTCCTAGTACAATGATAGCCTAGTATGCTCATATCATAAAACACCCAGGCATGATACAAATAACTATAAGGCTCTCCAAGTCTTAATCCATAAACTATATCATGAGGATGAATTATTTTTAGATGAGCCTCCTGTAAGCCCACCATCGATCCAAAAACTAGGAACTATCACCTAACACCTACCAACTCCCCCACACTCACCTAAAGGTGAGAGGAATAGAAGTAACCAACTACCCCAACTCTTCCTCAAATCCATACCATCCATATGGTCACATGATCACAGGTTCATCAAATGGATAAGGGGAAGACAAAGGTGTCCATCCCATGGACATATCCTTCTTCCACCACCCAATCACCAAATCAAATCCAAATACCTTAACCATCAACCAAACCCAAGGTATCCATCTTGGGTACCTCTCAATCTAACCCTTCTCAATCGATCCAAAAACTAGTTCTAAAATAGCTTCACCAAACACTGGAAAATATGAGCTTATACGAATTGATCACTACCTCACCCCATCACCACCAAGCAATGATAGAGGTCTTGAAATCCATAGAGGTCCAACCAAAATACATGTAACATCTATCAACCTTTATCAGAGCTCTTTAGCTTTCCAACCTTATTACCTTAAAGGATTTGTATATACCCTCTATCCATTTAGGCAATCTAGATCCTCCTCTCTTCATTACTATGTACATCAACCAAACTTGCATCAAGAGGGTTATGATTTAGAGGAGCTAGCATCAACATTATCTCCTCCCAAGCATATGACCAACTCAAATTACCATATAATATCATGTTAGATACCTTAGTGGTACTCTAATCATTTAATGAAACCATGTCCACAATTATGGGAATTGTCATCCTCCACATTCATCTAGGACCTCACATACTTCTTGAGCTCTTCTACATAGTAGAAATCAAGTTCCAGTACAATGTTTTGTTGGGATGCCCTTGGATATTCTCCATGGGTTGTGTGTCATCTACCCTATATGGATGCATCAAATTTGATCACAAGGGTCAAGTTATTACCATACAAGTTGAAGTCCTTTCACATCCTGAAACATGACGTACCAACCCAATGATTTTCTCCTTCCTCCATCCAATGAGCCTTCATCAACAAAATATGAACCCCCATCTTCTTCTACCAATAAAACATCTACCAATTCATCCATCCCTTCCACCCAAATTCCTATAATAGACCTAAATGAAAAAAATAGCATGTCATTGATTGAGTTATCCACTTTTTCACCCAGTCATCATAAGTATTTTTATTTTGTATGTTTAATTTTTGGTTTGAAAATCCCTTAGTATGAGAGGACCAAGAAGGATGCACCTCTGGTGTACCAGTTATCAATCAACCTTCTTTTGTGATTAGTTCTACTAATTAATAATTTAATTAGATTTGCTTATTTAATTCAATCTACTTAGAATTTTTACACTTTAATAATTGTTTAAGTGCCTCGATTAATGGGTCTAAAGGCCAATCTATCAATTTTATATGTCATAAATTGACTGGAGATGAATCTATGATAGGTTACTATTGTGTAGAGGACAATGCCCCAAATAGAGATGGCCCGACATGATTTTGAGCACCAATGTCTGATGTGTGGATGAAATTAGGGAATTCAATGATTCATAGGCTTAATTTGCACTATTTGGTAAAAATAAATATGAAGTCTAGTGAGAACATAATTGTGGCTAAAATGGGGTGTCTACCATGACTACACCACACATCCAACACATGGGTATTGTCAAAGACCACATCTAGTCGAGGAATGCCTTGAATTGTATAATAAATTAATTCAAGTCTAAATTAGCATAGAAAAGGGTGTAATAATGATTAGGTATGAACCAAAAATGGAGAAATGGGCTACAAAGGTGTAACTAACCCATACAAAGCCTAGTAAAGTACATGCAATTACTCATAGTGGTTTACCACTCAGTCGCCAGTTATGATTGTACTATAATTATGCCTAGAGTATGGGAAATAAAGCCACACTGAGCATATAATATGGCCAAAGCCCATATTTATACCTTGCCCTGACCCTACATGCTAGAAGGATGTCTTGAAATATACCATGAGCATCATTCAAAACCTACAAGGAGAATTCCAACTCATTGATGTCAAAGGTCTAGCATTGGTGATAAAGGCCCCATTACATTTAATGGTGTATTTAATATTCATATCTTGGCTAATATGTGTTAACATTTATTTAATATTAATGAATATATTTTTGGTTACTTATAAGTCAAAGAAGGGCCCATGGAGAAGTCAAAGAGTCATGGGGTAAAGGCAAAAGAGGAATGTGATGTATTTTCTCATGAAGAGTCATCTTGAAGAATTCCAAGAGTCACCATGTGAAGACAAAAGAGGGTATGGCACATTTTTTCATGAAGGGACACTTTGAGGAATATGAAAAGTTTCCAAGATAAAGATAAAAGAGAAAAAGACACATTTACTTATGAAGGGTCACCATGTGACTTTTCAAATGCAAGGATACAAAGGGTCATGTAAGTTTGGTGCCATTTTTCATGAGGATTGAAGGGTCACAAAGGGTGAATGCCAAAGGTCATTTAGAAAGATATAAATAAAGGCTTGAGAGGCCATTTGAAATATGCAAGAAAGATCATGGTTTGTATTTGTTTTTGAAGAGAGAAAAATAGGAGATATTGTAGAGTTCTATCATTTGTTGAGTAAGAAATATTGAGAGATAGTTATGTTTTATACACAAGAGGGGTTAGTGCTCCTGTGCGTTGGTGCTCACAAATATTTGCAAGGGGTTGGTGCTCCTATGGGTTGGTGCTCACAAATAGTTGTTGTGTTTGTGCTTGACAAAGGGGTTGGTGCTCCTGCAAGTTGGTGCTTACAAACTTTATAATTTGAGTCGGTGCTCATTCATACTTGAGATTGTTCTCCCTAGTTTTTCCCACTTTGGATTTCCACGTAAAAATATAGTGTCTTTCTCTCTCTCTCTCTTTTGTGTGGTGCATATTATTGTTTCAGTTTTATTACATATCTTGAATGTGTGATTAAGTGGTTAAAGAAAAGAAATCAAATTAAGTAAAAGATATATAATATACTTTTTCACCCCTCCAGTATATTTCATGCTTAACAATTGGTATCAGAGCAAGTTCCTTTGAAAAAAAATTTACAGCTTGAAGGTAAATCGAGAAAGCACGATGGCTGGATCACATGAAGGTTTTTCTACAAATAAGGTAACTTTGTTTGATGGGATAATTTATGCTTTATGGAGCATAAAAATGAAGATTTATTTGATGGCTCTTGGATTTGACATTTGGTAAGTAGTGGTGGAGGAATATGAAGAGCCAAAGACACTTGTAACTATTTTGATAGAAAAGAAGGCAAGTGAAAATAATAATAAAGCTTTAAATGCTACTTTATATGGTTTATGTGAATCAAAATTTGTTAAAGTTATGCAATGTAAATATGCTCATGAAACTTGGGTAAAACTTGAGAATATTTACAAAGGTGATGGAAAGGTTCAGCAAGCTAAGCTTCATACTTTCAAAAGATAGTTTGAGAGTTTGAAGATGGAAGAGGAATAAAATATAACAAGTTATCTTTTACAGGTTGATCAAATAGTTAATCAGATTTAAGGTCTTGGAGAAAAGTTAGAAGAATCAATTGTGTTACAAAATTTTTTGAGATCTCTACCATTGAGATATGATGCAAAAGTTTTGGCAACTAAAGAGATGAAGAATTTAGCCAAGCTAAATATGGATGAGATACATGTTATTCTTATGGCATATGAGATGTAGACTGAATAAGAGAAACCCTCAATGAGATAAACTGATTTCAAGATATTAAAAAAAGAGAAGGCTAAGATTCAAGAATCAAGTGACAGTTCTAGCGATGAAGATGACAATGGGGCTCTATTCATTTGCAAGCCAAAAAAGGGCATAGGTAAATATCAAGAAAAATTACCTTTTAAATATTTTAATTGTGAAAAGATTAGATATTTTGTAGCTAAGTGCCCAAATAAAGGTAATGGTGACAATAAAGAAGGAAAATATACATACAAGAAGAATTTCAAAGGAAAATTCAAGAAGGGATTCGAGAGGAAGAATTTGTATTCTAAAGATCCTAGCTCAGTCGAAGTGAATCTAGAAGGAGAACTCATTTGTGCTTTAGGAAAGTTAAAAGCTATTGAGAATAAGAATCGAAGATTAAAGCTCCAGATTAAGAAAAATGAAAAGGAGTCAAAGGAAATAATTGAAGATCTACAAACACACTTTGAAGAAGCCAAGAAGAATAAAAAAGATCTAATGGCATAGTTGCAAAAAGTAAGTGAAGAATATGAAAGGTATGTTATTGAAATTAATTATTTAAAAGTAGATCTTGAGAAAAAAAAATCAATCAATGATAGAGTAGCCAATGATTCAAAATTTGAGAATAACACTAATATGTTGAATAAGATATTAGAAAGTCAAAGATCAATGTCAGATATGATAGGTATCAGATTTTAAAAAGAGAAAAGGGAGGCCACTACTTTCACAGACAAGGTTAACATAGAAAAATGAAAGATCTATGTTGAAGCTCTTACAGATGAGGAAATAAAAAGGGAAGAAGTTAAGAATACAAAGGACATCAAATAAAGAAGGTTAGAAGGAATAGAGTTACAAAAGGCAATCAGGTTAGAGATACACATATAAGTCCTATTTTTATGGTTACTATTTTTATTATAATAGATATGGTCATAAAAAAATAGAATGTCAAAAAAGGCCTAACAATTTTAGAAATAAGGAAAAGGAAACTCATGCAGAGTCAAACAGAAGCCACAACTCTTTTGATCCTCTATCAGGATTTAATGAAGAGGCCATAATATGCTACAAGTGCAACAACTTTGAACATATAACCCAGTATTGTAGAAGCATGTTCAAGTTAGTCAAGAAGGACCAGCGTTTCAAGTATCCATTCATCAAGAAGAAAGTTTAGACAAGTTCATGGCAGAAGAAACAACTTGAAAAATTTATGTTGGTATAGATAGCTTTGCATGCAATAAATGAAGAAAAGTCATGATTCATTGATAGTGGATGTTCGAGGCACATAACAAGAGATGAGATCAAGTTCATAACCTTGAAGAAGATAAATGGTGGCACAATAAAATTTGGAGATAATATTACTGCCATAATTATCAAAAAAGTACACTAAGTTTGGCTAATGGTAGAACTAAAACTAAAAATGTTTTATATGTAAAAGGTCTTAAGCATAATATTTTAAGTGTAAGTCAAATCTGTGATCAGGGGCACACACTAAATTTTTATGTAGAAGGTTGTGAAATTAGGATAAAAGATCCAAATGTGTTGGTTATAGATGCTTAGAGAACATGCAATAATTTATGTATGTTATCAGGCATCAAAGGTTAAATATATTGTTTGAGTCAAATTAAAAAAAATTGGTTGTGGCATAGGAGAATGGGACACATATATTTTGACAATATTTTCAATATTAGTAAGAAGCAAGTAGTTAGAAATATTCCAAAGATTACAAAGCCATCCAACACACTTTGTGAACCTTGTCAGCATGGGAAGTAGGCTAGAAGATGGTTTAAAATAAAAGATTACTCAACCACTCAAATGTTAGAGCTTGTTCACACTGATTTATGTGGACCTATGAGATCTCAAAGTAATCAAGGTGAGAAATATTTCATGTTTCTTATTGATGATTTTTCACGTATGACTTGGGTAATGTTTTTACAGAAAAAATTAAAAGCTTTCAGACATTTCAAAGCATTCAAATCATTAGTAGAGAATGAAACTGGTTTGAAGATTAAGTGCCTAAGATCATATCAAGGAGGAGAATTCATGTCAAATAAATTTCTTGATTTTTGTGAAGATCATGGAATAAAGAGACATTATTCAGCAAGCAAAACTCCATAGCAAAATGGAGTAGTTGAACAAAGAAATAAAATAGTTCAAGAGATGGCAAGGACAATGCTAAATGAATCCAAGATACCATATAAATATTGGAGAGAGGTAATTGATATAACATTGCATATTCAAAATAGAGCATTATTGAGAGTCAACAGTGATAAGACTCCTTATGAGTTATGGAAAGAGAAACTAGCAATAATTGATTATTTTAGAGTTTTTAGTAGCAAATGCTTCATAAAGAGAACCGATAAAAAACTAGGTAAGTTTGAATTTAGAGAAGATGAAGGTATATTTCTTGGTTATTCTTGAAAAATAAAGCTTATAAATGTTATAATAAAAGAACCAAGAAAATAGTTGAAAGTGTAAGTGTCATGATAGAAGAAGATGGAGCACAAAGAATCAATGATCCAATAGGCATTCCTAAAATTATTAAAGAAGAAGACTTTGAAGAATTAGATGAAGATGAGAAGAAGGAGAAAAAGGACACTAAAACCCCATCCAAATATGTCCAAAAAAATCATAATGAAAGTGGCATCATCGGGGACATAAATGAAGGAATTCACACCAAAAGAATGATGGTAAGTGAATCTGAGCAAGTTAATCTCTCTTTATTATCCAAAATTCAGCCTAGAACTTTTTCAGAAGATAGACATTATAAGCATTGGGTTAAGACAATGGATGAAGAATTAAATCAGATAGAAAAGAATGATACTTGAAAATTAGTGACTAGACCAAAAGATCACAATGTGATAGTAGAAAAATGGGTTTACAAAAATAAGTTGAATGAAAATGGAGAAGTGAGCAGGAATAAAGCAAGATTAGTATGCAAAGGATATGCTTAGATTGAGGGAATAGATTTTGAAGAAAATTTTGCACCAGTGGCAAGGCTAGATGCTATTAGAATGTTTCTTACATATGCAGTGTTTAAAAATTTCAAAGTATTTTAGATAGATGTCAAATCTACCTTCCTAAATGATAATTTAGAAGAAGAGGTCTATATTGAGCATCATGAGGGATTTATTCTTTCAAATATTAGTATCCATGTATGCAAATTGAAGAAAGCATTATATGGATTGAAACAAGCTCCCAGAGCTTGGTATGCAAGACTTGATAAGTACCTGTAGGATCAAGGTTTTAAGAGAGGATTTGCTGACAGTAATATCTACATCAAAATAGAAGGTGAGCATCATTTTATTGTTGAGGTATATGTTGATGACATTATTTTTGGAGGAAATATTGAAAAGATGACAAAAAACATTTTTGATAATATGTAAAAAGAATTTGAGATGTCTATGCTTGGAAAATTGTCATTTTTATTAGGATTGAAAATATTTCAATTAGATAAAATAATTTTCATATCTCAAAGTAAATATGTCAAGGAAATGTTGAATAAATTTGGTTTTGAAGATTGTACACTAGTTGGTACACTAATGAGTATAGGAAATAAGGTGAACAAGGATGAAGATTCACCTGTTGTAGATCAATCTTTGTATAGATCTATGATTGGTAGTATTTTATATTTGATAGCATCGAGGCCATACTTTATGTATGTAGTAGGTGTGGTTACAAGATATCAGTCAACTCCAAAAGATAGTCATGTTCAATTGGTGAAGAGAATATTTAGATATATCAAGGGAACATTGGATTATGGATTATGGTATCCCACAAGCAGAGACTTCACTTTGGTTGGTTATACAGATTCAAATTAGATAGGTTTCTTGGATGATAGAAAGAGTACAAGTGGAGTAGCTTTCTTCCTTGGTGATAGCTTAGTATCATGGCTAAGCAAAAAGTAGAATTCAGTATCACTTTATATAGTTGAAGCAGAATATATTGCATCAGTATTGTGTTGTACTTAAGTGCTTTGGATGAAGCAAACTTTGGAAGATATCAAGGTAACATATGATGAACCTATTTCTATTTTTTATGACAACACAAGTGCTATTAATATTTCAAAGAATCTAGTGATGCATTCAAGGAAAAACACATTCTCATCAAATATCACTTCTTGAGAGAGCAGGTTGTAGATCAACATGTTAAGATGGAATATATCAGTACTACAGAGTAAATTGTAGATATTTTCATAAAGGCACTACCAAAAGACACATTTGAGTATCTATGAGAGAATTTGGGAGTAATTTCTTTTACTTCTTGACATTGAGGATCAATATCAATTGAGAGGGAGCTAAGTTTTAGCTCTAGGTAGGCTCTTTGCCATTGATGTCAAAGGGGGAGAATAATAGAAATAGGTATAGTTATAGGTATAAGTGCAAAAATAGGTACAAAGAACAGGTACAAGTTGCTACAGTAAGGGGGAGTCACTGTATGTTTTTCAAATGGTAGTATGTGTAGGTTGACATATACAGTAAAGATTTCAAGATATGGTAGTTTCAGTTTGAGGTTTCCACTAATGACAAAGGGGGAGATTTTTATAACTATTGTCATTGATTTCAAAGGTATAACATTGGTGATAAAGGCCCCATTACATTTAATAGTGTTTTTAATATTTATATCTTGGCTAATGTGCGTTAATATTTATTTAATATTAACGAATATATTTTTAGTTGCATAAAAGTCAAAAGAGGGCCCATGGAGAAGTAAAAGAGTTATGAGGTGAAGACAAAAGAGGAATGGGATGTATTTTCTCATGAAGAGTCATCTTGAGGAATTCCAAGAGTCACCATGTGAAGACAAAAGAGGGTATGACACATTTTTCCATGAAGAGACACTTTGAGGAATACAAAAAGTCACCAAGATAAAGACAAAAGAGGAAAGGATGCATTTGCTTATGAAGGCTCACCATGTAACTTTTCAAATGCAAGGATACGAAGGGTCATATAAGTTTGGTGCAATTTTCCATGAGTATTTAAGGGTCACAAAGGGTGAATGCCAACGGTCATGTGGAAAGATATAAATAAAGGCTTGAGAAGCTATTTGAAATATGCAAGAGAGAGCATGGTTTGTATTTATTTTTGAAGAGAGAAAAGTAGGAGATATTGTATAGTTCTATCATTTATTGAGTAAGCAACATTGAAAGATAGTTATGTTTTATACACAAGAGGGGTTGGTGATCCTGTAGGTTGGTGCTCATAAATCTTTGCAAGGGGTTGGTGTTCATGTGGGTTGGTGCTGATAAATAGTTGTCATGTTGGTTCTCGACAAAGGGGTTAGTGCTCCTGCAAGTTGGTGCTTGAAAACTTTGTAAATTGAGTTGGTGCTCATTCATATACTTGAGATTGTTCTCCGTGGTTTTTCCCACTTTGGGTTTCCACGTAAAAATCTAGTCTCTCTCTCTCTCTCTCTCTCTCTCTCTCTCTCTCTCTCTCTCTCTCTCTCTCTCTCTCTCTCTCTCTCTCTCTCTCTCTCTCTCTCTCTCTCTCTCTCTCTCTCTCTCTCTCTCTTGTGTGGTGCATATTATTATTTCAGTTTTATTGCATATCTTGAATGTGTGATCAAGTGGTTAAAGAAAAGAAATTAGATTAAGTAAAAGATATATAATATATTGATTCACCCCCCATTCTCATTATATTTCATGATTAATAGGAAAGTGATTTGAAATAAAAGCATTTTATATCCAAGGGAAGATTAAAAATCAAATACAACTGGGTAGGGGCCAATATTAAGGAGTTATAGTTAATATCATGACTCATTAGAATATCTGTTGGTTTATGTGGAAGTATTTATTCATTTCACATTAATTTTACATGTGTGAGTTAAAGTTCATTTCAACATGACTACACTATTATTGTGAATGTTATTAAATATATTAGATGAATATTCTAGCATAATTATTTTAATTCATTTTAATTATTCAATTTTTACAAGTTTGATTTAATGTTTTTCACTTTCATTTTATACAACTTACTTTATGCAAAGTGTATTACCTATATGTAACTGAGAAATCTCAATGAATGCATGAGTGTTACTCATGTAATTTAGATATGTTGTCAATATTGATGCACCCTAGGTGTAAAATTAATTAAGATAGTGTATTTTATAAACCAAGTCACTATCTTATTTGATTTATATCGGTGTACATATAGAGATTTGTTTGCATCAATTTAATTTGTGGTTAAAATTATACTTGTAAGTTTCAACTATAAAAATGTAAAAATAATGAATGAGATAAAAATTAGGGCATTCACATAATAAATATTATTAAAAGATACACAAACATGTATGCTTAGTATGAAAGTGAGCAGTGGGAAATGGTGTCCTAAGATGGCACTCATGTCCTTTGAGATATTTTGAAAAATATGATGCAAACCTATATGAATGTGTAAATATGGTCATGGTTGGAATCAGAGTAGCACAACGGAATATGGTACATGGAATAAAAAGAGGAATAATTATGCTTGGACACCAAAGCAGTATAATTATGATCATGAATGAAATGTTTTCAATGAATTTATTCTTTGTAATGTGTGCAATGCCATAAAAAATTTCTTTATTGTTTAAAACCCTAGCTTGTGATCTAAAATGAAAACAAGTGATATGAAGGAGTAAAAAGGGGTTAGAAAATGGAGTTGTGCTAGACCTCAATATCCCACTACATTGAAAATTTCCAACATACCAATATTTTGAAGAGGGATACAACCACCATGTAGTTCTCTATCTTAATTGTTTTTGTGAAGTGGTCTCATTTGAATATATTAATTCATTTAGAATAGACTTGAATACTAGATTGTGTTCACTTAGGAATGCATAAAACTAAAATGAGACTTGACTGAGGATTGATTGACGGGTTTAAAACCACATTTTTTGATAGTAGTAAACTTTTGCTTGATGTGCAGATGTGTGTAAGCCTCTAAATGGATTTTTTCCAGGTTTTGTAATAAGTTAATTGATTATGTATTTATAGTAATTCCAAAATAATGAACACACTATAGGAAGCTTAAAAAATTAAAGACTGACCAAAGGAAGGGTTTCATTTCAATAAATGACAATTGGTGATATGTGGACACTAATGTAAAAGAGGGACATGAGCACCCAACACTCATTTCCTTATTAGGTATGGTTGTCCCTTAAAGATGAGTGCTAAAATTTATGTCCATATTAAGGCATACATATACATAGAGGTGTTTTCAACAATTTTGACAATTATATATGTGATGGATGATGATTGTTAGAAAAAATAAGTACTCGCTTTTATTTAAGCTAGAGTGTGGAATAAAATTAGATAATGATTAAGTGCACAATTTAGTTAAGGATTAAAGGGAATAAATCATACGTGAAAAATTACTTGTGTCTATATTTAAGTTATATTTTGCACCCCATTTAGTCTAAAAATAAAATTAATAGATTAAAGTAAAGTATATACCTTTATGTGAAGGACACACTTTGTCTTTGAGATATTACTTCAATCATGAAAGGCACCTTATAATTTGGAAAACCATGTGAACATGTGAAGTAATTACTTCATTTCTTTTGAAAAATGAAATCTCAAAATTCTTAAATTGGAAATTTTTAAAATTGCTTGATTTTTAAATCATTTGAAAACCTGTTTAAATTTTGACAATTTAAACATTCATTCAAAGTTTTAAAAATTTAAAACTTGAGATAAGAGTATAGAAGGGATATATATTTGTTTGTGAAACATGATTATTTCTATTTTTAAAATTTTATCTTTGATGATGCATCCTTGATTCTTTGGAGGTTTTGTGCTTCCAACAAAGGATATGGAAAAGATGGGTTATTAGTTGAACTACTGGAGAAGATTGGAGGTGATCAAACCCCTACACACACACACACACACACACACACACACACACACACACACACACACACACACACACACACACACACACACACACACACACACACACACACACACACACACACACACAAACATGTGTGTGTGTGTGTGTGTGTGTGTGTGTGTGTGTGTGTGTGTGTATACAAGTGTTAGATTGAAGCAACACATTTTTAAAACATTGTATTTTTATATCATTAATATTAAAGATATGAATTTTGACAAAAGTGTTTTTCCAAAGTATTTATTACCATCTTAGAATTGCTTTAAACTCAATGTGATAATATAATGTCCACTCCTTATATAATTTCTCATGTGTGTGTGTGTGTGTGTGTTTTGGGGGTGGAAAAATACACACACACACACGTATGTATGTATGTATATATGTACACACACACACACACACACACACACACACACACACACACACACACACACACACACACACACACACACACACACACACACACACACATGTTGTGGTGTGTGTGTGTGTGTGTGTGTGTGTGTGTGTGTGTGTGTGTGTGTGTGTGTGTGTGTGTGTGTGTGTGTGTGTGTGTGTGTGTGTGTGTGTGTGTGTGTGTGTGTGTGTTTTCCCACCCCCAAAACACACACACACACACACACACACGAGAAATTATATAAAGAGTGGACATTGTATTATCACATAGAGTTTAAAGCAATTGTAAGATGGTAATAAATACTTTCAAAAAAACACTTTTGTCAAAGTTCATATCTTCAATATTACTGATATAAAATACAATGTTTTAAAAATGTGTTACTTCAATCTAACACTTGTAAATAGTAAGGAGTATAATAAAATAAGTAATCATTTTGATGACCTAAAGTAATCGTCTTGAAGGCCTAACAATTAGTAAAAAAATGTTTTTGTTTAAAGAGAACTCTTTAAATGGTGAGTATACATATAACTATAAAGAATCATTAAAAGGATTCACATGCCTCATAGGTATTGAAAAGGAAATGAAATGATATAAACCATATTTTATATTTGATTATAGAAATCAATAATCACACCCATGTTGAAGTGGATCTATTATTATTTAGAGGTTTAGTTGGGAAAAATAAGTATTTGATATAGGCAAAAAGGACCTAAAACTACATTTTAACAATTTCAAAAAAAAATGAGCTATCTGAATTATGGGAGGAAAAATGTTCCAAATTTCATTAAGATATTATTCTAATCTTGGAAATCAGATATAAACTAAAAAAAATTGAAATTGTCTACCTTCATATGCAAAACTAAATCTAATTTTATAAGATAATCCAACAAGTTTAGAATAATTAATGGATATGGTATTTTAATTATGAGGTTGAAACATAGTATCATGTTGCAATCTATGGAAAATAATTAATAATTAAGTTAAAAATTTAATAATTTAATTAAAAAATAATTGTTGTAAAAATATAAATGTCCTATATCTTTGTATACACTTAATAACATCTGTTTCATTAATATCATGCATATAACTGAAAGCTAATTTGAGGGTAAATTAAAAGTAAATGTGACCACTTCATTTCGATAATTGGGATGTACTACAATGTTTTGATGTTATGGTTCAATTTCTATTATGGATGATTTCTCTTGTATCCTATTTTAAATTAATGTGAATCACACAATAAGATAAACTAGGACAACCATTATAGATTATAATAAATATAAATCAATAATAAATATAAATGTATAATACTAGAATTGTCTTGATAATTAGATCTGTTAACAACAAAGGATATGGTACTTGGATTTCATGGCTCACTAAATGGCTATGAATAATTTATTATAGTGGAAAAGTGCTAGAAGTGGTAAAGTGATTCATCAAGATCTGCAACTTTATCATTATATTTACAAAGTTAGTAACATTAGGCTTGGGGAACATTAATCAAATGTAGTTGATAGTGGTTTGCATTATGTATTTAGATGTTTTAATTTTGTATGACAATAAAAATTGATGTGCATTCATAATATGTATCTATAAGCGAAATATTTGACCCATAAATGTGTGCACAACTCCATAAATTAGCCCCCTTCACCTAAAAACCATATGTACTCTTGTGAAGGGTCAAAACCTATAAATAAGTGAAGAAGTGTAATCAGGTTAAGCTAACCCCAATCACCCAATTGATTTATGATTGTTGCCTTTATATCCACAACATATAAGATAGACATCAATCCACATGTAGTTCTTAACCTTAGCGTGATTATGAAATAATGTTATTTGTCTATATGAATGACCATAGAAATAAGAATTAGATATTGAAAATGTTGAATCTTAACTATTACCATAGTTGTTTAACTATTACATTATCTATTTATTTGTTAGTGTTTTGTTTAGAGTAGTGGTTAAGAGGCAATTGAGAGTCAAAGATTCTATAACTATTTTTTTGATGTATAAATTCTCTTGCATTATTCATGAATAAATCATCGAATCCATTTACATATTCATCTGATATCAAAGAGATTAAAGTAAAATAATGAATGAATGCTTCGATATTTTATTAAATAGGAAGAGGAGAATATATACAAAGATTTGACAGTTACAAAACCTGTAACTACCAAACCAACCCCTAACTATTATGCCACCGCTATGACACCTAAGCAACTATAACTGGCTATAACAAATCACCGTACATCATAATTAAGCAAACTAAGCAATGTAATATTAAATTTATGCCAATATTTTCCCCTTTATTACATTGTTTTTATAAATATCATATATCATAATAGTGGTCCTCCTTTATTTCAAACACTATAAAAATATTTACACTCTCTGTGTAGCCTGCTCAATTTTTGAGGTGGCATGCCATCTTTATGGCTTCATGGTCTTAGTATCACCTTGTTTTTTCCTTCTAGGATTACCACAAACCTAGAAGTGATAAGACTATATCTCTTTGCTTAACACCTTCGATGGTTTCTTAGATTTCCACAAACCCTTTTTCAAGAACCAAACATTTACTTGAGTGCTTTTGCTCTCCATAATGTTATTTTTAAGGAGGTACCAAACTAGAAAAATAACGCTTAGTATTTTATTGAAAAACACACTACATAATAAAAACAAACACACCAAAAATTGTCACAATAACAATGATGAAAACCTATTGTAGGTGACTCATGAAAGGACATCAATTATCCTTCAGTGTCTGTGTATCTACCAACCTCATGTTTAGTGTTGCTACATGTTTCACATCACGAGAGGTGAAGTTAAGGCTACCTCATCAGTTGACTCTTCACTTTCATCAGTATCTAGTGGATGTTCTACTTGAGCAATATTGGCTTCATTGTGCTTGACTTTCCCTTTGAGAACATATTTTTCTTGAATATGATAGTGCTATATTGTATGACCTTTCTTCTTTCAGTACTAGCATTTTATGTCCCTTTTATCAATATTGAAAAATTTATGAAAATTTTGAGAATATAGTGCATTCTCGTGTTGTGAAATATCTTCATCTTCTATAGGTATCCTTTATTAGCATATATATTATCAGTTTACATGATTTTTATTTGATGATAAGTTGCCTCCCAAATCATTCAGCCACTCATCAGATCCTTTAGATCTCTCACCTAAATTTTTTTGTGCATCTTGTGTATATGTGTGTTGCTCTATTTATGAATAAAATTAATCTAGTTCATTCTGTTTGCCAAAAAATTTGGTATCAGAGCCTACACAACAATTTGGTAGTAGTCAATTCTTTATTGAATATCTTATGAAGTATTTCATCGGTCCACCAGTGATGTAGTTTTTTTATCCATAGAGCTCTGAAGAGTTTTAAAATCTCATGTCCATTATTAGGTAGTCCTGTCAGTAAAATTATATGTTAAGGTCTTCAAGTCATTGTCTTATCTTGGTCAAGCCAAAATTATCAGCTAATCTCCCAACCAATCATGTCATTCCATCTACCCCCATGTCCATTGTTAGATCTTATATAAATTTCACCATATTCAAATTTTCACATTGTCTGTTATTTGTAGTCCAACAGCATATAAAAATTATTTTAAACATGGTAGTCATACGCTTCCTAGCCTGCATCTAGTGTCTAGTCTCTACTCATCTCGCCTAAGTTATTTTAAAGACCACAATTTTCTCTAAACATAAATTAAAGATCTGATAAGAAAGCATGGAAGTGTTAGAGAAGACATCCAGAAGACCTATGTAACAAGCATTCAATAATCTACAAGAAAGAATGCAACCAAGGTACTTTGTTCATTGATCTATGTCTCTTTATTTCAAGATGAAAATTCAAATTCTTGTAGAAAAATATTTTGGTTTAAAATTTCATACATGGAAGGTTAAAATACAAATGCAATTAATGCATAAAAATTTGTGGGTAATTGTAAATGGGCATGAGAAATAACCTATTGATTCAAGTAAATTATTTGATTCAAAATCAAGAGATGACAAAGTGAAAGCTGTTATTGGCCTTGCACTTTTAGATTCTGAGTTACATCACGTGGATTTAGAAAAATCATCCAAGGAAATTTGGGATATGCTCAACACCCTGTTTGGTGTAAAAGCAGTAAATGCCCAATTTTCACTAAAATTACAATTATATAGATTCAAAATGGATGATGGAATTACTATGTCCAACCATATAAACAATCTGAAGTCTCTTATTAGGCAACTTACTAAGGTAAAAATTAATGTCAAAGATCAGGATGTGAAAGCTATTCCATTGAATAGTCTACCATCAAAATATAGCAATATTGTATTTACTATTAGCCAAATACCATCACAATCCCTTGATGATATGATTTCATTACTACTGGTAGAAGACAAAATGATACTTGTAGAAGATGATGATATTTCACAATATGAGAATGCACTTTTTTCTTAAAATTTTCATAGAAAGTTCAATATTGACAAAAGGGACATAAAATGCTAGTACTATAAGAATAAATGCCATACAACATGGGACTATTTTGTTTGAGTGCAATATGTTCTTAAAGGAAAACTCAAGTTTAAAGAAGCTAATGTTGCTCAAGTAGAAGATCCATGTTTCTATTCAAATTTTGCTTTCAGATTCAAAGGAAGAATTAAGAAACTTAAGAAAGAATGGTCAAGGCTTGATGTACCTGGATAAAGTCTGCGCACCATAATCCAGACGCTATAAGTACTCCTCTTTGGCTGTGGAGGAATGACACCTACAAAGAAAAGAAACTTGGACAAAAGAAGGCGTTAAATGGATAGATGGTGGGTTGTCAAGTGAAAGCTTGATCCCAGAAGTATGAAAACTTCCTTAAGGGATATAAACCCACTAGTCAATAAAAAGAAGTGTCTGATAAACAACAGAATGATAAAGAATTGAAATGATAACGAAATGGAATGAAAAAGGGAAGCAAAGGCTTACTTGAAAGAAGCTGTCAAACTGGTCACAGTCACCGGCATCGGTGGTCCTACCGACGTCGGTTGGTCAAGGTGCCGACGTCGGTTAATCTGCTGACGTCGGTTGGGGTAGTGACCGGTGTCGGTAGAGGCAAAGGTCTTTGGATGAGGTCTGGGTAAGTCTATGGTCCGTGGACAGGGTCTGGTCAGAGTCTGGGTTTATTTGAGTGGTCTTGAGACAAAGTTTTTTACTTGGTTGAATGGTCTGGGGTCTAGGTCTGAGAGTCTGGTTGAATGGGCAGAGTGTATAGTCTGACAGAGAATAGAGGCAATAGGGAGGTGGAGAAATAAAGATTCGGGTCTGGCTTAGTTAACAGTCTGGTTTGGGGAAAGGGAGTGCTGAATCTAATTCATAATACATAGAAGTAAATGACTAGAAAACACAAAGAAAACATAGACAATGTACTTACATGTGCCTTGTTGAAGGTGTGCTACTGATGATTCCCATACCTGCTGTTGATGTAGCCTATGTGGAGAACCTGTTGCTATTGCTGCACCTGAGGGAGAGAGTGAGAGACTTGACTGAGAGATTTGGTAGATTGACGGATGGTCAAAGACTGAAGATTGAAGGATTCGTGATTTGCTTCCAAAGATTAGCCGATTTCTGATTGGGATCCTCAAAGAGTCTGAAAAATTGGTTAAGTATAACCGACGTCGGTGATTCCGCCGGCATCGGACGACATTTGATCGACGTCGGCGGGGTTAGAACGGGCAAAAAGAGCCACTAAGCCCATTTTTCATCCGCCAAGTGCACTATCCGTTGGAGAATGTCGAGGGTTGGGCTAAATACGCATGAGAGTTTGTTAGACGGTTAGAGAGAAATAAGAATTGGTCTTGGGTGAGTCATAGGATGGGAATTAGTCCAAGGTGAGGTGTCCTCGGTGAGGTGTCCAAGGAGGGGGGGTTAATTCAAAATAAGTTAATTATTTTAAATTAGTAATTGTTAGGAATGGGTTAGAAATGGACTAAGGGGGAAAGTGACCAAGGGTTAGACACTATTTAGGTGTCTACATTTGCCCCTTTTTGTCTTGTTGGTTGCTCTAAACGAACTGCAAGACAAAAATAGGAGTCGGTTGCCCCAGGTATGGGATAAGGTTGATTTCGTCTTATTGGTTGTTCAAGTGAATTGCAAGACAAAAATAGGCGAGAGTTGGTTGTCTCGATTATGGATGAGGTATCCCCCCTCAAAGCAAGAGTCGAGAGAAGGGAACCTGGAATCGGGTGCTGATTTGACAGAGAGTGGATAAAAAGAATGAAGATAGAGTGAGAACACTGCAAAAGCTATGATTGCACGTACACTTCACGAGGATGGTCAGGTCAAATTGTTGCAGGTCGAGGGTCAAGGAGTGCCAAAATTAAAATAACTGGGCCCCAGCATTTAGTCATCTTCTGATTGGGTTATTTAATCTAAGCTGAAGTTCCAATGGTCGTCGTGTTCTAGGTATCCCAGGCTTAGGAAGTGCTCCCGAAGATACGAAAAAGTCACAAGTAGTGCAGATCAACTAGCTTGCGATCCTATACTTGTGAAGGTCAAAAGTTTGCGCACAATTTTGCTAACCAATCATGAGGTAGCATATATGCAAAAACAACCAAGGTAGAATCGCTTTGGAAGTAGTCGTGGTTAAAGGAGATGGTCATGATCTCCAATGTCTGGTGGTCGATGGATGGAGGCAGAAGTGATCCAAGTGTGCCCCAGGGGGCCAAAATGACGTGGGCTGGAGGAGCTGGCTGTGTTGGGCATGATTTTGGTCATTTTGAAGAGGGATGAAGTTTTAAGGCCGCCGACGTCGATTATAGAACCGATGTTAGTGGTCAAAAGAGGCTGACATCGACGGAAATTGGCCGACATCAGCGGCCTAGGGCACGATTATGCCGACGTCGGCGATCTACCAAATCCAACAAAACCAGATTAGCGGGCCACCAAAAGTCATTTGTGACATTTGACCAAGATAAAAAAGAGCTCTGGAGTGGATTTAGTGAAAGTGACCCAGAGCTGACCGAGGAGCGGTGTGAGGTGGCAGATAGGCATTCGTGGAGAGAAGAAGCGAGTTGGAGAGTGATTGGAGGCTGTAAAAGCATTTGTGGGCCCAGTGAAGTGTGAGAGCAGAGAAACACAACGGAGATGGTAGAAGGGAGTAGAGGACCCACGGGAGGTCCACCACCAGTGGCACCCATTGTGCCACCACACTGACGATGCCGAGACGAGGTAAGAGGGTCTCTAAACCTTATTTGGATGCTTTTTGTATTGAGTTTAGTTTTTTTGAATTTTTGTTGTTTGAGGTAGAAATCGAGGGGGAGGGTAGGTAGGAAGGTGGGTGGGTTGTCTAGGATAGCTTAGGAGTGATTTTAGAGGGGTTTGGGGGGTGTAGGGGGGTTCAGAGGGTAAGCCCTAATTTTTAGGGCTCGCCCCGTTCGGCCCTAGGGCCGAACCAGTCACTGACATCGGTGATTTTTCCGGTGTCAGCCGACAGGTGATTGGCGTCGGTCACTAACCCACCAACGTCAATCACTAAATGACCGACGTCGGTTAGGTGAGTGCCGTCGTTGGCATGCTAACTGATGTCGGTGGCTACTTGGTCAGAAAGAATGGTGAAAAATGTTCAAGTCGAAAGGTCGAAGCTACACCAAGGACTTCCCAGGTGTCAGGTTAGGCATAGATGGTCAGAATGGTTGGTAAAGGAAGAATAAGAACAGTTTTAACACGAGATTGATTGTGAATGGATGCAGGCAAGGCAGACTCTGATGCTGTGGGATCGCCTCCTGACCTTGCTGACGTGGATGCACGGAGGCATGACGGTTGAGGAGTGGGCACAGATGAGCGCAGTGGGGCTAGGCGATCTAAGACGCTACTGCAGAGTGGCGAGGGATGTGAGTCTCATGGTGGCATTGATCGAGCGGTGGGACCATGCCACCAACACCTTCCACCTGCCCACGGGTGAGATGATGGTCACGATCGAGGACGTGTACCATATTTTGCGACTGTCGGTACACGGAGCTGACATCTATGCATGCTCGAGAGAGGTGCATGATATACACATGGTCACGTTGTTTGGGGAGCACGTCACGTAGATGAGCTACCATTCAGCCAGTTTTGCCTATGAGCCTTTGTACATGGCGGATGAGGGCGCACATCGACTGGTAGTTCTGATGATGATCGGCATCACAGTCTATGCATTGCTGGATGCAGAGGGAGGCAGGTTCCCAGTGGCCATGACCGGGGTTTTGATGGACATGCTGGAGCAGCAGATAGTGTTCACCTGGGTGCCCGTCTTTTTGGCCCAGATATACAGAGAGCTATGGGGCATCAGGCGACGGCGACGATACAGTCTGTGTGTAGGCCACCTTCTGCACTATTGGGCATAGGAGCATATTGTGGTTACTCAACCTCTCAGCCTCCCAGTGGTGATCTAGGCTAGTTTTAGGGTCGAATTCAGGCGATGGCGCGAGATGATGGCACAGACGTGGGTGGATGGAGTGGTCAGGGATATTGATCACTACCGAGGGGTACTGGAGGCCCTGATTCCAGCAGATATCATTTGGAGACCATACTTGGTGTATCCAGCGTTCATAGACCAGGGCGAGCAGATGGTCAAGATGTAGAGCATGCGATGGGTCAGAGGTAGGCGAGCTGGTGAGCTTGAGAGGATTCTAGCAGAGAGAGTGCGGCGCCAGTACGGGCTGCTATAGGACATACCTCCTGTATTCCCATCATACAGATGAGATGATATAGAGGCACCGCTCCCACTGCCAGAGGAGACAGAGGAGCTAGATTTTGAGGAGTTACTGGTAGGACCTGGGATAGCCGACCCAGGGTGTACAGAGGCTTACACAGCATGGTGGGCAGGGCAGTACACAGGCATACAGGTGGGTCCCCAGCTAGATCTGTAGGCTGTTACCAGGGAGCGAGATACAACCTGTGAGGAGAGGGACACTGCGCAGCAAGAGAGAGACGCGGCTCAGGCCCAGGTCACAGTTTTGCAGGGACAGATGGCAGGGGTTACAGGGCAGCTAACAGAGATGACGGGACAGGTGGTAGCATTGACAGGGCAGGTCACTCTATTATAGGGACAGTTGGCTACAGCCTAGGCACAAGAAGTGGTAGGTCAAAGCTTTGGAGGGCATGGCCCATTGTAGCAGCCATCTCAGCAGCTGGCATTGTCACAGGGGGCAGGACCATCGGCATCAGTGCACCTAGGTCAGCCACAGCCATAGGGGTCAGGACAGGGCATAGTAGCAGGGCAAATGGGTCCACCGCATACTGTATCTCTAGTTAGATACAGTGATGCGCTGGACGAGATCACTTATTATGAGAGGGCCATCAGGGGGTTCCCTCAGATACAGCGATACTCAGAGATACGGGCAGAGTAGAGCCGACAGAGGTCGATGTCATGAGCGACAGCTTCTGGGTCTCGCAGACGGCACAGATCAGAGGGAGGAGAGGATACAGCCTCTTTTCGGCCACCACCACCACCACCACCACAGCCACAGCCTTGAGGGCAGACCTAGAGATTTATTTTTGATGTATATACCAGCCTACGAGCTGTTGATGCGAGATGTATGAGAGAGAGAGACAGAGGCACAGAGTTGTGCGATTGTATAAACTATTTTGATATATATATGATGATGGTTTTGGATCATTAATGTGTTATGGATGTTTAATGTTTAATGTATATAACATTTTTGATTATGATGATGATGCATGTTTTGATATTATGTTTATGATTATAATGATGATATTTAAATGTGATGATGATAATGTTATGTTAAATGATTATAATGATGATGATGCGTTATGATAATGCTAATAATGAGAATGGTCATGACTTTTAGATTAGATGATAATGCGTAAGGATTATATGATAGCGATATTTATGTTATGACTTGCGGATTATATGATGTGAATGCTTAATTGTGTGACGATGATAATGTGTTTGTGATTAATGATTATGATGTAAATTATGAAAATGATTATGCTAAAGATTATGAAAATATGTGATTGGTTGTGATATGATTGGTAGGTGACGAGAGAAGGAGATTGAAGAAAGTGATGAAGAGAATGGCCGAGCTAACCCCAGAAGACCCCATGTCAACTAAGTGCTGCCTACATAGCCCATGTCATTAGGGCCTCAGGCCAATGTAGTTCTCCCAAGAAGGGAGGAAAAAGATCAAAGTGGTTGATTTTGGTCATGATAAAGATATAGCATTTCCCATATGTCTGAGGGTACATGCTTAAAATGACAAGAAGGAGATGATGCTACAGCATTTTCCAAATGGTGTAAGCCGTAACATTGGTCGGGGTTTTTCATCCCTAGCAACTATCCATATTCATGATGGATGTTTGCTAAGAATGAATTGAAGTCTATTTATGCTTCAGCAAGTATTGGTTTATGCTTAACATAAATTGTGTGGTTGAAAAAAAGTTGGATTGAGTCGTTTTGACAAATGATGTGGTTAAACGTGGCCAAAGTGTAGGCAGAAAGTAAAAGGCATAAGCACCCTTTTATTGACAAGGACCAAAAAGATAGCATAGACAGGGGTTGTTAGAACCAAGAGCCCCATTTATGCGTTGCATCATTGACCATAGTTATGTTAGAGTGGTAATTGAATCACTTTTGACATTAAAGTGAGCTCGAAATCCCTTGAGTAGGTAATGTGATAGGAGGAAAAGGGTATCCCGTTTTAGAGTATGGAGAACTTTGCCCCCTTTTTATAGGAGACCCTGAGACAACTACAAGTCAAGTCCATGACCCTTTTTTTTTTGAGAGGACTGATCAATGCGGGAAGTCCACATAAAGATGTCACTTGTTTGGTGGTCATTTGTGAAGCTAATCGATGCGGGAAGCTTCTAAGAAAGTGCTATTTGTAGCAAGATTTAGTCATAGCCATCCTTCGAGGGAGTGGTCTATACTTTGCTTTATAGATTTTGAATAGCTGTCCTTCGAGGGAGCAGTCTATTAGTTACAGCAATGATATTACAGCTGTCCTTCAAGGGAGCAGTCTATTTTTTTATTTGATTTTGTGACCTTGGATATTTTGACATCTTGATTTAGTTTTGACAGAATATTGAGTCATGGACAAGACTTATAGAAGGTTAAGGGCTCCCTTTTATTAGGACGAAGCATCTGTATGTCATAAAAGGATTGTAGAGGATTTTGTTAAGGGAAAAAGGGTGGAATGGATTGAGGATAAAAAGGACAAGGATTACTCAAGGGACGAGCTCAAGTTAAATGTCAAGTGGATGAGTACTCGACTAATAGTAGAATGGTCGTAGATGCAAAGCATTAAGGGGCTCAGGTTCTGGTCGGCCTTTAAGAGAAGACAGACGATAAGTCCCTGATCCATACTTGTGCGTGATGATATAAGGTCTGAGCCAATTAGGAGAAAATTTGCCTCATTTACTCTGTTCCATATTGGTCATATGTTGGTTCTCTTTGAGGATGAGGTCTCTGATATTGAAACCTCATTCTCTCAGAGTTTTATTATAGGTGCGTTTGATGCGATTTTGATAGGCATGGAGATGATTGAGGGCAGTGAGACGACGCTCGTCGAGTAACTCAAGTTGAGCTAATCGATATTGACGAAAGTCATCATTAGAAAGAATGTCATGGAGTGAAATGCAAAGAGACAGGATCTGTACTTCGAGAGGTAAGATAGCCTCTGATCCGTACACTAGAAAAAAGGGGGTAGCACCCGTAGAGGTTCGGATGCTAGTACGGTAGGCCCACAAAGTGAAGGGTATTTGAACGTGCCAATCCCTTCCAGTGTCGTTGACCACCTTCATGAGAATTTTAGTTAAGATTTTGTTAGAAGCCTCAGCCTGCCCATTTACTTGTAGGTAGTAAGGTGAAGAAAAACTGAGTTTGATGCCAAATGAATCGCAGAGTTTTTGGATGGTCTTATTTTTAAAGAACTTGCCATTGTCGGTCATGATTTTGTGAGGTACACCGAAATGACAGATGATGTGGGTGTTGATGAAGTCGACAATATTGTCAGCTTTTGTGGAGACAAGAGGAATAGCTTCCGCCCATTTAGTGAAATACTCGGTGGCAGTGATGATGGACTGATGACGAAGAGACGAATGAGGGTTAATCTCGTCGATGAGATCTAAGCCCCATTGTGAAAAAGGCAAGAAATCCTGAGCAAATTGTAAGGCGTGACTAGGGAGATGAAGCAAGTTAGCATGCTGTTGACACTTGATACAACGCCGAACATAATCGCTACAGTCTTGATGAAGAGTGGGCCAATAATAACCCAAGCGAAGGATGCGCTTGGCAATCGAGTTACCACTGAAGTGTCTGCCACAAATCCCGTCATGGGATTGTTTAACAGCATGAGAAGCTTCAATGGAGTTTAAATAGCGAAGAAGAAGGCCGTCAAAACCTCTTTTATAGAGAAGACCCCCTAGCATGGTATAGCGAGTGGTGCGCTTGATGAAAGGCTGCCGCACATTGCTAGAGAGGTTGGGAGGAATGATAGAATGAGCCAAGTAGTTCTCAAGTTGTTTATACCATACATCTTATGAACTAGAGTCTATGGTGTGGAAGAGATTGATGTCAGTGGAAATGTATGAAGGTAATGGCACACGATGTACCATGACATAAATTCTTGATGAGGATGATGATGAAGAAGGAATATGAGAGGCGAGGGAAGCCATGGTGTCAGCAAACTTATTCATCAATCAAGGAACAGTTTGTAATAAGTGATGGTCGAAAGATGCTAGAAGAGTGTCAACACAGTGCTTGTACCTTTGTAAAATTTTATTTTTACAAAGATATGAACCATTGATTTGATTGACGACAAGTTGGGAGTCACCGAAGATGTTGATGGACTTGATGTTTAAAGAAAGGGCAGTTTGAAGTCCCAAAATTAAGGCTTCGTATTCGGCCATATTATTGGTACATTCAAAGTCAAGTTTAAAAGACAGGGGCATGGGTTCACCTTCATGTGGAATGAGGATGACTCTCGCACCCCCACCGAGTTGACATTTAGAGCTGTCAAAAAACATTGTCATTTGGTAGAATGTGTCATCAGTCGAGAGAGTGGCGATAGATTCATCGAGAAACTCGCACTGAGAAGGTTCATTATCAGGAAGAGGGGCATCCACTAGTTGGTCAGCAATTTTTTGCCCTTTTATATATTTTTGCTGGACAAATTCTAAGTCAAATTCAGCAAGAAGCATGAGCCAACGAGCCATACGCTGGTTTTGATATGGTTTAGAATGCATGTATTTAAGGGGATCAGTGTGAGTGACGACAAAGGTTTTGTGATTGAGAAGATAGTGATGGAGCTTGGTAGTGGCAAAGACTAATGCCAAACAGAGTTTCTTGGTATGAGTATACCGAGTTTCATAGTCGACTAGTGTGCGGCTTGTGTAATAGACTACTTGCTCACGGTGTTTCTCGTCTCGATGCGCGATCATGGCACCTAACGAATGATTGGTTGCTGAGATGTAGAGGTAGAAGGGTTGGTCGTCTTTTGGTGGAATAAGGACTGGTGGAGAATCCAAATAGCGTTTGAGGGCTTTAAAAGCCTCTTGGCAATCTTTATCACATTTAAAGGAAACGTCCTTCTTGAGGAGGTGATGAAAGGGTTGGCAATGGTCAAAAAGCTGCGAAATGAAACAGCGGATGGATTGGAGCTTCCCTTGTAGACTGTGAAGTTGCTTGAGATTAGCTGGAGGTGGCATTTCGAGGATAGCGCAAATTTTAGTAGGATCTATCTCGATGCCACGAAAAGAGACAATGAATCCCAGGAGCTTTCCTGAGAGGACCCCAAAGACACATTTCTTGGGGTTAAGACAGACCTGGTACTGAAGAAGGCGAGAGAAGATGATTTTGAGGATAGTCAAATGGTTGCGACGAAGTTTAGACTTGCCAAGCAGGTCATCTACATAGTCCTCCATGATTTTATGGAGGAGATCGTGAAAGATGTAAGTCATGGCATGCTGATATGTGGCGCCTATGTTTTTTAGACCAAAAGGCATGACTCGATAGCAAAAAGTTCCCCATGGTGTAATGAAGGTGGTTTTGTGCTGATCTTCCAGTGCAATAAGGATTTGGTTATATCCTGAAAATCCGTCCATGAGTGATAACATCTCATGGCCAGCCGTAAGATCAACAAGTTGGTCAATGTTTGGAAGAGGAAAGTCATCTTTGGGACAAGCTAGGTTAAGGTCACGATAGTCTGTGCAGATCCGGATCCCCCCAGTCGCCTTGGTGACAGGAATGATGTTAGAGACCCACTGCGGATAATCGATGGGTCGGATGAAGGAGACTGAAAGAAGACGCTGAAGCTCTTCTTTGACAAGAAGTGCAACATGAGGATGCATTTTATGAAGCTTTTGCCTAACAGGTTTAGCCTCTAGGTTTGTGACAATGTTATGAGTGGCAATGTTAGGGTCGATGCCAAGCATGTCGGCGTAGGTCCAGGCAAAGGCTTTACGATTGTCTGAGAGAAATGTGGTATAGTCGGCCTGCTCCTGAGTGTCTAAAGATTGACCAATCTTTAAGACTTGAGGAACATCAAAAGATGAAAGGTTAATGTCAATGGTTGATTCATTTAACATAACCTATGTTTTAGAAGGGAGGGAGCATTGAATGAAAGAATCATTGGCACCCATATAGGTAAGAATGGCATCGTCGTCTATGCAGTGGACTGTGTTGATGGTTGTTGATTCATCGTCTATCATGTTAGGATAAACGAGAGGGAGAGACTTGGGAACCCCGTTGAGCTGATAGGTTAGGGGTTCCAAGCGGATGGTGTTTATGCAAAAAAAAAACTAGGAGGGATGGAAACCACCGACTCCGCAGGTGAGGATGGAAGAATAGGTGAGTCTGGAAGAGAGTGGTTGATGGTTGGTTCAGGGCAAAGGTTTGTGGAAGAATCAGCGGGTTCTTGGAAACCCAGTCCATACCATTTCTTGGCATTATCATCAATGGGTGGTTCGATAGGCCGATGGGAGCCTTGTTTGTAATGTCCAAAGCCAAAACCCTTCCATGCACACCTATAAAGGTAGGTATGTGCAAAGGTGGGGTTGCCAAGAAAGGAGAAATTGGATGTGAATATTTGAGGTGAGGAGGAGGGATTTGATTCAGTAGGAGCTTGATCCAACCCCCCATAGACGAGATTGGTTCGAAGGCTAGGAGGACCATAAGGAATGACCAATCTGATCCGACAGTCATAGGTTGGGTTTTGATGAAGCTGTCCATACTCTTGAGGATTCTGGAACATGTCTAGAGTAAGTAGGTGATATTCCCCCAGTGAAAGTCTTTAGAATATATCATCCATGGGGTCCTTGGTTGTTAATTGAGAAGATGATGTGGTAGCAACCGCTGTTTGTGTAATAGTTGACGCTTCTGCGGATGGAGATGATGTTTGGGTTGATGCCTTGAGCGGGATAAGAACGTCGTTGGGGTGATAGGTTGTGTTACAAGTCTTAAAAGGGGATGGGTTGGTAGGAATGACATGGACTTGTTTGTCGTGTTCAAATTTGACACAACGGTGAAGTGTTGAAGGGACGCAAGCCATGGCACGGGTCCAAGGTCACCCTAATAGCATGTTGTATTGGAATTCTCCCTCAATGATGTAGAAGAGCTCTGGGATTGTGCGTGGACCAACACGGATATGGAGGACAACAGTGCCAATAGTGTTAGCGGTGGTGTCATTAAAGGATGTAAGGATTGCATCAGTTTTGGATACGCAATTCTTGGGAAGAGCCAATTGATCAAAGGCATGGGTGGAAATGATATTAATGCTGGTGCCCCCATCAATCATAACTCATTTAATATGGGTTCGATAAATATAAGCTGTGATGAAAAGGGCAGCGTCCTAATCTTCCAAGGTAGAGATCAGAATTTTAGAATCACTGAAAGTGATAGAGGCGACAGGGGATAAAGAATGGACTAAGACAGCTAATGGTTGAGGGTCTTCAGGTTGGACTTCCGCTGCCTGTAGGGCTTTGATTAGAGCCTGGCGATACTGGGGGGAGCTTTGGATAAGGTCATATAGGGTCATCTTCACAGGAGTTTGGTGAAGTTGTTTTATCATAGAGTCTTTGATTGCCTCGGAAGAAGGGGGTTGAGAAGCACCTAAGATGAAAATCTTGGGTTTTGGTTGTTGAGGTGCCTGGACAAAAGGATAGGTCTAAGGAATAGTAGCTTTTTCTTTCACCTTGTCCTTTTGTGACCTAGTGGTTATATGGATAGCATTGATTTCAAAGATAGTAGGTGAAGAAGGGGTTACAGCCTGTTGGTGAGATGTTGATGTGGTTGAAGAGGTTGGATGGGAAGGTGTCGAGGGTTGGTCAAGAGTGTCCTCAAGGAGAAGAGTGTCTTTCTCCATATAGTGGCGAACGACTGTCTTGAGGGCACAGCAAGTCTCGGTATCGTGTCAAGAAGGTTTTGACCCGAGGGGTTGAAATGGCTTGATAGAAGGAAGGGTAATGCTAGAAGTTTGCAAAATTTGGTGTAATATCAAAGCATATGAACCTACTAAGGGGTCCGTGCTTGTTGATGCCTGATGCGCTGGTGACTTTCGCTTAAGGGATGTTGAAGGTTTTCGTACCACCTTTTGGTTTGATGGTGCGGTGTTAGCTGAAGACGACACTTTCTTTGTGAGAGGTGCCAAATTTTTGAGAGGGGATTGACTTGTGGTTGGCAAAGGAAGTAATGGAGGTAATTTGTGTTGGTTAAGGGTCGGAGTAGGAAGCACGCCGATTAAGGTAGAAGGATGAGGACCTAAGATGGAGGGTAATGTTGACGGTGGAGGAGGGGTTCGCTTCTATGGTCTGGCGGTCTTCTTTGACTTGGTTGGAAGACTACTTTTGGTCGAGGTCTGGTCTAAGTCCACCTTCACTTGTGGGTGAGTGAGGGTAGAGAGAGGGTGAACACCAAGTGACTTGATCAGTTTAGATTGGGTAGATGCAGGTTTAGAAGCAGGAGTCTGGGCTTTGTTGAGAGTCTTGGGCGATTCTGCCTTGGGAGGATTGGCAGCATGAGACGAGAGGGCACGAGAATGTTGAAGAACTTTAAGACGCTCCCACAATCCCTGATGCTCCACTTTCCTTGAAGGGAGAAGATCTAATTTCTCCACTAGTCAAGAAAATGGTTGAGAGGATGTTGGATGAGGTTTGGATTCTTGAGAAGATGTGTTAGGTGTGGCAATAGTCTCAGACCCATGGTGTGTGGGAGTTATAACTAGATTGTCATTGATTAAAGAAGATGGAGAGTTAGGTTCTTCTCTTGGTGGAGAAGGAACTGGAGAGTGTGACTCCTCAAGCGGGTAAAGGGCAGGGATTATTGTGCCCTCTACTTGCGGTCGAGGAGTAGGTAAGGTCAGGTCCTCCATAGGTAGAAGAAAAGAGGATGGTGAGACCGGTGGTGTCGGTAAGGTTGAGGCGTCCTCCAAGATGATAGAAGTTGACGGAGAACTAACCGGGGAAAGAGGTTCGTCCACACGTGATGGACTAGTAGATGGACTAACCTCTTGAGGTTGGTTGGGGATGAAGGGCGAGACCGTATTGACCGTTCGAATATCATGTTTGTGTGTGTGTTGTCAATCAAGGTCTGGACATTATTTTGGGTTGGTGGATGATTGGGGAATGGTTGCTTGAAGATATCGATGCCCTGGTTTGGAGGTGCATTGGGATTATCTAGAACGAGCTCTCCCTTTTCAAGCATGTCCTAGATTATGTTTTTAAAGGTTTTACAGTTTCTCGTGTCATGGCCTTTGACATGGTAGAAATTGCAGAAATCATTTTCCCTATACCACGCAGGGATGGCGCGTGAGGGATAAAATTGTGGCGGTGGTCGAATCTGGGGGAGGTTGCGAATCCCCTGTTTAACAAGTTTTTCCAGTATAGATGCATATGATTCTCTAAGAGGAGTATACTGTCTTTGAACGTATATCTGCTGGAATTGACGGGTGGCGCTCTGAGATGTGGATGGCTCAGGCTGATTGGATGAAGAGGATGAAGGTCTAACGACCACAGTGTTTGCTGAAGCTTTAGACTTAGGATTGGATGATGAAGGTTTAGAAGAAGAAGAGTCATTAGTCTTAGAGTTGGGGTTCTTGCTCTACAACTTGACTTTATTCTCATCGATGGCACGTAATTCAAGTTTACGGGCCATCGTGAAGGCTTCATCGAAGGTACGGAAGGTCTGAACCCTTAAAGTAGAAGAAATATGTTTGGCGCAAGCTTGGGAGAATAGTTTAATAAGTTCAATTTGAGGTAAGGAAAAGGAGAGTTGATTGATGAGGCCTCTCCAACGAGCAACGAAGTCAGCTATGGATTCGTCCTCGAATTGGTGGATAGTGTAAAGGTCCGTGATCGAGACCTTCTTGGTGATGTTAATGGAGAAGTGATCAAGAAAGAGCTGGGCCAGCTGTGTAAATGTGAAGAGGGAATGACTGGCAATAGAGCTATACCAGTCGAGGGCAGTGCCAAAAAGGGACATAGGAAATGTGTGCAAGAGCAATGCATCGTCTTGGGAAATAAGGTAACAGGCATGTCTGAATGCCCGTAAGTGCTGCTGTGGGTCTTCCTTGCTTTGAAAGCGAGAAAATTTTGGAAGCTCCCACTGGTTTGATTATGGTCTAATTGGCACAGAAGGATGAATAGGCTCATTGCAAATTTTCTAGTATGAGAGAGCATTGTGTGAGCCAGAAATGGAAGTCTCTAAGCTAGACATCTTATCCATCAGCATTTTGATGATATCTGCTGACGGATTGGCGGGTGGAGCACCCCTAGATTATAAGGCGCTTGAAAGATATTGGGAGGGGCGTATGATGTGGTTGGTTGCGTAGACGCAGCATATGGGTAGCTGGTTATTAGAGCGAAAGTTGGGGCCAAGGGCATTTGTGTTATGGGGTTAGTAGGCACAAGTTGGATAGGGGCCGTCAAGGATGGTTGAGGAGTGGCTACGTTTGTTGACGGGTAAACGGTTACTCTTGTATTTATAGGTGCAAGAGTAGGGGGGATAGAGACTAGTAGGTTTTGGAAAGGTGTGGGGTTTGGTTGAGTGATTTGAGGTTGAGGGAGTATCGGAACCCCCATGGAGGTAGGCTTAGATGGAGTGGCTATGTTTTGAAGGTAAGACACAGTTGGGTTATTGGTGGAGGTGTTGTCTAGTGGCTGAATTGTAGGTGCAGTTGATGTGATTCTTGTCTTGACTAAGGAAGTCGGCATCCCATAGATTGGGTTGCCTAGGGAGTCGCACGTTTGGCTATGCACGAGATAGTGTTGTAAGGCTTTGACGTTAAGGTCCAAGAATCATGAAAAATCTTGGTCCTCTTCTGGGACAATAGGAGTCTGAGGTGGGGTTGGGCGAGTAGGAGTTCTTTTAGTCTCCGAGTTGAACTCCATTATAGGACTGGTTATAGATGGTGAAGGTGGAAGTGGTTGTTGACTAGTGTGGTCAAGAAGGGCCTTGGTTTGACTGCGTGTCAAAACCATTCAAGGCAAGAAAGGATCAGGTTTCAGTAAACTGTGTTTTTTTAGTCTCAAAAAACTAGAATGGATGTTTAGACAGCCAGAAAGTTGGATTTAAAGCTTGCTATTTTTGAAAAAAAGAAAATGGACAGAGACCGACGTCGGTATAAAAAACCGATGTCGGTGAAGAAGGCTGCCGATGTCGGTCAGATGACCGATGCTGGTACAGAAAAGTCACCGATGTCGGTTACAGAACCGATGTCGGTTACTGTGTTTTCCAAAAACTCAGAAAAAAAAGTTTTTGGAAATAAAGAAGACGTCCTTACCAGCTCAAAAAAGACAGATAAAAACAAAAAATATGATGATGATAGACAGATCCTAGCGTTAAATCCCTAGAAACAATTTTATTAAGATCGTGTGGCTTATGCCTTAATGTGATGTTTGAGGAAGTTGGCTGTAAGAAGGGTCCTAGAATAGGTAATCTAAAGATAGTTTCAGGTATGTTTAGGTGCTCAAAATTCTGTATTAGGTTCCGTACAGGCCTGGTGCTAAGGAGCAAGCTCCCCTCACTTCACGATTCCAGTGGTTAGCTGGTTTCGCTTAGCCAAAATATACTTTCCCTATAGTTTAGACTCTGCCAGAGAACAGAGTTGGCTTTCCCCTTGGTGGTGAAATCCAAGTAGGATTGCCGGGATGGGTAAGGTATCTGCTGGGTGATGAAATCCCAGGCGGGCCTTGTCTCAAGTGAGTTTGATGTTTAATTGAGTGCACGTGGTCTGGTTGTGTAACATCAAGTGATCTATGATTTATTCAATATGCATTTTACTAATTACTAAGTGTGGACTAGAAAATTCAAGAAAGCAAGAAATGGAATGCAGTATATTTTAACGTCCCAAATCGAAATGTTAAATTGGAATGAAAACAAGTTGGAGAAAGGGTTGAAGAAAATGATTTTTTGACTAGTCTGGAAATGCAAGAAAAAGAAAGGAAAAGTTCTTTTTATTTCTGCTTATGATGTCTTTTTAGAAAAGAAGAATGAGGTGAAGAGGAAGAAGCCTAATGCACCTAAATGAACAAAGAGGGAAAGGAACCCAAGGAAGGCCCTAAGGGTCCCACCGGGCGTGCTAGAATGTTTCTATTCAAATTTTGCTTTCAGATTCAAAGGAAGAATTAAGAAACTTAAGAAAGAATGGTCAAGGCTTGATGTACCTAGATAAAGTCTGCGCACCATAATCCAGACGCTGTGAGTACTCCTCTTTGGCTATGGAGGAATGACACCTGCAAAGAAAAGAAACTTGGACAAAAGAAGGCGTTAAATGGATAGATGGTGGGTTGTCAAGCGAAAGCTTGATCCCAGAAGTATGAAAACTTCCTTAAGGGATATAAACCCACTAGTCAATAAAAAGAAGTGTCTGATAAACAATAGAATGATAAAGAATTGAAATGATAAAGAAATGGAATGAAAAAGGGAAGCAAAGGCTTACTTGAAAGAAGCTGTCAAACTGGTCACAGTCGCTGGCGTCGGTGGTCCTACCGGCATCAGTTGGTCAAGGTGCCAACGTCGGTTAATCTGTCGACGTCGGTTGGGGTAGTGACCGGCGTCGGTAGAGGCAAAGGTCTTTGGACGAGGTCTGGGTAAGTTTGTGGTCCGTGGACAGGGTCTGGTCAGAGTTTGGGTTTATTTGAGTGGTCTTGAGACAAAGTTTTGTACTTGGTTGAATGGTCTGGGGTCTGGGTCTGAGAGTTTAATTGAATGGGCAGAGTGTATAGTCTGATAGAGAATAGAGGCAATAGCGAGGTGGAGAAATAAAGATTCGGGTCTGGCTTAGTTAACAGTCTGGTTTGGGGAGAGGGAGTGTTGAATCTAATTCATAATACATAGAAGTAAATGATTAGAAAACACAAAGAAAACACAGACAATGTACTTACATGTGCCTTGTTGAAGGTGTGCTACTGATGATTCTCGTAGCTACTGTTGATGTAGCCTGTGTGGAGAACCTGTTGCTGTTGTTGCACCTAAGGGAGAGAGTGAGAGGCTTGACTAAGAGATTTGGCAGATTGACGGATGGTTGAAGACTGAAGATTGAAGGATTCGTGATTTGCTTCCAGAGATTAGCCGATTTCTGATTGGGATCCTCAAAGAGTCTGAAAAATTGGTTAAGTATAACCGACGTCAGCGATTTCGCTGGCGTCGGCCGACATTTGACCGACGTCGGTGGGGTTAGAACGAGAAAAAAGAGCCACTAAGCCCATTTTTCATCCGCCAAGTGCACTATCCATTGGAGAATGTCGAGGGTTGGGCTAAATACGCATGAGAGTTTGTTAGACGGTTAGAGAGAAATAAGAATTGGTCTTGGGTGAGTCATAGGATGGGAATTAGTCCAAGGTGAGGTGTCCTCGGCGAGGTGTCATGGGTGATGTGTCCAAGGAGGGGGGGTTAATTCAAAATAAGTTAATTATTTTAAATTAGTAATTGTTAGGAATGGGTTAGGAATGGACTAAGGGGGAAAGTGACCAAGGGTTAGACACTATTTAGGTGTCTACAATCCACTAGATACTAGTGAAAGTGAAGAGTCAACTAATAAAGTCCCCTCATATATCTTGTTGTAAAACATGTAGTAGCAAAACTGGAGGCTAAAGGACAATTGGTGCTCTCTTGTGATTTGCCTATAATGGGGTTGCATCATTGTTATGGTGACACTTTTTAGTGTGCTTTATATTGTGTGTGTTATTCATTGTGTGATTTTTAAAGCATTATTTTCCAATTTGGTCCTCCTGATGAAGAACATTGTGGGGAGTTAAAGCACTAAAGTAGTGCTTGGTTCTTGGTAAAGGGTTTGTGGAAATCTAAGAAATCACTAAAGTGTATAAAATAGCTGAGACCTCCTGTCACCTCCAGGTTCATGGTCAACCTACAGTAGAAAACTAAATGGGTTTGTGGTAATCTAAGAAACCACCGAAGGTGTTAAGCTGAGAAATATTCTCCTATCATGTCCAAGTTTTTGATAATCCTACAAGGAAAAAACTAAGGTGTCACCAAGACCATGAAGCCATGGAGAAGGCATGCCAACTCAAAGGTGAGCAGACTATGCAGAGAATGTGAAACCCTTTTGCAGTGTTTAAATTAAGGGGCACTCAACTATAAATAATATGATGTTTGTAAAAATAATTTAATAAGGGGGGGAGATGGGGGTGGAATGGAGGGCAAAGTGTTAGCATACATATTTTCAGTTTAAATTATTTTTATTTGATGATAGGTTACCTCCCAAATCATTTAGCTACTCATCATATCCTTTGGATCTCTCACCTGAATTCTGTTGTGCATCGTATATATATATATATATATATATATATATATATATATATATATATATATATATATATATATATATATATATATATATATATATATATGTTGCTTTGTTTATGAGTAAAATTAATCTAGTTCACTCTATTTGCCAACATCCTTTTGTCTTTCTCTAGTAGTGCTGCAATCATATCATCAAGAGATTGTGATGGTATTTTGCTAAGATTAAGTACAATATTGCTATATTTGGATGGTAGACTATTCAATAGAATAACTTTTGTATCTTAATCTTCGACATTAGTTTTTACCTCAGCAAATTGCCTAATAAGAGACCTCAGATTATTTACATGGCTAAACATAGTAATTCCATCATCCATTTTGAATCTATATAACTGCAATTTCAGTGAAAATTGGACATCTACCACTTTTGCACCAAAGAGGGTGTTGAGTGTATTCCAAATTTCCTTGGATGATTTCTCTAAATCCATGTGATGTAACTCAGAATCAGAAAGTGCAAGGCCAATAATAGCTTTCACTTTGTCATCTCATGTTTTCCACTCCAATAATTTATTTGCATTAGTGGGTTATTTCTCATCTCCATTTACAATACCCCACAAATTTTTATGCATTAATTGCATTTGTATTTTAACCTTCCACATATGAAAGTTTAAACCAGAATATTTCTGTACGGGAATTTGAATTTCCATCTTGAAATAAAGAGACGTAGATCGACCTAATAAAAAGAAAAAATGAGCAAAATACCAAGATAGAAACATTATCTTCAAAAGTTCCTTACTGGTATTCATGATGGTAGTGTTCTTTTCTATAAATTATCGAATGCTTGGTTAGCTTTCTTTACTGTGATGCTGCACAATTTATAGGTTTGCAAGGTCAATGTAACATGGTATTCTATGGGTTTGTGTCTTCAGGCTTCAAACATTTTAGGAAATGCTTCCTTCTATGGACAACATAATCTACAGGGGTTAACTCTTCCACAATAGGATTTTAAATGCTCTTCAACTTACTTCCTAACTTCCATGCATTCTCCTTTACATCATTGCTTCTTTAGCTTCACTACTACGTGATGATTTCCACACTTACTCTGGAACCTGTGTGACTCTCCTCAAGTTTTTGTTACGTGTTCTCCTTCTAGATTTTCATGCTTTAGGCTTGGCATCGATCCTTGATTGCCTCACAAGGCTCTAATACTAGATTGAAGGAAAATAATGATTGAATGCTTTAATATTTTATTGAATAAGAAGAGGAGAATATATACAAAGATCTGACAGTTACAAAATTTGTAACTACCAAATGAACCCCTACTATTATGCCACCGCTATGACACCTAAGCAACTGTGACCGGCTATAATAGATTACCGTACAACATAATTAAGCAAACTAAACAATGTAATATTAAATTTATGACAACAGAGATCAAATTAGCTTGTGTTACTCCACCCTATAGCAATACATCTAAGCAACTGTAACCATCTATAACAAATCATCGTACAACATAATTAAGCAAACTAAACAATATAATATTAAATTTATGCCAAAAGAGATCAAATTATCTTGTGCCACTCCACCCTATCCATTGCTATATAGGAAGACATAAAGTAGCACAACAGATATGATGCCTTTTGGAAGAGTTCATAGAGTAACTACAGATATTATGGGAGTTTCAAATCTATAAATGGTCATAGAGTTTGAATGTTGGACCCCTTTGAGTAGTGAATAGATAATAACATATTATGCAATCAGTCTGTTAAAAGATGTAGAGCAATCATAAAGGAACTATCTTCTTATCTCAGGTATTGACTTCGTAATCGATAAGGCATAAAGTTGAGACTGGCATCCATATATGTGCCATTATTAGATACCACCTTATTTGTATACAATAAGACATTATTCTAGGGTAAAACGGGTTATGACCCACTATCTCCTACATGTATAGTCACCACCATGAGAAAAAATTAAATTCAATGGCACACAAGGGAAGTTATTGGAAACCTTGAGAATAAAATCTTTGTAGCAGTTAGGAAGACTCCAGTTAAGAAGACTAGCAAGTGTGGAGAAGTAGTGGAAACATGCAAGAGAAAAGGTGGTGATGTAAGAAGGTGTTTTCAATTTGATACTTGAAAAAGGTACACTTGTTTATACATATAACAATTTATAATCAATAAAATGTTATTTTTTGGCTTTTTAAAATCTGGTATAAATAATTAAAGATAATTTCTGCACATAAATTACTCTTTTCCAATGCTTGACTTCTCAAAGGGACAAATTTCACATCATGGAAGATGAAGATGTGAATGATTTTTTAGTTTGAATAATTATGGGGCATCATCACTAGTTTAGTGACATGTTTTACCTGATCTGATGAGAGAAATAAATATGACAAATTAAATGCCAAATCCCTAATGTTGATCACACTCAGTGTCACCAACGAGGCTCAACCTCATATTCAAGATGCATCAACATTAAAGGAGGCTTGGGACATTTTATCCATTATTTATAAGGTGAAGAACCAAACTAATATCTTCCATATCTAGTCCAAACTTCATACTCTTAGCATGAAATACAGTGAGAAAGTTGAGGAGTTATCATGTCAAGTGGTAGAGCTTTGAGCAGAATTATTTAGTCTTGGAAATATGATTGAGGACAAGCTATTGGTTCTGATCACATTGAGATCTCTCCCCTCTCAATTTCACACATTTATTACAACATTGAAAAATATAAAGCAGGTAAAGTCTTCCAAAGAACTAGTGAATTTATTTCAATAAGAAGAAGCCATCCAGTTCATGTGAGATGAGTTTAAGGATAAAGCCCTGATTTCCAAGAAACATGGTTCAATGTTCCTGAAAGGACCATAAAATAAGTCACAATGACAATGAAAAATTAAGAATTCAAAATGATAGTGTTATATTTGTCGCACCAATACACATGACACTAATCACTACTGGTATCATTCCTTGACACAAGGCTCATCCAGTCAAGTGGGCGCATCTAGTGGATATGATTCACAATGACCCAAAGATGTAGCATCAAAACATCAACAATAACAGGATGATGCATCTGAAGAGGAGGTACATGTAAAAGCATATTGTGGTGCATATAATAATGAAGTTCTTGTCTCCCAAACCTCATCACCATTGAGTAATGTTTGGTCGATCGACTTTAGTACAAATAAGCATATGACAAGATGCAAGGAGCATCTTAATTCACTGATAAATCAATCCACTAGAGATTGGGTTTGAATTATGGACAATAAAGAGTAGGTTGTAGAGGGAATTAGAACTATCACCATTCCTCTTAGGATGAGAACATGTACTCTCACAAAGGTACTACATGTCATCAACTTGACAAAAAATCTCTTGTCTGTAAATCTATTTTTGAAAATTATTGAATAATTTAAACTAATAAAAATTAATATTTTTTTAGGATACTAAATTGAAAGGACCCAACTCAAGATATTGGATTACCTTATGAAAAATGGATTTCCAAAATAAATTATGATTAGATATTAATAGAAATATTTTTTCTCATTAATTTATTAATAGTACTTGAAGACAATTATTGAGGAATAAGAACACTCATTTGTATGTGTGTGTGTGTACACATATGTGTATACATACATACATACATACACATACACATACACATACACATATATATAAAAATTATCTAAAAAGTAAAAATTATATTATACGTGGAGTTTAAAGCAACTCTAAGATGATCATGAAAACTTTGAAAACATATTTTTATCAAAATTGGTATCTTCAACACTACCAATATAAAATTAAAAATATTAAAAAATATGCTAATTCAATTTAACAATTATAAATAGTAAGGGGGTATGATAAAATAACTAATCATCTTGATGACCTAAAGTAATCATCTTGATGACCTAAAAATCACTAAAAAGGTGTTTTAATTGAAAGCCAACACTTTAAATGGTGAGGTAAAGGAAACATATAATTATAAAGTATCATTAAAAAGATTTACCTATCTCTTTCTGTATTATAAAGGAAACAAAAGGATATAGACCATATTTTACATTTGATTATAGAAATCAATAGGCATACCCATATTGAAGTGGAGATGTTATAATTTAGAGGTTTACTTGGGATAAATAAGTATTTAATATAGGAAAAAATACCTAAAAGTACATTTTAATAAATTTAGAAAAATAAAATTGAGTTATCTAAATTATGGGAAGGAAAATGCTATAAATTTCATGCAGATATTATTCTCATCTTGGAAATCGGCTACATAGTAAATGAGCTGAAATTGTCTACATTCATAGGTACAACTGATTTCAATATTGTAAGATAACCCAATAAGTGTGGAATTATTAATGTATATAATATTTTAATTATGAGGTCAAAACACAATATTGTGTTCCATTTGGCTGAAAAAAAATAATAATTGGGTTTAAAAATAAATTAAAAAAATAATTTAATAATTTGTTTTTAAAAGTTGAAAAAATATAAATGTCCTATATATTTGTATATATAAGCTTAAACACATATATCTCATTAATATTATCCACCTAACCTAAAGTTAATTTGAGAGTAGATTGGAAGTGCATGTGACCAATTTATTCCAATAAATGAGATGCACTAGAATGTTTTGATGCTAAGGTTCATTTTGTATTACGGTTCATTTTTATTGTACCTATTTTTATAATAATGTGAATCACAATAGGCTAAACTTGGACACTCAATTTAGATTGTAATAAATAAAAACCATTCATAAATGTAAATGTAAAATATTGGAATTGGATTGATGATTAGATTTACTAACAATAAAGGAGAATATACTTGGCTTTCTTGGCTCACAAAATGATTATGACTGAATTATGACATTGGAAAAGGGCTAGAAGTAGAAATGTGATATGTACCATAAATGGTACTTTGTCTTTATTTTTACAAAGTCACTAATGTTAGGATTAGGTAATATTAATCAAACATAGATGATAGGGGTTTACATTGTGTATTGAGATGTTTTAATTCTCTATGACCATACAATATGATGCATGTTCCTAATATGTATCTATATGTGCAATCCTTGACCCCTAAATGTGCACCCAACTCTTTAAATTATATTCCTTCTCCTTAAAAACCTAGGTACTCTTTTTAAGGTTGAAAACTTATGAAAAAAGTGAATAATTTTAATTGGGTTGAGTTAAACCTAATCACGTAATCGATTATTGATTGTTTTCTTTGTATTTAAAACACATAAGATGGAAGTTAAGCCACATGTGTTTCTTACACTTAGCATGATTATGAAATAATGCTATGTATATATATGAATGCCATTAGAAATATGACTTTGATCTTCAAAATGTTGAATCTTAACTTGGATTGGTGTGCTTTGTACTATATTTTTTATTGTACCTAGTGACTAATTTACAATTTTGGAAGATTAGGGAATATTTGTTGGATTTTTTTTTTAAATTTAAAAATAAGGGGTAAAAACTTTATTGAAAATAAAAGAGGAGAAATACAAAGAAATCAAGGGACTAAAAGCCCAAGAAATAACAAAAGCAGAAGAACTAAACAAGACTAAAGTTAACCATCACCATTACCCTCCCTATCCTCATCTAGAATTATTTCCAAATCAAGGTGAAGCACCAGAGGAACCAACTCCCATTCCTCAATTCTCCCTCCATCTAAATGTTTAGACACCCATTTTTCCAAGCAATCCATAGACCTATTCCATTCACGTGGAATATGAACAAAGGTAACCATATCCATTAACAAAATAACCTATAAAATCTGCTACACAATTAAAGCAAAATGCCAACTGACATCCAACACTTTTTTCTTAATGAGAAAATTGATCAAAAATTGGGAATCACATTCACAAATAATCCATCTCTAGCCCAAAACATGAGCCTTCTCAAAAGCATAGAGAATAGCTTGCCCTTCCATCATGTTGATGGTCTACATCCCCTCAGGGACTGAAAATAAGATCACTGAGCCTATAGAATCCCTACCTATCCCCCCAATACCAGAGGGCCCATAATTACTCCTAGAGGAACCATCAATATAAATCTTAAGAATCCCATTGGGAGGAAGCTACCACTGACCAATCTTATGAATTCTCTTATTAGCCTTCTGACCTCTCCTAACATAAGCTGACATCACAGACAGCCCCTAGAACCCTAGTCTCACCACCACCTCAGCATCCTAATTAATTAATGGAAAACTCACCTCACTCTTAGCCTCCACTATCTCTTAAATCATTCCTAATATTTTTTGCTAGACTTGTTGCACCATCTTCTTCTCACCATGAAATATCCACTGATTCCTCTCAAGCCAAAGTTGCCACAACATGAAGATAGGTCCCCCAAACCACGCTTCCTGAAAGAAAGAATCCATAGAAGGGGATTTACCCACACCATTCCAAAAATCAATCAAAGAGGAAGCATGAATATAGGGACTATGCTAGACATCCCACCAAAAATGCCAAATCTAAGTAGCAAAAGGACAATGGAAAAACAAGTGAGTAGAGTCTTCCTTGGCTGCCCCACACATAACACAAATAGAAGGGCCTTGGAAGCCTCTCTTCCAGATATTGTCCCAATTTAAAAACCTATTCCAAGATAGCATCTAAACAAATAAGTTGCACTTTAGCCAGGAGAACTTGTTCTAGACCTTCCTCCACCACTGAACTTCCTCCCCATCCACTCTATGAGACAGTAAAACCTGATATCTAGAGGAAATAATATAGACTCCCTTAGGATTAGGGGACCAAGAAAGCACATCATCATCCTAGAGGGAACTATACCACTAACTAGATAGGATACTGAGCAAATTAGCATGCTCCTCATGTGAACCAATAATCAGCCAAGCCTCTGGAGACTTCTAGCTTGCCACCTCCAGTTGCCCATAGGAAGTATAGGATTTAAAGTCACTCACTTGAGACCAACCTACCTCAATAAATATTTGGAAAATATTAAACAAATTAGGAGACTGAGAGATAATGGGAGGATAACCATCCCAAGAATCGGTCCAAAAAAGAGCCTTGGACCCCTGCTTATAAATCTAGAATAAGCCTTCCTTAATAAGAGAATCCCCTTTTTTAAGAGTACCCGAAATCACCAAGCCTTTCCCTATAAGGGGGTAGAAATTAATATCACACTAAAGTATCCCTAAAAAATACTTCTAAGAAAGAATCCTGGCCCAAGCCTTATCTTGTTTAGTGCACCAATGCCCATATAGGTTCACAGCCAGAGCAACTCCAGTCAAGTCTGACTGCTGTAAACCAAGACCCCCATACTGTTTGGGGCTAAAAACTACCTCCCATATAACCAAAATCCATTTAAAATATTCCAAACTACTAGCTCCTAAAAATTGTCTATCAACCAAATCTAACTCCTTAACAGTTCCCATTAGGGCAACCTAGAGCATACATCTGTAAATGGGCAAAGCTTGCACCATCGACTTAATTAACTGAACACACCCAGCAAAAGATAACCACCAATGAATCTAGTGATTAACTTTCACCCAAAATTTATCCAAAATATTCTACCAAGACTCCCTGGGTAAATGACTAACCAAGATAGGAATACCTAGATAGACTAAAGGGAGAGTCCCAATCTAAAAATTCAAAGTCTGAGTAATCCTCTATTAGATGGGGCCCAAAGTATTGAAGAAGAAGATGGAAGACTTGTCTTCATTGATCAATTGATCTAAATTAATTAGGTAAACATCCAACACCCTGTGCATAATAGCAGCTTCACTCATTGTACCCATGCCCATTAGAGCAGTGCCATCTACAAACTATAGGTGAGACTGCGATAGCAAATCACCACCCCACTGCCAACCCTAAATAAGACCATCCTCCTAGTTTGTTATAATCAGCCTCCCCAAACCTTCAGCAAGGAGAAGAAAAAAATATAGAGACAAAGGATCTCCCTGATGAAGCTGCCTAGAAGCACCAAATAACTTCGTGTGTTCCCTATTAATAAGCATTGAGAAGGAAATTGAAGTAATGCATCTCATGACCCACTAAATCCATTCTTCCCCAAAACTAAGGGCACTGAGAGTCTTCCATAGGAAGGATCACCTGACCCTATCATAGGCCTTAGCCATATCAAACTTAATAAATATCACCTTATCTTTGGAGCTAGCCATAGAGTGAATGGACTCAGCATAAATAACAATACCATCCATAATTTTCCTGCCTTCCATGAAGCCACTCTGCTCCTCAAAAATCAGCTCTTTTAGCCCTCTTTTTAACTTGTCAGCAATAATTTTATAAATAACATTGCAAAGAGAAATGGGGTGGAATTGACTTAGCCTATCAGCCCCTTCACACTTAGGTATGAGGGCGAGAAAGGTCGCATTTGAAGCCCTAAGCATTTTCTTATTCTATTGATATTCTTGGACAATCACTAAAAGGTCTAACTTGATAATGTCCTAGAATTCTTGTTAAAACTCAACCCAAAAGCCATTAGGACCAGGGGCTTTCCCTTTCTTCATTTGGAAAATAGTCTCCTTAAGCTCCTCTAGAGTGATATCCTTCATAAAAAGCTCATTCATTTCTCTAGTCACCAGAGGTGGAATACATGAGAGAACCTGGGCTTCTTTAGGTGACCCACCCTACAATTATTCCATAAAAAGAGAGGAGAAGTACTACACCACCTCAACTGACATTTTAGGATAAGAGGAAAACTACTCACCTCTATTATTAACCAAAATTGAGATAGAATTTCCATGCCTCCTAGATTTCACTGAATTTAAGAAAAAGGTAGTATTTTTGTCCCCTTCCTGAAGCCATTTTATCTAGGCCTTTTGATTCCAAAATAGTTCCTCCCAAAGCTCACACTCCTCTTGAGCTTTCAGAGCTTGAGATTCGTCTTGAAGTAATTCTTTAGTCACCCCATCCTCCCTTATCAGTCTCATGATACCATCCAGCTTAGCTTGAGCAGCTACCTTAACATGAAAAACATTCCTAAAGCATTGCTGATTCCACCACTTGAGCTTGTATTTCACATACTACATCAATTTAGCAAAGGTATACATCACTGTACCATAAGTAGGTTTTCCCCACCTCCACCATTTGGCCACACAATCAAATAGAGACTAGTCCCATAGCCACATGAGTTGAAATCTAAAGGAAAGAGAATGAGGCACATTAGTTGACACACTAGTAAGCTTGATAGGCTAGTGATTAGATCTTCTCCAGTCTAATATTTTAGAATATAAAGACCACATACCACCAACCCAGTAACAAGAAACCAAAAAATCATCCAATCTCTCAGCAATACAATTCTCCCTAACCCTACGATTGTTCCAAGTAAACTGACCATTACTAGGCTTAATATCAACTAAATTTAAAGCATCAATGTAATTGTGCATAAGTATCATAGAGGGGCATAGCCTTAGTGTACCACCTCACTTTTCATCCAACTCTAAAATAGCATTAAAATCTCCAGCCAAAATCCAAGGATGGAGAGGAGCTAAACTTTAGACAAAACTGATATGGGCCCATAGAGAGTGTTTACCATGCTAGTCAGTAGGAGCATAGATATTAGAGAGGAGCAAGACTTCCCCTATCTAAAAATTAGAAGCAATTATAGTCATAGCAAACTTAGAATACAACCACCAAAGAGGATCAATCTTCCATGGGTTCTAAAAGCAAGCTAAACCCCCTAAAGATCCAAGGGCCCTAGTGCATTGGCAATCCCCATTCCTTCACAACTTAGGTGCCAAACTAAACATAGACTCAACTGTAATATTAGTCTCTTGTAGAAAAATAACATCAAGACCTTAATTTCTAACCAAATCATGAACACATTTTTATCTAGGGCTACTGTTCAAGCCCCTTACATTCCATGATAACACAATCATTTCAAGGTGCTCAAAAAGTGAGAATACAGAGTCTTTACTAACCCTAACTCCACCAAAGTCTCACCCATCATTTTGATATTTTCCAAATCCTTCTTTCTACCAAGTTTGATATATTTCTCCACCCCAACCTTCTTAAAATCCCTTTGCATAAGGCCCAAATGAGGAAAAGATTTACTACTCCTAGCTACACTTGAGCCCTCGAGCCTCCTAGAAAGAGAAGAATCCCCACCAACTTTTGAGGATTCAACAAAAGGAGCTGACACCATTGAAACCACCATCTACAGATCCATATCCATGTGTAAAGCCTCATCATCCTATGGTTCTGTTGAAGCACCAAAAACATTGGTCTCCTAGGTTGGACCCTCAACTACCTGATCCAAAATCATCAACCCCAGGTTCACTTCCTACTAATTGAGATAATCCAAAATCTCAAACCTGTTAAATGAATCCTCATCTTGTCTTTCCTTTAAGGTCTACTTTTGACCCCTATTCCTATTATGTGCCTTGATTGGAATAAAACCCTCAGCATTAGCCACCTCACTAGGGACTAGGCCCTTCCCCTTATCAGCCCCAGGGGGTTACGAGGAGGTTGAGAAGGCTGAGAGTCTAAGGGGTTTGATTTAGGACACCTTCACTATAGATGATAGTAAGCATGACAAAGATGGCAATGGAAAGGAAGAGTCTCATAGTCCAACTGCTACACCCAAGAGAAAGATCCCGCACACATTTCCATAGCATCGAGCAAGGGCTTGCTAAGATCAATTTCAACATAGATGTAGGCATAAGTCATAAACTTTTTCCCTAAGGTTGACATTGAAGACCCACTTTCTATCATCAACCCTTCCTAATTAGGCCTCTTTTAGCCCAAACACACCACAATCTACTATATACCATACATAAGAGTTTGTATGTATATGGAATTTTGTGATTCTCTTAAATAATATGAAATCACATCAGAATACAAGTTCTAGGATTTTTTAGATGGTTAGAAGTTGATTTATGAGCAAAAACCTAGTTTAGTGATTCTACACCCATCTCTTGGCTTGCTAGCTTAAACAATTGGTTTGTAAATGTTTCAAGGAGTTTCTTGGAACTTTAAAAGTTTTTAATGGTTTCTTGTACCCTAACACAACTCCTCCAACCCTTATAAACCTTTGATCAATCCACTGTTTACACTTTCTAACTTGTTTCCTCTTGACTGTGCAAGAAAAAGAGTATCATATAGGCTTGAGTCATAATTTGAAAGTAAATACAAGATCATATGCAAATAATAAGGTTAAAAAAACATCAAATTAATTTAAACACGCTCACCAAAGTATTTTATAACCATTTAAAGTATTTTTCAATGTCATTTCCATTATAACAGTTACACAATCAATGTAAAAACAATGAGAACATGTAGGAATGAGGGTCTATAACCACAAATCTTAAAATAGGTGTCCTTTTCCTTGATTCCTTCAAAATTTTGTTATTTAACACATAAAAAAATAGTCAAACCTTTGAAAATCACCCCTTTTTTAGGCTTATTACTATTTTAACCAACTTTAAATGACCTTTTCCAATGGTTACAAGGTAACTTTGAAAATATGTCAATAAACCAAAGTTTGATTTCTATACATATGCAACGTTAGGACCTTGACATGGATTCAAGGGGTCTCTAGGGATATTTTAAACATGTTCACAACATTATTAAAATCATATACTTACCCTTGAAACTCCTACTACAAGCTAACTATTCAAATATTTTAAAAGCAAGTTTTTGGCAGGAAAAACATGAATTTGAAATTCATTCTTCCTAGAAGATATCCTAAGCTACCAATTTGAAAACTAAGGATGCTTGAGGCATTTCAAATCCTTCCAAGACATAACCAAACAAAAAATAAAGAAATCAAGCCACAAAATGAAAAGAGGTTTTGGATTTCATTCCTCTTTTAAGCACCACATGGCTTTGGAAGCCAAACTCTACTAGTGATTGCTTATATATCTAGTTGATTTGTGTGCTATTAATATTCAAGCTAAATATTGAAAAAATAATCCTCTAGATATAATTATTATATTATCTCTTCCTCTTAAAGGTTAACCTATTTTATTGTCCTTAAATATGGAGAGGACCTAATAAAAAATATTTTGTTTTGGATTGTGAGTTATGGCCACCAAGTCAATTTTTGGACTGATTCATAGGATGCTTACTCACCAATTATGTATCAATATCTTAGAACTTAAAACAATTATGGAGTGGTTTCATGAAAAGGGATGGATTAATATTTCTCATTATTTTAGGGATACTAATCATCCTTCAGAGATTGGAAAATGTTGTATTTCTCTTAATGAATGGCTAATTCAAATACCATAAGACCAAAGGTCATGGATTATTAAGATGCTCTTAGTTCACCCCATTTCAACACTATCAAAATATGATTCTTTATCCTTGGGAAAGAATTATATAGGTGTTTATACAATTTCCTCAATATATGATTCTCTTACTAGGCATGAGCCTCATCTTCTCAAGGGCATTTTCAACTAAATTTGGTAGCATGTTATATGGACCAAGTTAAGTTTATTTTTATGGTTTATTTTGAATAAAAGTGTCTTAACTGGAGAAAACCACATGAGAAAAATTTTATATGGTCCCTTTAGATGTATCATGTGTTTGGATAATGAAGAAACTATATATCATATCTTCTTATAGTGCCCTATGGGGATCTACTTATGGAAGCTCTTAGCCCAAATGTTGAATCTTACCTAGATACCTATTCGGTCATTAGAATAGATAAGTAGAGACTGTTGTCAAATGGCTAAAGGAAAAAATATTCTTCTAGATTTATTGTTTGGGTTGATGCATAAAGTTGGGGGATAAAAGGTATGGCATTCCCCCAACTTTAATTTTTTTTAATAAATGGCTTACACCCATTTTTTATTAATTTTTTAGTCTCAGGATTATGCTTGAGCCTCGAGGTTTAACACCCTTTTTGATTTACAAAGGGCATATGCCCTTTACAAATCAAAGGGTGTACACCTTTTATAAGGCATAAAAGACATATGCCTTATCTCAATTATATTTTTTTCTTGTAATCAAAGATACAACCTAGCTATATTTTCCCCCTCATTGTTTTCCAATTTTAGACTATGTATGTACTTTGGAGTTTCATCCTACCAATGGGATTTGGTATTCATATTTTTACAGGTCAGGTATGTTGATTTTTGTATTCTAGTTTTTTTGTTTCTATTTTTATTTATTTATTCAAGTAGGGTTTTGAATTTAGGTTTGATTTAGATTTCTTATATTGCCTAAAAAAAATTGTATTTATATTTAAATTTAGATACACAACTTTGATGGATCCAGTTCATGAAGAAAATGTTAGACAAAACCCTGAATAGTTTGATTTTACATAAGAAGAAGTTCTTAATTATATGAGTAATATAATTCCAAACATCAACAATTACAAATAATCATCAAATATTTGTGTCACTCTTTAGCTAGTAGTACACACATTTCACTTGCCAATACACTAGAGTTTACTTTTAATGAAGTGAGAAATGCGACTTCACAACTTGATGCAATGTTGCATCAAAGAGAGGCCATGGAATTTTTTTATTCTAAAAAATTGTCATATGAAGATGTGAATAAAATAATAATAAAAGAAGCTATGTACACTTTATTTATTAAGCCTAGAAATAACCAACCTCCACCAATGAATTATAAACACATTAGTATTGATTGGTCTATTCATGAGGAGATGAAAAATAACTTTTGGGATAGGTGGTGTATGGTGTTTGATGAGCCTCCATGCAATAATAATGAGGTTATATTATAATTTTTGATAAAATTGTATTGTGAATTTGTGTTACAATAAATTCTAAATAATTTTGACATGAAGGCCTCCCAAGGTAGGAGAGGTGGGTATTCATTTGAAATACCTGATACTAGGCAAGACCAAAACCATCATAACTAATCTCATAGAAATAGAAGGACAATATCACATGCCTCTATTTCTAAAATTTTACATCATATCATATATATTGAGACCCTTGAGGTGGTTACTAGTCTGACACAAGTTATTATTGAGCATGGTATGCATACTTTGAAGAATTCTACTTAGCCTATAGGTGGTGCTAGTGGAAGTGATGGTGTTGGTATAGGTACTAGTATCCCTCCTCCTAATCATGTTACAGTTTATGTGCATTGTTACACATCATGTGGGAAGAAGAGTATGTGACCTCTTTTTCATGTGAGACATACAAATAATACATTTATGAAGACTAGCATGCTAGAGTATACTCCATTTGTATATACTTCAACAGTACATAACACTAACATGCCTAAAACTAGCATTCCATACACTAGTATGCCATAGCATATTCCACTTGTAGATGCTTCAATAGTACATGACACTATGCAAGATATACTAGCTTCACCAACTCCTATTAGGATATGCTAAGATCTTTTTGTATAAGATTTATCAACTTTACCATCTATATTTGAAACACATGTTTAATTTTAATTATAGTTTGTTTATGTTTGTAACAGAATATTAAGTTTATTTTCTAGTAGGTGTTTACTTAATTGACTAATTTATTTGATTGAACTTGTTATTTTTTTGTATAGATGATTGGTGATATTTTTGATAGCTTAGCAAGCCTTAACTCTATTATAGAGGCTGTAATTGGCATGGGTGTACCCTATACATAAGTTTGGAAACATTTGAATTACACATTTATTCATGTACATGTTTATTATCCTTAAAAAAAAAGTATGTTTTAATATGTGTGTGTGTGTGTGTGTGTGTGTGTGTGTGTGTGTGTGTGTGTGTGTGTGTGTGTGTGTGTGTGTGTGGGTGGGTGTATAATAGTCATAGATTTTTATCATGTTTATTGGATTCACACATTATTCATTTATTTGTTTTATAGATGATGGGGGATGTTATGGTCACCCCTCATGGATGAGAATAAGGTTTAGCTAATGTTGCTTCTACATCATAGAATCCACTATATCCACAACAGGTTATGATTCAAGGATGAAGACTAGTGAGAACACATATTAAAATTGTTTTTAGATCTAAGAAATGATATTTTGTCATATTTACATAATTATATGCACATCTAGATCTAATGATATATGTATGCTCTATAGGATTCCCAATAATGGGTGTATATATATTCTTATATCCATAGACAACCATTTAGATGGAATACAATGAGTGTAGAATATTTTCACAAAATTTTACATTCTTGAAAAATTTATCAAATTTTTAATATACAATTTTAATACATTAATTTTTATATTTTATATGTTGTGAAGACACATAAATTTTCATTGATTGTCAATGAAATAATGGATGATTCACATGCTGAGAGGAGAATCTCTCCTCGTATTGAGGCATCCAACACCCCTGAATCTATTTCTATGCCAATAAAGTGTAATTTATTTGGAGGCAATGAGGAGCAAGAGAGCTAGTTGTTGTGCTAGGGGTCTAGTTATAAGCATAATCAATTTTGTATGCCAATATGGTCCACATTGTATGCCTATATGGAGAATTTTGTCTATGTACATGTTATGGTATTCATTTTTTATTGATATATGTTATATTATTTATGTTAAATTATGACATAAAATTTTCCATGTATCACATATATGCTATTCAACAATATGATTCCTTTACCTATGCATATTTTCTAATTTGATCATTTAATGTTTACACATATTATTGGTTAATGATCATTATTAATTCATATGGGGTTAAAAAAATTCACATTATTCTCTAAGTTAGGTGCTTTGAATCATTATGTATATTTGATGTTTACATGTGATATTCACTATTTACTTGTTTCATTTACATTTAATTACATATCAATTTACAATTGTGATGTTGAAGTGGACATGGGATAAATTTCATGGACATGTACATAATATAAATTATACTTGATCATAAATGTTAGAAGGTATAGTGATACACTTGTGTATCATAACGTGTTTCTCAATGTACTCTTGTTGTGCCTTATGTAGGATTTTAAGTCTTTAGGATTAGATGATATGTCATCACCATAAATATTATTTTTCTTGTTTCATGAGATCTAGCCTATGCAAGGCCTTGTTAAAAGTTTCAAGATTCAAGTATTATTTATTTGTTGCATGATATCTAGCCTATGTAGGGGTTTAGATGATATATCATGTTGACAGCTAATTATAAATGTGTTGTTGCCTCAGTGATTCAAGTATTTTTAATCCATCTCATATTATGATTTAATCACTATTGTGTAAAAAATTTCTTGGTATTTTTTCCACTATTATGTACAAGATTTGCATCCATGTTTTTTCTCCCCCCAATCCATTGTTTAGAGAAGTCACTACATACTACTATTTTACAATTGAAACTTCAACTCTAATAAGAAAATGGTTTACTCGTCTCTTAATATAGTTTAATGAATAATATAATTTTATTTAAGTGATTTTACATGTTTATCATTTTATGGGAAATGAATATCAATAATTTTTTTGATACAATTTTATTAATATCTAATCTAATTCAAGCACTTGCAAAAAATAATATTGCATTTAAACGTTAACTTTATTTTAATTATTTTATTAGACATTTTTCTAGATTTATAATGTTTAGTACACATCTTATGAAATAATCGCATGAATTGTTGATTTCATTTTCATCATCTGGGAGAAGCTTTTTAAGATTATTTGTTTACAAGCACACAATAGATTTTTTAAAACCATTACAACATCAGATTGGTGCAAGTCATGGATCAAGCCACTCTTCAAAATAATTTTCCTATATCTATGATTTGAAGGACTAAGAACCATGAGGAATAGAGATGAACTATTACCTCTTATACATGCATGGATGAGTCTTATAAGAAATCCCAGGAGGATTTTTGTTGTGGTGTGGAGCTAAAAGCTTCAACTATTTGCAGACACAAGAGGAAGGATGCTGAAGAACCAGAGCCACCGGCGTCGGCAGTATGACCGACGTCGGTTACAGGCAGTGGAGAAGGAGACCGGCGACAGCAGGGAGTCAGCCGACGTTGGCAGCACCAGACCAGCAGAGACCGGCGTCGGTCGCCTGTGCAGTCCAGAACTGTTCATTGCACGAACAGTTAGTTAGTTGAACTGAGTGTTTGCATGCTAAGGGGCTAATTTAAGTCGCTGGCTGTGTGTCTAATTTTAGTAGTTAGAGTTCTATTTTTGTAAGCATGGGATCTTATTTATAGACCCATAAGGCATGTATTGTAATTATTCTAAGGCAAGTAAAAGCATTGAAGCTAGCAAGGTCAAGGAGATCTATAGGTGTAAGGTCAAGGAGATCAGCTGAAGCATTCAAGGAGGGATAATAGCTCAGGCTTTAGAGTTGTTGTGTTGAGCAAGAGAGAGAGGGAAGAAGGTCTTGAGGTGTGGCAAGCCTTTGAGGTGGAGGAAGAAGTGGCATCTTCCTTATTGTATTTTCTTCTAGTAGTATTTAATACAAGAGTGTGTATTGTCTCTCAAATTCTTTGTTGTCTCAAGTTTCTAGCTACTTTATCATTTTGGTATAATTCCGTGTTTAATTGCATATAAAAAAGTAATCAATTGTGCTCTAATTGGTAGAGCTGTAGATCCCCTGACAAGTGGTATCAGAGCTACGGTTTGCAGGAAGCAGGGTATTGTTTTTTATTACAGGTCATTCACAGGGTTTTCTGATTGAGTGGGAGTTCAGCAATGGCAGAAGAAAGCAGGCTACGAATGGAGAAGTTTAACGGCAAGAATTATCAACACTGGAGGATGCAAATTGAGGAGTATCTGTATCATAAGGATCTGTAATTACCGTTGGGTGGGGTTGCATGCAAGCCCACAGATATGAAGGATGAAGAATGGAACGTTCTTGATCGGAAGGCTCTCGGTACCATAAGGTTGAGCCTTGCATCATCTGTGATTTCCAGCTTATCACAGTGCAAGACAACGGAAGAGTTGATAAAGTCCTTGACAAATTTATACAAAAAGCCCTCGGCTTCTAACAAGGTATACCTTATGAAGCAGCTATTTACTTTGCAAATGCAGGAAGGTGGATCGGTACATACTCATCTCAGTGATTTCCATGGTTTGGTAAACCAACTAGCTTCAGTTAATATTGTTTTTGATGATGAGGTAAAGGCTCTCTTGATTTTATGTTCTTTGCCTGAAAGTTGGGACGGTATGGTTATGGCAGTAAGTAATTCTGCATCTGCTTCTAAAATCTTAAAAGTTTATGATGTTGTGAGTGTGATCTTGAATGAGGAAATACGCAGGAGAAGCATAGGTGAATCATCAGGGAATGCTCTAAGTGCAGAAAGCAGGGAAAGGCAAAGGGAGAAGGTTGAGCAAGGGAAATCAAGGTCGAGAAGGAGATCCGAGTCCAAAGGTATTACCTGCTGGTTTTGTGGAAAGAAAGGACATACAAAGGAGTGTTGGTTGAGAGATAAAGAGAATCAACATGTAGGTATGGAAGAAGCAAAGGATGCAAATATTGTGATGCAGGATGCTCTCATACTTTCTTTAGATAGTCAGGTAGGATCATGGATTTTAGATTCTGGTTCATCTTTTCATGCATCCGCAAACAGAGATTTGTTCTATGAGTATGAACAGGGAGACTTTGGAGTTCTTTATTTAGGGGATGGTACGCCTTGTCAGATAGTTGGCAAAGGGAAAGTGTAGCTGAGATTGCAGATTGACAACACGTGGGTGTTGAAAGAGGTCATGCATGTTCCAATTCTGAAGCAGAGTCTGATTTCTGTAGGAAGGTTGGGAGATGAGGGATGCACAATAACCCTCACAACAGATTCTTGGAAGGTTACCAAGGGAGCACTTGTTCTAGCAAGAGGTAAGAAAGTAGATACTCTTTATCTGTCTACTTGTATTACTGATTTCACTTCTGGTGTAGATTCAAAGATGTGGCCTAATAGGCTTGGTCATAAGAACAAGAAGGGAATGGAAGTTCTTGATTCAAAAGGTATGCATTCAAATTTGGAAAGCATAGATACAGTTCATTGCAGAAAGAAGAAATTTGATGCTTTTGACAGGAACAAAGAAGCCTTAGTGTTTATGAAGGAGATGAAGGACAGAGATCAGTCACAGGGGCTGAATAAGTCTGAGCAGGGCAGCATGGATAGAGGTTTGATCCAAGAAGAGCTCGCGGATGAAAATTTCATCACTTACAGGAACACACAGACACCGATGTCGGTAGCTTGGCACCAACGTCAGTCATCTAGATACCGACATCGATCATGTGCAGACCAGCAGGGTCGGTAGGTCGGACAGGAGAAGTCCGACATTGGTCATAAGGACTGACGTCAGCAGGAGGGATGCCGGTGTCGGCCAAGGAAATGACATCGGCAGTCAGGATCAGTGCAGGGAACCGACATCGGTCGGGAGCAGGCTGGGAGATGGCCTAGATCGGTCACTGGAATGGATGTTGGGTGAATTACTAAGTCTCAAACACCCATGTGGAGGTCAAGATAGGTATGTGAACCTCATATTCATTGTTTACCTTCTTTATATTGCTCACTGATAGTCAAGAACTAGGAAGATGGAAGAAGCAATGCAAGTAGAATCCAGAAACAGTGGGAGCTTGGCATGGATGAGGAGTGTGAGTCCTTGGAGAACCAAATAGGTATTTGTTGGTAGTGTTGTTAGCTAGAAGAAAGCACTGGATAGAGGGATGGATTCCCATTTTAGAGAAGAGAGTGGATGGACACATGAGACAAAAGGCTATGGCATATGGTCTTGATTATGCTGCAGAACAATGGAGGTTTGACCATTGTATTTTATCTTTACCAGGTTGGATAATATTAGCTACATTATCCTGTTACTGTATTGTGTTACTTGTTGCAGGGTTTCATATACAGGGAGTTTTCTGAGCTAAGGGTAGAGTTGGTTCAGAAGTATGTCATGGAGAATTTAGGAGCAAAAAAATTCTTGTGGCATAAGAGACAGGTATTGCATCACAGGTTTGCGTGGTGGTTGGTCTTCAAGAGTGACATTGAAGAGGGATATAGAGCCTAAGGAACAAAATAGATGGTGTACAGGTACAAGTACATGTTGCAGCTGTTTATCTCTAAGTGGGAGATTGTTGTGGTGTGGAGCTAAAAGCTTCAACTATTTACAGACACAAGAGGAAGGATGCTGAAGAACCAGAGCCACCGGCGTCAGCAGTATGATCGACGTCGGTTACAGGCAGTGGAGAAGGAGACTGGCGATGGCAGGGAGTCAACCGACGTCGGCAGCACCAGACCAGCAAAGACCGGCGTCGGTCGCCTGTGCAGTCTAGAACTATTCGTTGCATGAACAGTTAGTTAGTTGAACTGAGTGTTTGCATGCTAAGGGGCTAATTTAAGTCACTGGCTATGTGTCTAATTTTAGTAGTTAGAGTTCTATTTTTGTAAGCATGGGATCTTATTTATAGACCCATAAGGCATGTATTGTAATTATTCTAAGGCAAGTAAAAGCATTGAAGCTAGCAAGGTCAAGGAGATCTACAGGTGTAAGGTCAAGGAGATCAGCTGAAGCATTCAAGGAGGGATAATAACTCAGGCTTTAGAGTTGTTGTGTTGAGCAAGAGAGAGAGGGAAGAAGGTCTTGAGGTGTGGCAAGCCTTTGAGGTGGAGGAAGAAGTGGCATCTTCCTTATTGTATTTTCTTCTAGTAGTACTTAATACAAGAGTGTGTATTGTCTCTCAAATTCTTTGTTGTCTCAAGTTTCTAGCTACTTTATCATTATGGTATAATTTCGTGTTTAATTGCATATAAGAAAGTAATCAATTGTGCTCTAATTGGTAGAGTTGTAGATCCCCTGACAATTTTATCTAACTCAAGATATATGAGATGTAGTAACGAGGTTTTTCTCATGGCCAAATCTCTCAAAATAGGCTAAAATTTGGTCAATGGGGCTATATATTCTAACTTATTAGTCTAATAGATGAATTATCTATTTCAACACATCTAGATAGACACTTTTAGGATATAATGACCTTTGTACAGTCTTGGTTCACCCTCAAGAGTGAAAGTTACAATTGATCAGAGGCATCCCTTAAGATAATTCACTTGTCCTTGAGTGTGCAAAAAGAGAAAACTTATGTTGTGAATTATAGGAGAACCATAAGGGATAGAGATGCACCATCATCTCCTAGACATGCAAGGATGAGTCTTATAAGAAAGCCTAAGAGTATTTTATCTAAATTGAGATGGATAAGATGCAACAATGAGGTTTATCTCATAGCCAAATCTCTTAGAATATGCCAAATGTTAATTAGTAAGGGCCATATATTCTGACTTGACAACCCAGTCCATGAACCATCTATATTGACACATCTAGATAGGCTTTTTTAGGATTGAACAACCATATTTTGGTCTTGATCAACCCTTGGTAATGAAAGTTTTAGTTGGTTTCAGGCATCCCTTAAGAGAATCCACTCATCCTTGAGTGTGCAAAATAAGCAAACTTCTATCATGCATTTTAGGAAAACCATGAGAGATAAACTAATGGATCCTACACATGCATGGATGAGTCCTATAATAAAGCTAGGGAGGATCAATGAGGTTTCTCTCACAACCAAATCTTTCAAAATAGGATAAAAGTTGGTCAATGAAGGTTGCATATTCTGACTCATCAAAATAATCGATGAACCATCTACATAGACAGCTCTGGTAGGAAGTTTTAGGCTATAATGATCATTGTTTGGTATTGATCATCACTTAAGAATGAATTTTGTAGTGGATCAGAGGCATCCCTTAAGAGAATCCACTCATCCTTGAGTGTGTAAAATGAGCAAACTTTCATCATGCATTGCATGAGAACCATGAGGGGTAGATATGAACCATCAACTCTGACACATACACATATGAGTCTTATAAGAAAGATCAAGTGTATTTTATCTAACTAGAGGTGAATGAGATGTGGTAATGAGGTTTCTCTTGCAGCTAAATCTCTCAGAATAGACCAAAAGTTGGTTAGTGGGGGTCATATATTTTGACTTATCAACCCAATCGATAAATCATCTATGTGGACACCTCTGGATAGGAATTTTAAGGCTAGATCAACCATTTTTTGGTCTCGATTAGCCCCTAAAAATGAAGGTTTCATTTGATCAGAGTCGTCCCTTAAGATAATCAACTCATCTTTGAGTGTACAAAATGAGCTAACTTTTATCATGCATTGCACGAGAACCATGAGGGATAGATATGAACCATTAGCTCCTACACATTCATGGATGAGTCCTCTAAGAAATACCAATAGTATTATCTCTAAATTGAGATGGATGAGATCCAGTAATGAGGTTTTTCTCATAATTAAATCTCTCAAAATAGCCCAAAAGTTGGTCAGTGGGGGCTATATATTCTGACTCCTAAACCCAATCAATGAACCACCTATGTAGACACCTTTGTATAGGAAAATTTAGGATAGAAAAACCATTATTTGGTCTCAATCATCCCTTGATAATGAATGTTTCAGTTGATCGAAGGCATCCCCTAAGAGAATCCACTTGTCCTTAAGTGTATAAAATAATCAAATGTCTGTTGTGCATTGCAAGAGAACCAGGAGGGCTAGAGACTAATCTTCAGCTACTACACATGAATAAATAAATCCTATAATAAATAATAAGAGGATTTTATCTAAATAAAGACAAATGAGATGTGGCAATTAGGTATCTCTCATAACCAAATCTCTCAGAATAGGCCAAAAGTTAGTCAGTGGAAGTTGTATATTCTAACTCATCAACCTAATCGACAAACTATCTATATTGATACCTATGGATAGGAATTTTAAGGCTAGACCAACCATTATTTAGAATCGGTCAGCCCCTATAATTAAGGTTGTAGTTTATTGGAGGCATCCCTTAATAGAATCCATTTGTTCCCCTAGTGTGCAAAATGAAAAAAAATATATCACACATTGCAAGAGAACCATGAGTGATAGAGACAAACTGTAAACTCCTATAAATGCATTAATAATTACTCTAATAAATACTAGGAGGATTATCTCTAACTCAAGATGAACAAGATGTGTCAATGATGTTTCTCTCACATCTAAATATCTTAGAATAGGCCAAATTTTGGTTAATAGGTGATGTATATTCTGACTTGTCAACCCAATTGATGATCCCTTTATGTAAACACCTTTAGATAGGCATTTTAAGGTGAGAATAACCATTTTTTGGTCTCATTAAACCCTTTGAAATGAAGGTTGTAGTTTCTTAGAGGCATCCCTTAAGATAATCCACTTGTCCTTAAGTGTGTAAAATGATCAAACTTCCATCATGTATTATAGGAGAATTGTGAGGTCTAGAGACAAACCATTAGCTCTTACACATGTATGGATGAGTCCCCTAAGAGAGACCAAAAGGATTATAAGATGTTCAAAATTAGAAAATTCATCATGGGATTTAAACTTAAAATGGGCTATAAATTAGATGTGCATGGTCCATCTAACATGGATCAAGTGTTTAAAAAGGTGGTCAAGCAAGAATATAAACTAAAATATCTTTCCAAAGTTAGAAATAAGTTCAAAAATAAATTTGAAAGTTCTAGACAAACTTTCAAGAGGAACAAATGGAAACAGAGTAGTGGAGATTCTAAGGATTAGTTCAAGAACTAGAATTCCAAGTTTAATCATGGTTCAAGGAACAAAAAACTTGTAATGGTTTCAATGGTGGTTTCAAGGGAAACCAATAGATTAAAAGGAAATGACTAGTTAGAGGTTACTTCATTTGTGGAGGTGACCACTTCACTTGATAATGTCCTTAGGACAAATCAAATAACAAGGGTTTAGCTTCTTAGCAAGGTACATTTCAAGAGTGGATTCATGCAGTTGTTGATAATTGATAGGCTAAGTATAAATCTTCACCCATAGAACTATTAGGTATTTTTTTTGATCATCCAATTTTTATTTTAATTGATACAAGAGCTGTGAATGTTTCATTGCTCCTAAAATGCTTAGAAAATTATCTAGAAAGGATAGAGTAATGACAAATGCATGGTCAGTATAATATAAGAATGAGTCAAAGCTCAAAGTTGATAAGAGTTTAGTCAAATTATAGATTAGATTGCCTAAGATTATTATAGTAGTAGATATTTATGTAGTACCATTGGGATCATATGATGTGATCCTAGGAGTCAATTGGATTTCAAATCATAAATCCAAGGTTGATTATTTTTTGAAAAATGTTATGTCAAGATTATTTTATAATTTAGACACAACTTTAGGATAAGAGAAGGGAGTTGAAGCTAATACATATTTATATAATTCAACTCAATAAAAATCAAATAAAAATATGTTAGACATTTATCATTAAGATAAATGAGAGGGAAAAATATAAGGAACCATCTATCAAAGATTATCCTTTTCTAAGAAACTTCCATGATGTGTTTCTAGAAGAATTACCAAGATTGCCACCTAAGCATGAGTTTAATTTCTTGATTGATATCATACCTAGATCATAACCATATTCTAAGGTATCATATAAAATGATAACCATTGAATTGGTTTAGTTAAAGGCATAACTTTAGGAGTTGTCAAAATGTCTAATTTGATCGAGTGTGTCGCCATGGGGTGCTCCAGTTATCTTTATCAAGAAGAAAGATGGCAATCCATGCCTCTGCATAGACTATATGATGTTAAAGAAATCAAAAAACAAGAACATACATCCATTTCCATATATTGATGATTTATTTGATAAAATGTGAGGGGAAATAGTGTTTTATAAAATTGATTTTAGAGTAGGGTATCACTAGTTGAGTATATTTGAAGAGGATATTCTAAAGATAGTGTTCAAGACTCGATATGGGCACTACAAATTCACAGTGTTACCATTTGGATTGACAAATGCTCTATCAAAATTTATGAATCTTATGAACATGGTATTCAGAGATTACCTAAATCACCTTTTGTTGGTCTTTATTGATGGCATCCTCATTTACTCTAAGGATGAGGAAGAGCACTTACAACATATGGGATTAGTTTTGTAATGCTTGAAAAATCATAGATTATATGGCAAGTTGTCTAAGTGTGCATTTTTCCAAAATAAAGTGTAGTATTTAGGACATATTATCTCTAAGAATGGTATTTCAATAGATCCAACAAAGATAAGATCTATTATGGAGTGATTGTCACCAAATAATGTGCATGAGGTAAAAAGTTTTATGCGATTAATGGGCTATTATAGTAAATTCATTATAATTTTTTCTAAGATAGTTAATCTGATTACCTCTCTTCAATGTAAGAATCAGATTTTCATCTAGTCAGATAAGTGTGAGGTAGTTTTTTAGGAACTAAAAAGGAGGCCTAATTTATCACCAATGCTAAGAGTTCCCAACCCTAATGTTCAATTCTCAGTGATCATTAATGCATTTGGGGATGGACTTGAAAGAGTTCTTATGTTGGATGGTTCAATGGTAACCTACAAGTCTAGGAAATTAAAGTTATATGAGGTGAATTATGCCCCTCATGACTTAGAACTTTTAACAATCCATAATTCACGTATAGAGGTTAACACTTCTAAGGTTTCATATTTTAATCTTAGATTTTTATTTCCAAACCTGATTTCTTATTATTCCATATTAATACACATTACCCATGACTATAATAAATGAACATTTTATTAAGTTTTTAAAAAGTTCATGAAATTAATATTTTCATATTTCCCACTTGGATATGTTACATTTTGATCAATCATATTTTAGATGCAGTATCTATTGGGAAAATTGTTTGAGCTTAAGATTGATAACTTAGGACTTAAGTACATATTCACCTAATTGAATATAAACTCTCATCAAATATGATGGTTAGAGTTTTTGTCTAACTATGATTTTGATATTAACTATGTCAAAGGTAAGGAGAATTAAATAGATGATGCTCTAAGCCATAAAAGGTACATAGCAATCGTGGCTACTATCAAGAGTACTTTTAGAGATCAAGTGATCAAATTCTTGCTAGGAGATGAATTCTACAACCAGTTTAGGAAAGAATTGTTTGATAATGCCTAGAATCCTATGTTTAAGGGATTAAAAATAGAGAATGATGGTCATTTATGGTAAAATAATAGGATGTATGTACCAGCTAGAGAGAATCTAAGGAACATAGTGCTCAAGGAAATTTACAATTCCCCATATTCAATACATCTTGGAGTAACCAAGATCATGGTTGAGCTTAGACTAATCTATTTATAGAAAGGAATCAAAAGAGATGTAATGGATTTTTTGTCTCATTATCTAGAATCTCAGCATGTGAAATTTGAACATGTGCATCTAGTTAGATTGTTGTATCGACATGATATACCATAATGGAAGTGGTAGGTGATCAGTATGGACTTTGTCTAAGGATTATTGTTATCATGGAAAAAGTATGACATGATCTTGGTTGTACTTGACAAACTAACTAAGGTATCTCACTTTAAATTGGGCAACTTGACTGATGACACACCTATGCTTGCAAAGAGATTCATAAAGTAAGTGTATCAGTTACAAGGATGACCTCTAAGTTTTGGTTGACTTAAATTAAGCTCTGGTTACTCAATGAAACTTCAACATTGTATATTGTTGATGGCATAAAATTGCACTAGATCCTAGCCAATCAACAATGGGAAGTTTCAAGTTGTGGGACAATGCGACTTGAAACAACCTCCAGTTTTTAAAGAAGTTGGTATCTTCTATTTTATGGTGTTGTGGAAAAGGGATAGGAGACTAAACAGAAACACAAAATGCAGGAATTAAAACCTAACTATGGTGATGCGCCTGAGTGTAATCCTAATCCTAACCTAAGCATAGAGTGACTATTATAGGATTCTATTACATTTAAGAGTAGACAAGTGCATGATCAATGTAAAATATTGGAATAACAAAAATAGAGGCTCAAAATTGGGGAGTCTTTTGCTGAGATATAGGAATTATCAATAAAGGCATAGTGTTCAATTTTATTAACAGAATACTTTACTCACATAAGAGGCATAGAAGTCACACAAAGTTATGTAGAGCTTCAGATTCCAAAAAATGAGATAAAAGTAAATAACATTTCCAATCACAACACTAGAAAATCTACAGCATAGACTACTATGTAAATGACATAGATAACCCTAACCAAGGCATGGAGCTTAAATTTCCTTAATTCATCTAGCCACATAAAGGGCACAAAAACATGCATGATTATATCAACCTTATAACTTCAAGAAATCAAGACAAGAGCAAATGATATTACTGATAAAAATTATAGAAAAACTAAGGTTACGAAATTCCCCCCTCTTTTTTTGATTTTACAATCCTGCTTATATAGCTTCGGATGTCTCCTTCAATCACTTTATTTTCTGCACAATTCCACTCCATCCTTCACTAATAGGGGACAAAATAGATGGTGCATTCAATGCCTTGGATGCATCTTGGTCTTATCAGGAATTGCCCTGATTGCAGCATGGCAATCCATGTCTATTACCTCTCTTTGTGCTAGAAATTCTTCATTCCATCATCTATTTGGTCACTCAACTGTCTACTATGCCTTTGTTGTTAGGGGACAAATGGATGGCATCTTCAATGCTTGTAAGCCCCAAAAATCTACTCGATGCACTATTCTATCTACCTGAAGTAACTCTCACTAAATTTCCCCCCATTTTCACTGTAATAGGTAGATGGGCACTTTGAAATGGAAGAGGACACTTAGTCAATTTATGAATTTTCCCTCCTATTGTCTAGAAGGAATCAGAGGATGACACTTGGCCACTTCCACTTTCCCTATATTCTACTCAGGAACACTCTGCCTTTGACACCTATCACATTTTGCTTCCTTGATACTTTGCAGCTTTACTAAAACATAACTCAGTGCATTCTTTGCCTTGGAAATCCTTAAGAAAGGATGGATTCATGTGGCAGTCTTCACTCGTTAACACTTGGTGCTTCATCAGTACTTTGAAATATCATCCAGGACCCACCACAATCTTCATTCAGTGATTAGGTTTGAAGTTGATCTCTCAAAATTTGATACGTGATGACCTCCACTACTTCTGGGAAGATACATGGCATCTTCCACTTCTTTTGCTAGGGGTATGTGGTGCCTTTCACTTTCTTTAGGGATGGAGTAGAAAGGGACCCGAAAGGTGACACTTGGAAACCTCCGCTGCACTTCGATACTTAGCAAAATGAATGATGCCTTTATGCATTGAATGGAAAGCATTGGACCCAGGCATTGAAACAAAGGCTCTCAACAATCAACATGTGGTGGCTTCTACTGCTTCTTTAAAAGGGTAATTCAGGGCCTCCACAACTGCCACCTGACACTTTCTATTTTTTCTATTGCTTAGCTCATCGAAGGTCTTTATCAAAATAGGAAACATGGGTGCCTCTTATGATACGTGGATGCTGACATGTGGTGCATTCTATGATTCTCTAGAAAGCTACAATGAGGTCCTCAGAAGTTGCCAGTTGTCCATCTTCATCTCCTGGAGGCTGACACATGGCTGCTTCTGCTTGAATCCAATACTTAGGCTAAAATTGAAATGAAAGGAACAAAAGGGGGAGAAAGGAACCATGTTCTGAGGACAACACTTGGTAGCTTCCACTGCACTTCGATACTTAGCAAAATGAATGCGTCCTCTGCTTCAAAATTATGCTACGATGTCCAAGGATACGTAGGAACCAAAATTGTAGCACTCAAATCAAAAAATAAAATAAATACAATGTAGAGTAGGAAATTACTCTACATATACCATCCATAAATAGATGGATAGATAGAGTGAGTTCATTAGGTTTTAGAAGATATCCTTTGTATGTATTGTATGGATCAAAAATATAAGTGGGAAGAGTACCTTACATTGGTTGAGTTTTCTTATAATAACTCATACCATCATCATTAAAAATGAATTCATTTTAGGAATTGTATGAAAGGAGGTTTAAAACACCAATCAGTTGGGACAAGTTGAAAGATAAGGTAGTCTTTGGACCTGAGATGCTTTCAGATATGGAAGAGAAAGTAATGAAAATAAGTTAGAGGTTAGCCAAGGCCAATGATAGATATAAAATTTATGTTGATCCAAAGAGAATAGCTAGAAATTTTTTTCAAGTGATAAAGTGTTTTTGTAGGTTAAACCACATAAAATCTCAAATAAATTTTGGGAAGTTGTAAAAAATTTCATCAAGATACGTGGGACCTCTTGAGGTTTCATAAGTAGTCAACCCTATAGTGTATAAGATTACATTGCCACTAACTCTATCTCTTTTGTATAATGTCTTCCATGTGTATTATCTTAAAAATTATATAGTTGATCCTTCACATGTGTTGGGTTGGAATGCTTTGTAGGATCTAGATATTAGGGTGGTCATGGTAGAACCAAATAGAGTAATTAACACTCACAAACTTCATTTACATAATATAGAAGCATCATAATGTAAGGTCCTGTGGGACTAATACTCTGAGGATAGTTCCACTTAGGAGGACTATGATGAGTTTTATAGGCTATTTCCACATTTTTTTATTGATTTATTACTATATATTCTATTATTTTCTATTGAACAATGTTTTAAATTCATAACTTTTATTTGAATAAATGTTATTGGAATGATGACCATATTTAGGGGGGAAGGATGTCACATCTTGATTTCTCTCTAAGTTAAATAACCTATTTAATCCATGGACTATTGTGGTTGATTAGTTGATTAACTAATATTTGATTCATCTTCAATGACATACACTGATTATGGGATAATTGGTGTTGTTTAATTTACATGATTAGTTTGTTATGATTTATCAGTACTTTACATTCAATATATTATAATCATGTTTGATTATTATACATCATTATTTTATGGATATAATGATGTTTTGGGCTAACTACCTTTTGACCAAATTTTAACCTCAAGTCAAAATTGGTCACCCCATCTAGGTTAAAACCTCATAGGGGTTTCAAAATATTTTCATGGTCTTATCATGGTCTTAAAGGGGCCTAAAGAGTTCTCTATGGTCATATTTGTCCTTGTATAGTCATGCTCAAGTTTTGGCCTTATGTTCACTTGTCTAGTCCTAGGGATCAATTACAAGGTCTTAGAATTTTCAAACATGGTCAGAGGTTTAGTATGGCCTAAGGTAATTATAAAATATTATTGGTATGTCATTAGTGTCATATTATTATGCACTAACCTTTAATTTGACTCTCATATGCAAAAATCACATTTTGGTTAGCTTTTGGCCTATTTGAAAGAGTTGGACATACAATTCCTAGAATAAAATGTTTTAAAAATATTTACAACATCCCTAGTGTTATAAAAATGTCAAATAATGTTTAGGGATGGTCATAGATTGACATCACTTTTAGTTCAATGCCTAAACTAAGAAAAAGGACACTTTAAAAGTGCTTGTACGGCCTTGCAAGTTTATATTTTAGTTTTAAATATTTTGTAAGTGTCTCTTAGGATCCCTTAGATAATTTTTAACAAGTTTCAATTTTAAATTACACTCCAGACACTCTTTATTCTCCATCACTACCTTCATAAGCTCAGGAAGTCTAATTTAAAATGAATGGTAGGGCCGAGAGAGAGAGAGAGAGAGAGAGAGAGAGAGTTAGGATCTAAAAATTTTGTCATTATTAAGGGTCCTATTAATATTTAAAATAGTGTCATTGGTTTGCATATTTATGGCCTCTTCTTTATGAATATAAGAGTGACAACAGGTCACTATGGCCTATCCATCCAATAGGGGTATATTCTTGCATCTATTTCTTCACTTCAGAATTCTATAGATAGTAATGTTTTTTGGGATGATTTTATAGGTCAAAGATATCCTTTTCATGGTGATTTAATTGGTCAACTCATCTATATGAAGTTCCTTCACTTGGAGGAAAAGTGTCTTGGTGTATAAGGTCTTTCAATCAATCCTGCTACAAGTTTATATTTTATCTTAACGGTGGTCATTCTCAAAGTTTTATAATGATTCATAATGCATTTAAGATACCTTTTTTTAATTAATTTCATGTGATTATTTTTGATATGTGCCTTTTTCCATATTCTTCAAGTGTGATGCTCTTTGAGACATGGTTTGTGTTTGAACAATCTACTATAGGTTTGATTGCTAATTTGGCCCAAGTACTAGTAATATATCATAGTATAAGGATCTAAGTTAACATTGAACTATTATGAGCATGAAAAAATTAAGATGGTAGTCCAAACACACCTTCTAATGAGATTCATAGGTATTTCCTTTATATACAAGCCTATATGGACTGTAGGAGTAGGTTGAAGATGTTCATTGCTTATGGAATGACCTAATACATCTCTTCATGCATTCACATGGTCTTGATTGCCTCACTACCATCATCAAGTTATTCAAATTGATTAGAGGATCCAATTTAATACATAGACCCTGAATATAAGATGACTTCACCTATAAGTTTATATGGATTGTAGGGTGAGTTATAGTTGATAGGAGGAATTATCAAAAGGCCTAGAGATCTGTGAGCCATTAAAGGAGTAAAAATAAATTGAGTAATATTTTGATAATTCCAAGAATATTTATAAATTAATAAATTTCTCTTTATATCCCTAAAGCAAGTAGATGAGACCCACAGGCCCACACATGTAGGTCCTCATTGTAGACCAAGATCAACATCCAATCAACATAAGGGAGTTTCAAAATTGGATACCTAACTTCATTGTAGATATAAATAATATCATATCTATTGAATAGTAACGTAATCACTTACAAGTTAGATGAAGGTCAAATGGGTGAAACTGAGTTGATAAACCCTAAGTGATCACCTACAGTACTGTGTATGAATAGAACAAGTGATAAATGACATGGAAACACTCTTAAAGTGTTGGAAGACCCTATAGTACAATGAAATAAAATATTCTCAATATTTTTAACCCTCTAAAATTATCTTGACAAAATGAGAATATCAATCTTTAGGATTAAGTTCAAGACTACATTGTCAAATTATTTCCTAGCAATCACCTACAACCAGGCTTGAAGAGAAATTCAAACATGTATGTGACTGGGTTTGGGCCTTCAAAACTAAATGAAAAAATGCCATTAGTTTTTAACAAGTCAAATAAGCAAAGAGGAAAAATTTATAAGAGATGATTAGTTCAACATCTCAAATACCCATGTATGCAACCCTCTAGCACCTATAGGTTACTAATTGAACAACTAGCATCAGGCATGAGGAGAGGAGGTGGTGTTTGAAATATTTTAGAGCCTAATTGGGACCTCAAACAAGTTCAAGAACCAAGAGAAGATCATTAAGTTAGGATTGATTTATACAACACAAAATATAGTTAAAATACTCCCAAAACCACCTACAAGCTACAAATAAATACAAGATGGTCTTAAGCCTGAGTAAAACATAGAATGGTGAAAAGGATCTGAGACCTATAGCTCCAAAAATTTGAATGGAACCATCAGTGTTTAGTAAGGTGATAAAGTAAACCACTAAAAGGCTAGAAGGCTCAAGGGTTCTATGTGCTAAAGGAGGTCTATAATGGCTATCCAATTTTTTGGCTTTCATTAGGCTATAAAAAGACTTGTAAACTAGGTTAGGTCTAGTAAAAATGAACACAAAAAGTACACAAGAACCTCTAGTGGGTCCTACCATAATAAATCAAGTGGTTAAAACTATACTATATATTTCATAAATAATATAGAATAAAAAATACTAAATGAAGTGAAATAGCCAATGAAATGTAAATCTAGAAACTAAGGCACTTTGAGGACAAATGAAAGATGTTTTGTGAAATAAAGATGTTTTGAAGCAAGGGTTCAAGAGCATGCCTATTCTAAATTTGAGCTATCTTTCAATGCAATACTATTATTTTCTAGCAATGCAATATTTCTAGTTTTAATGTGTGTGTGTGTGTGTGTGTGTGTGTGTGTGTGTGTGTGTGTGTGTGTGTGTGTGTGTGTGTGTGTGTGTGTGTGTGTGTGTGTGTGTGTGTGTGTGTGTGTGTGTGTGTGTGTGTGTGTGTGTGTGTGTGTGTGTGAGAGAGAGAGAGAGAGAGAGATGGTTTGCATAAGTTTTGTAGTGTGTCTACTATGTAATGAAAAAATATTTTAAAGATAGAAATGGAATAAAATAAAGGAATATTTCAAGAAATGAAAGTACTCTTTAATCATGCACAAATGCAAGAAACTTTAGAAACTATGCTAAGTAATATACCAAATAACTAGTTTTCTAAAACAAAACAAACCCTAGCATGTATACTACTACAAATAAGTAAATAGTTTCACTTTATAAATCAAATTTGCCTCATGGAAAAACTCAAATAGATGTGCAAACTTTCTACCAAATGATTATCCAAGCTAGGAGGCAAGAGAGGAAGAACATCAGGCTGTGTGTAGGCTAAGTCCAAACCAAGAGCCAAAATTTATGGAAGAGGTGAATAAGAAGCCACCAATATGTGAGAGGAAATTAAAGGAACACAAATGACAAGTGAAATGGAGTCTTGAGGAGGTAGAGAGTATTATATAAGATTTAGGAACACTATCAATATCAAAGAGAATTTCCAATGGAAGCAACAATAAGGTAAGGCATCCCTTTTCACCAAGAAAGTAATTGTGCCAAGCAATAATAAAGAGAGATTTAGGGAGGCAACCAAGATTTCAATTTGAAATGATCACTAGAGATGATGAGAATAGAGATGCAAAAAAAAGTGAATAGATTGAATATCCAGTGTGAATGAATGAGAAAACATGCTTATATCTAACCCTAATCTATCAACAAGTCAAAAAACTAGTCGTTTATGACTGTTTTGGACCAAACCCATTACTCTTCATGAATTATACCTAGGTCATGGCCTAGGCCATGGCTTTCATGAAGGAAACATGTGGCATAGGCCATGAGCTTCCTTCCTAAGACATGACCTAGGTTAAATAGGGGCCTAAGCTAGTCAAAGATCTCTTGAAAGGGTCATGGGGGTCCTTAGAGAGCCCTTTTGGCATGAAAAAAGTCTATAATGGTTAGAGGATGGGAATAATTCATGGGAAAGGTTTAATCAAGTGTCATATGAATCTAAGTGAGATAACTAGGTTTGGTAGTTTTCACGTGAGCCAATGTGTAATCATAGGGAGGAATAGGGTCATGAGAAGTATGATTGCATATGCCCCCAAGGTATGAGCAGTCAATGTTTGAATGAACAAAGAGTGTTTTGAAGTACCTAGAAGCCACACCAAAGCAAAGGAAAAGAGTACTAAAAATATAATCAAAAACATTACCTGCACTTACCAAGTAAGGATGGTGGTGAGAGAATGTCGACAACATGATCCATGGGTGAAAATGCAAATTTTACATAATCTAGAGTCCAAATCTAGTTCCATCTCCTATAAAGGGAAATGCAAGTGATATCAAATAAAATAATATTGTTTAGAATGTCATTCACTAAAGCATCAGCCCTAGTGTTCTCCCTATGAGGGATGTGGGTGAACTGGACATCCTCAAAGAAGGAGAGAAAATCAAGTGCCACCTTAAATAAAGGGAGCAAATCAAAGCTAAGGATGGACTAGACACTGATGAGTTGAGACATGAATAAGAGTGATTCAAATAATAACTACACATAGCATGTACCTAACTCATGAGCATCGACCAATACACTAATGATTTCATGATACTCAGTAGCATTATTCATCTCATTGATCAATAAATGACCAGTAAAAATAATTTCATGTCTCCGTAGATCATCAATAACCCAAGATGCATCTATAGGTCCTAGGTTAACTTGATTGTCACCATCTATGTGAATCACCACTAAGAGGTGCACCATGATGAGGGTCGAGGATGCAAGATGAGCAACTGCAAAAATGTTATCTCAAAACAAGGTGGTGTGAGTGAGTTGCATGGGGAAGAAAATGATGAAACCAAGCTATAATCATAAAAACTGACTAACATTGGACATGGGAAGAGGTAAAAAAGGCAAATGGGGGTAAGTTTAGAGAAGATGAAAACTAGTTGACAAGATTAGAGTAAGCCCTAAACCATCGTAGCTAGTTAACACCTTTAACGTACAACCATGAATAACAAAGAGAGAGGGGGTTAGAATGAATTGAATATAGAAAATTAAATAAATGACTAACTAAAAGAAGTATATAAAGTAACTTCTATCCCTAGGTGCCCATGAAATAGGGCACGGGCTCAAGAGGCTATTGGGGACCTAAAAGGGGTCTCAGGGAATAAAATGGGGCTAGAGCAAGCCTAAAGATGCCTCAAATCAAAAAATAGAGGCCAACAATGTGATCATAACATGCCAAAACCTCTAATATGGAGGTCTCATGATTTGAAATGCACGAATGGGAAAAACCCCCAAAAAGGGCCCACTAAAAGGCTGCAAAAGAGGCTAAAAAGATGAAAAAAGAGAGAAAATATGTCATTTTCACTCTTTTTTTCACTCTAAGAGAGCTTAAGGAGATCCCACAAGCAGAAAAAATCCCATGTAGAGCAAATTAAGACATGGGAGCATACTAGAGATGCACAGGATGGTCTAGGTAAGTCATCTGAACATTTTTTTACAAATTTATTCAAATATCTAGGGTTTAGGAGGCCTTAATGCCATTTTCGCTCATTCTAGAAGATTTAATGGATGAATTAGATGAAACAAAGGTTGAAAATTATTGTCTTGGAAAATGAAACCAATAGGAGGCTCTCCCATTTCCCAAAAAGGGATAACTAGGGAGTGCAAGGGCTCCCTAGGATGTCCCATGTCAGTCATGGCTTGGCCTGCAATGGGGTAAGCTATAAAAGTTGTGTCCTGCCCCACTGAAAGTCCATGGCTTTGCTTAAAAATGTATGGCCTTGGGTAGTAAGGGCCCAGGTAGATCCCTAAGAATCCTAGGAAGGCCTAAAAGCTCCCAAAAGGGGTAGAGAGTAGAGAGGAAAGGGTGAAAAAGATACAAGTAGATAAAAAGCATGTTTTTAAGTCCATTATCCTTTTTTCATAGCTAGTATTATGATTTGGTTTCATGTTTCTCACTTATGTAAACACATAAAGGAGTAAACATACCAGAGGAGGGAGAGCCTTCATAGGTGAGGGAGTAGTAGGACCAAATGGATAAGTTATGCAAGGTGTCTAATTAGGAGAGAGTACCATCATGGCTAGCTGAGGAGGTGGATATTCTACATGTAGAGTCTTAGGCATGCCTACAAAGTATAGGACTTTGGAGGCTAGTACATATACCATCCCTAAATTACTTTAGATACCTAGTTAATGTATTGGTCACAACATGGGTAGCTAAAAGGCATGTGTTCTAGCTGAGGCTTAAACTAGAGGTCATCCTCAACATAGAGGACATATACCAGCTCTATGGGGTTGGGCTTATGGGTAGAGAGATAGACCTATCACCATTTTAAGATGTAATTATAGTATATTTCTACTTGGTGGGATCTCACCCTCAACAAAATAGCCATGGTGTTTAGATCACACAATAGTCACAGGGGGTTCCACCACTTAGGACAGTGATAACAAGTATTTTAGTCAAGAGGCTCTATGCTAGCTAGAATAAAGGATGACTACCACTCTCATGGACAAGAATTTTCTAATGCATAGAGGGAGGCCAAATATATGCCTAAGGCCAATATATTTTAGGTGGACTATACTAGCAGCTAGGTCACATCTAGCACACAAGGGTAGGTAAACTGACACAGCCCAACTTACTCATGGCTTGGGCCTATGAGAGGCTCCCACTAATGAGGCCAAGGGTACCATATGGCAGCGATGCATACCTAGCACTATAGATATACATATTATGGGATACATGATTCATAGATAGTGTTAGGCCCATGCAAACCACCTTAGATCTAAACATAGTAGTGAGCTATGTCCAAGATCCATACAAGTCTATGGTATGGCTAGAGGATGCAGTGGTAGAGACCTATGTGGAGCTAGAGGAGATATAAGGTCCACAAGGGCCTTACCTTCATCTAAGGAAGCAAGATTTGGTAGTGATAGAGATGGGTGCTCAGCCTAGACCAGTTGGGGTTGAGCATGGCTAGTAACTAAGGTAGAGTGAGAGTAGTGGTGCAGAGAGACTGACAAAATGAGCACCACCACCACTAAGAATATGACCTATAGGGGTGCTATAGAGGCCATCTTCACTACCATTTAATATAAGTGTTTTTTTTAGATATCACTTTATCTTTATACTCATATTTAGAAAAATCTTATATGTAGCTAACACATATGCTCTATGTGTGTGCATATAATAGATCAACCTAGCTATAATGGACCCCAAGTGGACCTATTACTAAGGGAGATATTCCATGATGTGTTGGTGACACCACTAATGGAGAGGATAATGCATCTACTAAAAGCGGAAAAGCCACATACTTAGTTTTAGTGAGTGGGTGCACAATCCTCACTCAAACTAATAAAGGCATGAAATAGGATTCCATAACTAGAGGTCGAGTTAGCATGGAATGAGGCATCCTTGGCCAACTACAGGGTGGTGGTGATGGAGACTAAGGTGAGGCTAATGAGATTAGAGTCTGAGATCGATTAACTATGGGTTGAGCTATCTTGATAGTAGACCAAAGGAGCCAAGGCACTTTGATTGAGGGTAGACTAGCTAGATACACTGGAGGAGATTGTAGCTTGACTAGTTGAGAGGTATAAATTAAGATCTCCACCTAGAGCATGACTACCATAGATACTACCCAATCATAGGCTGACTTGATATGCATATGTAACCACACATGTGGTAGTTCTGGGGACTGCGAGCCCAGGCTTAGAGGAGCCAAGTGATGTACTTAGAGAAAAACATGTATTTTTTATGATATATATACATCTCTTTCTATCATTCACAAATGTCTGTAGATGATTTTGTGTGTGATATGTATGCTTCATCTAATATAGACTACTAGATACAATGTGATTAGATAGTAGACAGTGCTAATTAAGAACCCATCTGCACACACATATACTAATGGCATGAAGGTAGTGGTGAGATAAAATAGGAAAGGATCACCTTACCACCATAGGTGACTTTCTTGGAGAACCACGTAGGCCCTAGACATGAAATGTCTTGAGGCAAAACCCATTGATAAGATGTCACAAGGGCTCACATTCGAGAGTCATGAGATGATATGCCCCATGTTTTAGAGAGGTAGTGATAAAAAAGGGCCAAACCACTTATGAGCAAGATTACCCTTCTTACAATGTTCTTTTTGAAAAATGAGGACCGTATCACCTACCTTGAAAGGATGAGGGCACACCAACTTTTGGAATTGGGTGCACTAATGGTGTTGATAAGCATGGTTGTGCTTAAGAGAATCCAAGCATCGCTCATCTAATCGCTCAAGATTAGTGAGGTGAGAATCACATTCTTCCTCATCAGAAAGAGATCTAAATGTCTTAACCCATAACAAAAGGATTAATACCTCTAAGGGAAGAATAACCATGGACCCATACATGAGAGAGTATGGGGTTTCCCCCATGGCCATCTGGAAGCTATTTTGATAGGCCTAGAGGGAAAGATAAAGCATGAGATGCCAGTACCTCTTAGACTAGGATATGGTATAGATAAGCATCTTCTTCAACTTTTTATTTAAAGACTGGGTAGAGGAGAAACTTAGCTTGAATCCAAAGCATTCAGTAATTTAACACATCTTAAGGCTTTGGAATCCCACGCTATTATTGGTCATGATCATAATGAGAATTCCAAACCTAAAAATAAGTTGGTTGAGGACAAACTTGTCAATGGTCTTCCCACACATGTTGTTAAGAGGCATGGCATCAACCCACTTCATGAAATACTCAGTGGCTATGATCAACCAATGATGACCATTAGAAAAGGTGGGTTTGAACTCACTGACAAAGTTGAGATCCCACATGGAGAAGGGCCAAGGAGCTAAGACATGATGAAATAGGCTTATTGGGGCATTGATGGCATTGCCAATGACTTGGCACATCTTACACTTTTTAGCATATTAGATGGCATCCTTAATAAGAGTGGGTTAATAGTAGCCCATCTTGATAATATGCTAAGTGGTAGCCTACCCTCCCAAGTGACCACCACAAATGCTCCCATGGGATTCCTTAAGTGTGAGAGGAACATCCTCAAGGGTGAGGCACTACATTAACATGCCATCAAGACCCCTCTTGAATAAGATGCCACCAATAATGATATACTGAATGGCAAGCTTACATATCTAATAGCATTCTTGTAAAGGAGAGTTGATGGGATAATATTGGTCTTCAAGGTATCAGACAATGTCATGATACCAATCACACTCAGATACATTAGTATGGTCGACCAAATAGACCAAATCATTAGGAAAGGCATCATCAACCAACTCTATGCTAGGATTATGTAGTGGAAAATCATCAAGATGATCAGCTATGACCAAGCCTTTGGTGGACTTTTAGTTGAAAATATGATGTTCAAACTCTTGAAGAGGCATGATCCAGTTCATATTCCTAATAGCAAGGTGTGTATTGCTAAGTAAGTAACGAAGTGGATCAGATTAGACTATCATATTGGTAGTTTGGCCCAATATTTAATGTCTCAACTTCTTCATGGTGAAGACAAGGGAGAGACATTGCCACTCAATAAGAGAGTAGTTAAGCTTAGGGCCAACTAGTGTTCGAGAGATGCAGTAAACAACTCTCTCTCTATAAATGTCATATTTTTGACACAACATGCCCTTGATGGAAAGATCAATGATAGAAGTATACAAGATAAACTCATTCCCCTCAATGGGTACCATTAGGATAGGAAGATTATGAAACATGTACTTTAACTCCTCAAAATCCACTTAGACTTCAATGGACCATAAGAATGGCATGTTCTTTTGAAGGAGATGTGTGAGGGGTATGGATTTGTGAGCATACTCTTCAAGAAAATATCTAAGGAAGTTTATCCTTCCAAAAAAAGGCTTTAATTGAACAAGATTATGCAAGGGAGGCATCTCAAGGATGGCCTTGATCTTGTCAAGATCCATTTCAATGCCCCTTTGCAAAATGAGGAAGCCAAGAAGTTTTCTAGTGAAAATGCCAAAAATGCACTTTTCAAGGTTGAGATTGATGTGATACTCTCAAAGACACTCAAATATTATCTTGAGGTCTCACACATTCTCATCCCTCTTATAGGATTTGTCATGGACATCATCAACATATCACTCAACAATATTAAGGATAAGATCATGAAAAATGTGGGTCATGGCATGCTAATACGTAACCCCAACATTATTTAGACCGAAAGGCATGATGGCATAATAGAAGGTACCCCATGGGGTAGTAAATGTCATCTTGTGCTAGTCTTTGGGTAAAATATAGATTTGATTGTACCCAAAGAACCCATCTATGAGGTACATGATCTCAAAGCCAGTGGTGGAATAAAAAATATTATTGATCAAAGGAGTACGAAAATTATCCTTTGGGAAAGCCAAGTTGAGATCTTAAAATTTGATGAAAATCCTAATCATTATATTCTTCTTAATAATAGGAACAATTTTATAAACCCATCAAGGCTAGTAAAAAACCTGAATGAAACCAACTCAAATGATTTTTTCAATCTTAGCCTTGACTAGCTGGGAGACTTTTGCTACTATTGGTCATTATTTTCGGTAAATAGGGTGGGCTCCACAATTCATAATAAGGTTATGGATAATGATGTTAGAATTTGACCAAAACATCCTACTCCTTTGAGGTAAGACTGGCACTGATCTTAATGATCTTGGGTCTTTTTTAAGTGCCAGGGTTTACTTCTATAGATCCTTTAACATCCATAGCATTTCCTTCCTCAAAGCATTCAGGAGTGGGAGGGAATGACTAGTTTAACACTTACTATTCAACCATGAGGACATTCACTAAAGGAATGCCTAGAGTTGGACTGTCAGTGAGAGATATATCCAAACCAAGGAAATCAAGGGTATAATAATGCTTACAAAAAGCATATATGAGCTTAGTATAAGCCTTTCTCTCCTTGATTAGGTTGCATGCCACAACATGAATGAAACAAAATTGAATATCAGACTCGGCTACTCTAACGGTCTTAATGGGAGATGTGTTAAGAGAGCCTATAATCTGATGGGAAAATCATGATGTAAGTGGGAGCTTAACATCTATAGAGACATCCTAGAAGAAGTCTCCAAAAAGAGATGGGCTAGCTGGACATCATGGAACAGAAGATGGAATCAACTGACATGTGCTAGACTTCAAAGGGATGAAAATGAATCTATATTCAATCATACCATAATGATCATCCTTGATAAAATGAGATTCAATAATAGGGGGTGTGTGGGCACCCACAGAACCCCATGAAGAGATACCCAAAGCCTCACTAGAGGGCTTTGTCTTTACATAAAGCAATACTCAAGGATTTGGGTCAGCCTATAAAATGTGAACCTCACCTTCATGCATGAATTGGATCATGCAAAAATTGGCCAAAGTGACAACCTACAAGGTAGAAATCTAAGGACAACCAAGAATCATGTATGAAAGATCAAGGTCTAATATACAAAACCTAATTTAGACCACCTTAGGACCAAACTTAAGATAGATATTCACATTTCCCATTGGCATAATTATGTCATTGTTAAAACCAACACTCCTATGGTAAGAAGCAAAAAGCCACTTCTGACTTATCTTGAGCTCATTTAAACACACATAGAGGCATGATATTTAAATTGGCTCCTTCATCAACAATACACCACTTAACACGTCAATCATCAATATAGAGAGGGAAATGATCCCTCTTTACTAGAATCAAAGCATCTAACAAGAAAGCTAGGTCAAAAGAGAGAATAAGAGGGCATGAATTCTCATGTGTATCATAGTTAAACAACACTCCAACATCATCTTGTAGTGGATCCTCATGAGAGATACCAAACTCATCAAATATGAGGCCTCTTCACTTAGAGTAAAGGTGAAGTAGGTCTCAGATGGAGATCCTAGATTAGAGGCCCTATAACACCTCTATGATGGAGTATGTATGTTATCTATCTTGGGGAGGGATATTACATTGAAAGTCAAATCTAACTTTGGGACTCCCTACCCCCATGGGCTGGATGGGAGGCCCAACGCTACTAGTCTCTCTATCAAGGTTGGTGACCCAACCTAAGCATGTATTGAAAAAGCACTTATAACTTATAGGAGCTATGTCAATAGCAATAACAACCTTGTTACTCTTGCATTTGGCTTTCCCTCATGGGTTAACCTAAGAAGAGGAGTCAAAAGAGGAGGAAGAGCAAGAAGGAGAACATGGGGTCTTAGCCTTTGATTTCTTATTTTTATTCTTCTTATCCTTATCATGGTCTAATAGAGGCTCCTTGAACACATCCAACTTATGGTTAGGCTTAGTAAGAGGATAACTCTAATATGGAGGCAAGGTTTTCCCACTAAACTTTTTGGCAGCATAATTGGCATCATTGTGCCCCCTCATCTGGTGGTGATTATAAAACTTGGTGGGGTCATAAGGAAACATCATATATTGTTTTATTGTGTTAGATTTATAAGCCTTCCTTTTAGTTGGATTTTTTCTCACAACATTCACCTCACAATTGTCCTTCTTGTCCTTCTTTTTAAGAGGAGAATCATTGACACCATCATTGATCACATTACGATTGCGATCGTGTGAGGAAGATGACTTTTTGCAAGGTATGAGATAAACACCTGCATACACCTCAAACACTTCAATATTTAAACACTCATTAATAGCTTCATCATAAGATGTGGGCTCATGCTTGAGGACCTTAAGGTGAACCTCCTACCTTAATGCTCACATGAACATATCATAAATTTGGTCTTTTGAGAACCTAGTCTTACACATATGAATGGTTGCATGTCATATATGCATAAAATCAAAGTTTGACTCACCTTTAGCCTACAACATAGAGGTGAGTGACTGGATGCTAAGGTTAAAGGGCCTAGAAATATCTAAATATTAGAGGAAGTCATCCAAAAGGAGATAAAAATTAGAGAGAGAATCTAGAGGCAAATTCTAGAATCAGACAAGAGCTTCAGCTCATAGAGAGCACATGAAGAGATTTAACAACATTCCTTCATCATATTCCCAATCCATACATGCCATAATGAATGTTCTAATATGTTTCATAAGACTAGAGTTCTGAGTCTCATTGAACTTTGGTAGTTTAAGGATAGGAGTAGGAAGGGTAATAGCACATACCCAAGGGGCTAGGGGATCCTGATGGATATCTTCATAAGCATGGTTGATATCTAGCTAGAGAAGAGCTCTAGGAGGGGGATCATTATGGTAATGATGTTACTTATGCCTATAGGCACCATCATAACTATGGCCATAGAGAGTATGATGTTGAGGTGGCTCTTGATAGGGAGGTTGGTCATAATAGATATCATCTCTACCACAAGGTGGAGAATGGCCACAAGAGGTGTGATGATCCACACGGGGATGATGGGAATACATGGCATACTTAGGGAGATGGTCATGATGACCAAAATCTCCATGATACTGGTCACATGCCATCAAACAAGGTTCAATCAATGGTCATTGATGATCTTGATATGTATCTCATGGATCTCTAGTTTGTAAGTGATGATCAAAACTAGTGTGCTCATTAGAAACTCTAAAGGAAGGGATAGGAGAATGGGAAGAATCTTTATGATGAATATATCTTCTAGATTGGGAATACCTATGATCTATAGCATGGACATATGGATGTTCTTGTTGGAGAGTTTATTGCCAGGAAAGAGGTGGGGAAATCATGTGAGAACTAGTCAAGGGACTTGGTACTGAATGGATATGAACTTTATTTCAAGAGGATGCACATCATCAACTCCTATAGGTATAAGGATTAACTTCATTTACTTAAAGGTGCCTACAACAATCTTCAATGACTGAATGCAACTCATTAGGTCCTAACTGGGTAAGAAGATCCTCATCACCTTGAATGGGTGAGTGAGATATAGTATGAAGATGAGAAGAAACATCCTTAGATGAATGATGCTAAGACTGGTGAAAAGGAGATCAAGTTCGGTGATTTTATTCCTTCTAATATTGTTCCCTTTCAAATGTGATAGGATATAAACCACCATGTTGGGTCAAGAGAACCTCCTAAATCCTATAATGTATATCACATTCCATTGCAACCATGGCTTGCTCATGAGTGAGCTCAGGGATGACACCCTGAATCAAATTAGATTGGCATCCTAAGGGTGGGAGACTAGCCATGGGTATAATGAATCAAGAGAAACATGGAAGATAATAGAAAAGGCAAACTGATAAAGAACCAACAAGGATAATGACACAAAACCAAAGTAGGAGAAAACAACTAAAGTAAGAGTTGAAATATAACTGAAAGCAAAGCCTAATAGTTAACAGAGGTGAATTGGCTAAGAGAGCTCTAAAAAAGATAAAACTAGCATGAGACCATATGTGAGGTCCCACCAGGCATACTAGAATGTAGTTCTAAGAATTTTGAATAAAACCATCAGTGTTTGGTAGGGTGCTAAATTAAACCACTAATAGGCTAGAAGGCTCAAGGGTTCTATGGGCTATAAGAGGTCTATAGTGGCTATCCAATTTGTTGACTTACACTAGGTTATAGACAGACTTGTAAACAAACTTTTGGTTAGTATAAATGAGTACATAAATTATGTAGGAACCTCTAGTAGGTCCAACCATAGTAAAGCAAGTGGTTAAAACTATATTATGGATTGCATAAATAATATAGAAATAATAATTCTAAATGAAGTGAAATAGCTAATGAAATGTAAATTTAGTAGCTAAGGCACTTTGAGGCTAAATGAAAGATGTTTTGGGAAACAAATATGGTTTCAAGTAATGATTCAAAAGCATTTCTATTCTAGATTTGATCTATCTTTCAATGCAATACTATTGTTTTCTAGCAATGCAATAATTCTACTTTCAATAAGAGAGAGAAAGGGTTTGCATAAGTTTTCTAGTGTGTCTACTATGCAATGCAAAATTATTATAAAGAGATCAATGGCATAAAATAAAGGAATATTTCATTACTCTTTAATCATGCACAAATATAGGAAACTTCAAAAACTATGCTACGCAATATACCAAATAGCTAGTTTTCTAAAACAAAACAAACCCTAGCATGTATAGGACTGTAAATAAGCAAATAGTTTCACTTTGAAAAGAAAAGTTACCTCATATCAAATTCAAAGAGATGTGCATAATTTCTTCCAAATGATTATCAAAACTAGGAGGTAAGAGAGGAAAAAGATCAGGTTGTGTGTAGGCTGAGTCTAGACCAAGAGCCAAAAGTTGTGGAAGAGGTGAAGGAGAAGCCACCAATCTATGAGAGGTAATGCAAGGAGCACAAATGATGGATACAATGGAGTCTTCAGGAGGTGAGGAGTAGTCCACAATATTAAAAAACATTATCAATAACAAATAAAATGACCAATGGAAGTAGCAACAAGGTAGGGTATCCCTTTTCACCAAAAAAGTAATTGTGCCTATGACTCTAAGAAAGATAACGGGTATCGGTAGTCTGTACATGAGCTGATGTGTAATCATAGGGAGGAATAGGGTCATAAGAAGTATGATTACAAAACCTATTCCAAGATTTAAAATAGGTCATAAAGTCATTTTGAGACCAAATTAAACTTGAAGAGGATTGATCAAATTGAGTCTCAAACCTAATACACAGTCAAACAATAAACTAAAGTTTTGCCTGCTCTCTATGATCTTCTACTTGATTTTGGGAATGAGTGAACACTATGAATAGTTTTTAAATAGGTCATTTAGAATTATCTATAGTGTCATGAACATCTATTCTAACCCTTAGCCTGATAACTAAGGTTTAAAAGGTCAAAATTATGTCTAAGACCTAATCAAACATAAGACACACACATGCCTACATCCAATCATGAGAAGAGATTAATGTTTTGAGACCTTTATAATCATAATAAAACGTTGTGATTTAGTACATATGGTGGTAATGAGTGGACCAAGGCATCCATGGTCATTCAAATCCATAAAGGCAATGGATATACCCATTTCTTTGTCTTAAACCTTGCCCACTCCATTGGCAAGAGGTAGTCATGAGACCAAGGGGTCTATTTGGACCTCAAAGAAAAAAATAAGTATGATAGACCAAATGGAGGGAATTTTAGGAAACACATATACATGATAATTTTCTCAATACACTCTCAAGTGTCACCAAAATTAGTTTCATATCTAAATTCCCTTGAGGGCTAGCAAGAGGATGACAGCCTTTAAACCCCAATTCCCCTAACTAGTACACCAAATGCATGTAGTGGGGTAATAATCACTAAAAAAGAATCTATAATCATTAGGAGGATTTTTTAGATGTTTTTAAACCTCTCCCAATAGTGATATTGAGTTTTGAGGCCCAAAACTCAAATTTGACCTCTCTTGAGTTCAAGAGAGCTAAGACTACCATCTAAAGAGCAACTTCACATGCTCACACCATCTCTCACCATTTGAATTAGAATATAAAATATTTGGTATATATTAGAAGGTTAGTCAAGAATGTGATACAAGTAGAAGGAGGTCAATTAGTGATCTTTTTTATGAATAATCGTTAAGATCCCAAATAGTTTTTAAACCCTTCTAAAACCCTGATAGTGACTAGGCAAAACAAAAAGATATATAAATCACATCTAATTCCATATTTTTATCCTAAAACTTCTTGGATGTTGTTGATGACTCCAAGGATGTTCTTTGTTGTCCCCCAAAAGTAGCAATCATTTTTGGGACAATGTTTGAACTATTTTGGTCCTATAGACCAAAATTGTATCTTCCATTTCTAAAAATTTGTCCTAGACATTCAGATTCCTCATTTTCCAAGCTTCTCAAAAAATCTACGGACTCTGCAGGTCAAGTTCAATGGGTTTTACATGTTGATTTCTATGGAATTTGTTTTTATAAAATCTATAAGGATGTTCATTTATACAGTTTCAAAGACTTATGCAAGCAGTTTCAATCAAAAGAATCAATTTTCAACACTTAGTCATTCTCCAAAATTGGTTTAGAACTTTGGTTTAGTCGAAAATCTTCATCAGCAATCACTTGAGTACAAAAAGATACTTTAACCATTAAACCATCAAACCATTGAACCACTTTGGTTCAAAGGTTCAACGGGTTCAATTTTCAACAAGTTTAACATCTTTGGCAAGAGTTAAGCACTTCATCAAGGTTCAAAGTTTAATCGCTTCAATTGGTTCATCGGCTTCAAGACACTTGGCCAAATCAAGGTGGCTTGAACCATTGAATCGTTGAACCGTTGAACCACTTTGGTTCAAAGGTTCAATAGGATCAAGGTTCAATGGCAGGTTCAACCAAATAAATAGTTCAATGGCTTGGTTTAACCAAGTGGTTCAATGCCTTATTTCACTTAGGTGGTTCATTCTTTCAGTTCATCCTTTGGTTCAACATCTACAAGTTCAACAGCAGGTTCAAAGAATTTTTCAAAGCTTTATTTGAACTATTGAACCAAAACTTGGTTCAACGTCTTGGTTCAACCACTTGACTCATTGGATGGTTCATCGGCCTTTAGTTTAAAGGGGCTCGGCATGCTTCATTAAACCATTGAATCGGTTCAACAGATTGGTTCAATCAAATGGTTCAACTATTGGTTCAAAGGCAAGTTCATAACGTCTTCATTCAATGCTTAGTTCATCGGCTTATTTCATTCATTAAACCATCGGCTTGAACCATTTTTGGTTCAACCAATTGGTTCAACGTCAAAGTTCAAAGGGGCATTTTAATGCAAAAGGAGACTTCTCGAAGGAAAAGTGCCCTTGAGGAAGACACTTAGTCAATGAAAGCACCCTTCAAAAGGGTCATTTTTTAAGGAAGCTGAAAGGTAATTCTTTCAAATTTATTTAAGGTATTTAAAATTTGACTAAGACTTAATTATTTCACATTTTTATTTGAAGGAATTCCTTCAGATAAAAATCTTGAAAGAATTCTAAATGGCCGAAGGACCCCGAAGGAATTTTCAAAAGAACAGTCAACATTTTCTACGGACTTTTTGTCTGCAAGAATTTTCCCTGGACTTTTGTCCATGGGAATTTTCCCTGGGGATTTGTCCACAGGAATTTTCCCCAAGGAAATGTCTGTGGGAAACATTTGCCTGAAGGAAGACTCAAATAAAAAGCCTGGGGATTTGTCTATGAGAACTGCCAAGGCAAAGGGCTGCCAAAGGACCTCGAAGGGCAGGTGCCCTTACGGGGGATGCTTGACGGCCAAAGTGAAGGACTATTCTAACTTGACACAGATCATTTCTTAAGGCCCAAAAGGGCAAGTCTAATCTATAAAAGTACCAAGCAGAAATTTGAAAGCTGAAAGAGTACCAAGGGGTGACGCATTTGAAGATGTCAAATTTAACACAGCTGACTAGCCATTGGAAACATAGTGACAGGTGCACAAACATCAAATTGAAGACAATGAAATAGCCATTAATCCTTTGAACTCACAGACTCGAATGCATTTCCAAAATTCAAGACCAAAACCAGCTAAAAGCGAGGAAAGATAGAACAATGAATGAATCTAGGGCCTGATTCAATTAATTAAGAAAGGAAGAATGATGAAGAAAAGATCAGACCACCAGGTGGACATTGAAATTTGTAATCTTTCAATTGCGTGACTTATTTATTTACATTGAGAAGATCAAATGGGTAAAATTCCCCAAAGTTCTAGCTTGTCTTCTTAACAATTCCCAACGCATCATGATTACTATTCTTGAGTCCTTCTTGAAGTGGCTATATAAGGGACTTTCTTTCATTGTAAATTTATCTCTTTTTTGACAATTTGAATGAAACTCTACCTAAATTGAAAGGCATCATTTAGACTTTGTGCTCAGTCTGTTGAACATATTCTGTTAATGGAATAAGAAAGCAAGGAACTTTTTTAGACTTTGTGTTGTGATATCTTTTCTATTCCATTAATTTAACAAGCATGATTAGTAAAATTAGTCAGGAAGGTGTCCTGAAGAATCAATTGTGGAGAGATTTTGTGCCCCCATAGTTACCTTTAGTGTGTTTTCTTTTCATTGTTGTGTAAAGGACTTTGAAAATACTTTGAGCTTTCATTGCCCTTCATATATTACTTTTGAGCATTTTAGATAGAGACTTTGTGTTGTGTCTCGATTTGCTAGTTACCATACCCTCAGTTACATTTTGCTTTTGTTTCTAGGAGTATTCTTGTGGATAGTTAAATAGTTCTTCTGAAAGAAGAGGAGTGATGTCTATCATTTCCCCTGAGTTTTTCCTTTGTTCTGTACACATCATCTCTAAAGAAAGAGAGATGGATGTCTTGTCCTACCCTTGAGTATTATTTTCTATTTATACATATACATAGCATATCCACAGGGAACCTCCCCTTGATGAGAGGAGAAAGCAGTCTCCTTCTGATGTGATAAACTTACACATTTGGATGACTAATCTTCCTACTTTGGTTGATCAGACCTATTTTGTTTATCAGTATGCTGATCGACAAAATATTCAACCAACAGTTTTTGGTGACTCCACTGGAGATCTAACCCATTATCCATTTATAGTTTATTCATTCCATTCACCTTCACACTAATCAAGAAAGAATGCATAGTTTAAAGCCCCAAGCTTTAACTGAAGCAAGGTCAATTCTTTTCCACTTTTGTTTTACAATCTAGAAGATTCAAGGTATACACAAAGCCAAAGTGCTAAAGTTATCATTGATCCTATGTTTGAGCTGGTACAACAAAGTGATTTTGATCTATTTCCTTCACCATCTCGTCTCCAATGAACCAAAAGCTTCCTTCTTACTAAAGCCAGATCTCCATTACCAAATGAAGTATCTACTTCTATTGTTGATAAAGCTGTGCCTATAATTACCCCTTTAAATTTTGTTTTTCCTCCTTTTCAATATCCTATAATGGTAGTTCAAGGCCCCTGGGGTAATGCTTTTGGTCCTCTCAATCTTACTCCTCCTCTACATGAAGTTCCATGTAGTTTTAGGAAGAATTTCCCTAAATTCTATGGTGATGGGAAAGTTCATCCTGATGAACACATTGCAACATTCAGTATAGCTTGTGGAGTAATCAAAGTAAAGTTTGAAGATGTAGTAGTCAGGCTTTTTGTTGAAACACTACAAGGTGCTATTGTAGATTGGTTTTACCATCTACAAGCTCAATTTGTGACTAATTGGAATACTCTAAAAGTTAAGTTTGAAGCCAAATTCAAACCTATAGAAGATGCACATACACTTCTAGCTCAATTTACACAGATGAAGAAAGAGCCTCATGAGCCTATGAGAGATTTCATAGCTAAATTTGACAAATTAAGAAATAGAATCCTTGTAACTGCTAGACCTATAGCTAAGAATCTCAAATGCTTTTTCATTAATTCTCAGCTACTTGAAGTCAGTTTTCTCTTAAGATGTGCTAGTCAAATAGATCTCACTGCAGCTCAACTTTTAGCCACTGAAGTAGAAGATGATCTCATCTTAGCAGGGAAGATAAGAAGAGATCCAAATAGAAATAGAATTTTATCATCTTCTGAATTTGTGTCTACAAGCACCACAGATCCAATGGTGTAGAAATTAGCAAATGAGTTGATTGCTCTCAAAAAGAAAATGGCTCAAGGAATGTCTTCTGATCCTACATACAAAATGACATTCCCAAATCATTTATATCAGAGCAATGTTGCCAAAAACCAAGGACAACAAAATCACCTTCCTCCTCCACAAAGAAAACTTGCCCTGGAAGCTCCTCCAACTAATTCAGCAATGGGATATTTTGAAGCAGAATCAGAATTCTCTTATCAGTCCGAATTAAATCAAGAAAATGATGCTGATATCATTGAAGATAATTAAGAAGAATCAGCGGGTGACTCCCACATTGGTTTCCTAAATTACCAGGATGAACATGGAAGCAAAGGAGAAGCTTCAGATGGATCATATGTAGTGTTTACTAGGTTTAAGAACTAATCAGTCCAGTAAGCTGATAAAGAGAAGATAGAAGAGCAACCATAGCCAGTAGTCACAATTGTCAAGCATGGAACTAGTCTAACTTTTCAACCAAAAGATCTGGTAATCACTCAAAAGGTAAATACATCAATTGTGTCTTCCCCTTCTACTTCTAATTTTCAAACTAGCCCACCTCCCATCCCTCTGAAAACTCAAAAAGTTGAAGTACCTTTTTCTGTACCTAGCTTGATTCAGCCATTTGACATAATTGATCATGTAAAAAAGACAAAAATATAGATTTCTAAATTTGAATACTTGCAGTCTAATCTGGATCAACTGAAAAAGCTAGTTCAATATGTTAAAAATCAAATCATCCCTGCAGGACAAAAGGCTAAAAAAGTAACTTTTGATTCTCCAAAGAATATGCCTATTCCAAATAATCTGATCATTACTCCTCCAGCCACTCCTAGAAAAATAGAACCCTTCTATGTTTCCTTGTTAATCAATGGCCACAAGCTGAGTAACTGTATAATAGACTCAGGTGCATCTGATAATGTCATTTCTGATAAAGTCATTGAGTCTCTTGGTCTCACATTAACCAAGACATTTGAGAGATGTTTCTCCATGGAGAACAAGCAAGTACTATTGCTAGGGAAAATCAAAGATGCCCAATTTGCATTCATAGCCTTTCTAGACAAGAGGATTAAGATGACTTTCTTGGTGGCTAAAGTCCTAGCATCTTATGGCATTTTTCTTGGATGAAATTTTTACAAGGACATAAGAGGAGAACTAAACATGGATCTATCTGAGGCAAGGATCCCTGTCCAAGGTGTGATGAAGAGGTTGCTCCCTGAAAAGGAGGAAAAATACGTAGTTACCCAGACATCAGCTCCTAAAACTCAAATCCTTTTTGAATCTGTAGGTATGGGTAATTACTTTTTACATATAGATGAAGAAGGGCCCTCCATCTCTGATGAGGGAAAGTCTAAAGTAAATTCATTATATGATGATATTTAGACTATAGAATTTGATGGTAGTTGTTCCTCTACTAGTTTGGGAGATGGTATTGTCTTGATATCTCCTCAAGGAGATATGTTTCCTTCATCCTATAAACTACAATTCAGCAACACTAACAATACAGCTGAATATGAATCGCTATTGCTAGGCATGAAGGTTGCTAAAGAAAGAGGCATCAAGTTTATTCATGCCAAAGGGGATGCTGAATTAGTGGTCTGTCAAGTGAGAAATCTATACCAGACCAAGAATGAGAGGTTGCACCACTACCGTAACCTAGTTTGGAACCAAATTGAAAACTTTGATGCTTTCAACATTTCTACCATTCCTAGAGAGTCCAATAACAGAGCTGATGCACTTGATATTTTAGGAACTCTCTTAGTTCCTCATTTAGATTTTAAAAAAGCCAAGTAGACCATTGACTTGGTCTATAGACCAAGTGTTCCTAACAATGCTAATTATTGGTAAATATTCAATGATGATCATCATATTATTGCTTTCTTGGAACAAAAAGACAATTTTGAACAGGTATATTTTGAAGACAGTGAATCTCAGAAGTCTAAATATTTTTTTGAATCCAATTCAGATGTAAATGAAGAATTCCTACAGCTGAAGGGAAACAAAATTCCTAAAGGCCTAGTTTCTCTTGAAAAGCTGATTGACAAGCATGATAGATTCGTCAAATAATAGTAAATAGATTCAAGTTTCTCTCAGGGATTTGACCAAGTAAATCTGACCAACAAAGAAAATACCAAGATGGTCAACATTGGTAAGTGCAGCACCCCTGAAGAAAGATTCAAATTCACCTCTTTGCTTCAACAATACATTGAAGTATTAGCATATTCATATGAAGACCTGAAGTCTCTCAGACCTGATGAAATTTGCCATCATATTCCTCTCAAGGTTGATTCAACACCCTATAAGCAGAAATCTAGATAATGCAATCCAAAAATTTCAGGTACTATTATGTTTGAAATACAGAAAATGTTAAATACTAGAATTCTTTTCCCAATCCATCATTCTACATGGATTGCAAACATATTGCCTGTAAGAAAGAAAAATGATGAAATCTGCATTTGTGTATATTTCTAGAATCTGAATCAGTCATCTCTAAAAGATAATTACCCTTTACCAATCATGGACCAAGTACTTTAAACAGTAACAGGATCAAAAATGTTATCAATGCTGGATGGCTTCTTAGGTTATAATCAAGTTAAAGTTGCTGAAGCTGACCAACATAAGACTACATTCATCACACCTTGGGGTACATTTGCATATAAGAGAATGCCTTTTGGTCTAATAAATGTTGGTGCTACCTTTTAGAGAGCTATGGACATGGTTTTCAAAGATGAGATTGGCAAATTCATAGTGGTATATCTTGATAACTTAATTGTCTTTTCAAAGCATCGATCTGATCATGTACACCACTTACAACAAGTACTGAAGTGTTTTTTCCAGAATGGTATTTCCTTAAATCCTAAGAATTCTATTTTTGGAGTGACAGAAGGGAAACTCCTTAGACACATTGTGTCCAAAGAAGCTGGACAAAAAAAGGCAAATCAATGTTTGTAGATATCAAGGTTGCCATTGCTCACACCCTTACCGTGGTTTGTCTAGATTACCACAAAGATTTTATCATATACAGCTATGCATCTGAGCACACTCTTTTAGCAATTATTGTTCAACAGGACAAGGAAGGTATGGAATCCCTTATCTCTTTCATGAGTTGCCCTCTCAAAACCCATGAAATAAAGTATTCAAATATAGAGAGGCACGCCTATGCCTTAGTAAAATCAGTCAAACATTTCCGCTTCTATATTCTAAATTCACATACTACTGCCTTAGTTCCTGACACTACAGTCAAGTCTATATTAACTCAGCAGGAGTTTAGCATAAAGAGAGGTAATTAGATTACAAAGATCCAAGAATTTGATCTGGATATCAAGCCAACAAAGATGGTCAAAGGTAAAGGCCTTTGCCAATTAATGGCTGATAATAAGCCAGAAAATACACAGCGTGAAGAAGCTAAAGTGGAAAATATGCCAACAGTTCTTTTTGTCTCCACTACCAATTAATGGTATTCAAATATTGTTTATTTTATAACTTATGGTGAATGTCTTACTCATTTGTCTTATAAAGAAAGGAGGACTATCAGGTTGAAAGCTACCAATTTTGTCCTTTGGGATAACGAACTGTACAGGAGAAGCATAGATGGAGTTTTCCTTTGTTGTGTAGATAAAGAATAGCAAACCTAGCTTTTGAAATCTTTCCATAATCTGTCTTGTGGAGAACATTTTTATGCCCCTATGACTACTCACAAAATTCTATGAGCCAGGTATTATTGGCCGACTATTTTCTAAGATGCACATAAGTGGGTGAGGAAATGTGAACTTTGTCAACAATTTGTTGGAAGACCCAAGTTGGCTGCCCTGCCTCTCAAGCCAGTAAACATAGAGGAACCTTTCCAGCAATGGGGACTTGATTTTATTGGAACAATAAACCCATCTTTAAGTGCTAGACATGATTATGTCCTTATAGCAACTGATTATTTCACCAAGTGGGTAGAAGCAATCCCAACTAAGCATGCTACTTCAGAATTTGTGTGCAACTTCTTCAAAGAGAATATTGTTTCTAGGTTTGGAGTTCCACTCAAAATTGTTACTAATAATGTAGCTTGTTTCACCTCTCAAGAGATTACGCAATTCTATTTTCATTATGGAATTACGCTCTCTCATTCTTTTGATTATTTCCCACAAGAGAATGGACAAGCTGAGTCCAGCAATAAGAATTTGGTAACTATTATCAAAAAGCTAGTAGATGATAATCAAAGGACATGGCATAAAGCATTGGTTGATGCTATGTGGGCTGACAGGATCATGCCAAAGAGGGCAATTGGTATGTCCCCTTTTCAACTTCTTTATGAAATTAATGTTGAGATACCAATCACTTTAGAGTTACCAGCCTTGAAATTGGCGAAGGCCATTGAAGATCAAACATATGATAGTTATCTTGACAAAAGAATCATGTGCCTGACTCAGTTGTAAGAATAGAGAACCATGGTGGTGGATAGAATTTTTGCTCATCAAAGTCTGGTAAAGAAACTTTTTGATCAGAAAGCCAAAAATTGTGATTTCCAGATTGGAGATCAAGTTATGTTATGGGACAAAAGAAGAGAACCAAAGGGGATGCAAGGAAAGTTTGATTTCCTTTGGAGAGGCCCATTTATAATTCATCAGCACATTGGTGAAAATAGCTTTCTATTAAAATACCAAGATGGCACACTCTTTTCTCTACCTCATAATGGGCAGCATTTGAAACACTTCAATTCTTGAAGTATCAGATCATTACCTCTGTATATATGTATATTTGTACAATTTTAATTATATTTTCTTTTGTTCATTTTATTTTTGATGCCTTTCATGACTCTAAAGCCCAATGGCATACTTGAAGACATTGGAGATTCTGAATTCTACTCCTTTCAATTCATTTTGCAATTGACAGAAGTTCCCCAACTGGAACCAGTTGTTGTCCCCAAAAAGCAGCAGTCATTTTTGGGACAAAATTTGAACTATTTTGGTCCTATAGACCAAAATTGTATCTTCCACTTCCAAAAATTTGTCCTAGACATTCAGATTCCACATTTTACAAGCTTCTCAGAAAATTTACGGACTCTACAGGTCAAGTTCAATGGGTTTTACGTGTTGATTTCTACAGACTTTATTTTTACAGACTCTACAGGGATGTTCATTTATACAGGTTCAAATACTTCTACAAGTAGTTTCAATCAAAAGAATCAGTTTTCAACACTTAGTCATTCTCTAAAATTGGTTTAGAGCTTTGGTTCAGTTGAAAATCTTCATCGGCAAGCATCTGAGTATAAAAAAAATACTTGAACCATTCAACCGTCGAACCATTAAACCACTTTGGTTCAAAGGTTCAACAGGTTCAAGGTTCAACAAGTTCAACATCTTTGGCAAGAGTTAAGTGCTTCATCAAGGTTCAAAGTTTAATCGCTTCAATTGGTTCATCGACTTCAAGACACTTGGCCAAATCAAGGCGGCTTGAACCATTGAACCGTTGAACTATTGAACCACTTTGGTTCAAAGGTTCAACGAGATCAAGGTTCAATGGCAAGTTCAACCAAAGGAATAGTTCAATGGCTCAGTTCAACCAAGTAGTTCAATGCTTTATTTCACTCATTTGGTTCATTCTTTCAGTTCATCCTTTGGTTCAACGTCTACAGGTTCAACAGCAAGTTCAAAGACATTTTTCAAAGCTTTGTTTGAACTATTGAACCAAAACTTGGTTCAACATCTTGGTTCAATGATTGGTTCAACCACTTGACTCATTGGATGGTTCATCAACCTTTGGTTCAAAGGGGCTTGGCATGCTTCATTGAACCATTGAACCAGTTCAATAGATTGATTCAATTGTTGGTTCAAAGGCAAGTTCATAACATCTTCATTCAATGTTTAGTTCATTGGCTTGTTTCATTCATTAAACCATCAGCTTGAACCATTTTTGGTTCAACTGATTGGTACAACGTCAAAGTTCAAAGGGGTGGTTCAATGCAAAAGGAGACTTCTTAAAGGACAAGTGCCCTTGTGGAAGACACTTAGTCAATAAAAGCACCCTTCGGAAGGGTCACTTTTCAAGGAAGCCGAAAGGTAATTCTTCCAGATTTGTTTAAGGCATTTAAAAATTGACTAAGACTTAATTCTTTCAAATTTTTGTCTAAAGGAATTCCTTTGAACAAAAATCCTAAAAGAATTCTAAATGGCTGAAGGACCCTGAAGGAATTTTCAAAAGAACAGTCAACATTTTTTGTGGACTTTTTGTCTGCGAGAATTTTCCTCAAACTTTTATCCATGGGAATTTTCCTTGGGGATTTGTTCATGGGAATTTTCCCTAGGGAAATGTCCATGGGAAACATTTTCCCAAAGTAAGCCTCAGATAAAAATCATAGGGATTTATCCATGGGAACTACCAAGGCAAAGCGCTGCCAAAGGACCCTAAAGGGTAGGTGCCCTTGCAGGGGACTCTCGGTGGCCAAAGTGAAGGACTAATCTGACTTGACACAAATCATTTCTTAAGGCCCAAAAGGGCAAGTCCAATCTAGAAAAGTACCAAGTAGAAAGCCAAAAGTAGAAAGAGTACCAAGGGGTGACGCGTCTGAAGATGTCAAATTCAACACAACTGACTAGCCATTGGAAACATAGTGACGGGCGCACAAATGTCAAATTGAAGACAATGAAATAGCGATTGATCCTTTGAATTCACAGACCCAAATGCATTTCTAGAATTCAAGTCCAAAACTAGCTAAAAGTGAGGAAAGATAGAACAATGAATTAATCTAGGGCCAATTCAATTAACCAAGAAAGGAGGAATGATGAAGACAAGATCAGACTGGCAGGTGGACATTGAAAGTTGTAATCTTTCAATTGCGTGACTTGTTTATCTTCATTGAGAAGATCAAATGGGTAAAATGCCCCAAAGTTCTAGCTTATCTTCTTAATAGTTTCCAATGCATCATGATTACTGTTCTTGAATCCTTCTTGAAGTGGCTATATAAGGGACTTTCTTTCACTATAAGTTTATCTCTTTTTTGACAATCTGAATGAAACTCTACCCAAATTGAAAGGCATCATTGAGACTTTGTGCTTAGTTTGTTAATCATATTCTGTTAATGGAATAAGAAAGCAAGGAAATTTTTTAGACTTTGTGCTGTGATATCTTTTTTGTTCCATCAATTTAACAAGCAAGATTAGTAAAATTAGTCAGGAAGGTGTCCTGAAGAATCAACTATGGAGAGAATTTGTGCCCCCATAGCTGCCTTCAGTGTGTTTTCTTTTCATTACTATGTAAAGGACTTTGAAAATACTTTGAGATTTCATTTCCCTTTGTATATTACTTTTGAGAATTTTAGATAGAGACTTTGTGTTGTGTCTCAATTTGTTGGTTACCATACCCTCAGTTACATTTTGCTTTTGTTTCCAGGAGTATTCTTGTGGCTAGCTGAATAGTTCTTCTGAAAGAGGAGGAGCGCTATCTATCATTTCCCTTGAGTTTTTCCTTTGTTCTGTACACATCATCTCTGAAGAAAGAGAGATGGATGTCTTATCCTACCCTTGAGTATTATTTTCTATTTATACATATACATAGCATATCCACAGGGAACCTCCCCTTGATGAGAGGAGAGAGTAGTCTCCTTCTGATGTGATAAACTTACACATTTGGATGACTAATCTTCATACTTTGGCTGATCAAACCTATTTTTTTTATTAGTACACTGATTGACAAAATATTCAACCAAAATTCTTCATATGTACTTGGCTTATACTTGTAGTTGTATGGACTACCATAAATTCCTTATTTTAGATGTTTTTTGGTGTTTTTTCAAGTTTTTTGAGGAGGGGAGAACTTCCCAATAATTAAATGAGTTTTTTTAGGATGTTACATAACTATTAAAGTCAAAAAAATTCACAAGAGATTCTAGAGGTGGTCAAACAAGGCTCATTTTCCAAGGCAATCTCGAACAGGGTTAAAATGAGATTAAGTAGTAAGGTCATTTCATGGTTTGCATACTTCCACAGGGTCTCAGAACCTAAAAATTGACATGGATATTTTTTATAGGCTATGTAAATTTAATCACTTGTTTTTTTTTAATTTCACATGTGTGAGAGAAGTTAGGAGCAAAAAAAATAGGGTTCTGTGCAAGGAAGTCTAATTGAGGCCTAATTCAAGAGAGAGAGAAAGGCAAAGAAGATTGAATTCCACTTAGAGTCAAGACTTGAAATTTGACATGGATATGTAAAGACATACTGATTCTTAGAATATGCCTCCATTTTTTCAAAACCCTCTATTATATTGTCCTACATAATGAGGTTTATTAATTTTTAGGGATACAAGGGAAATAGGCTTAGTGAGGTCTTGAGGAACAAATCGAGTTCTTGGGAGTTTTTTACAGAAACTAAAATGTATTTTTCATCCCTAATAACATATTTGAAGACCATTCGTTTAGATAGGATGATTTGAATAATATGAACTTGATTTTTAGGCCACATAGACCAAGTTAAGCATGGGAAATGGAAGAGTTTCAAGACACTTATGCACATGAATGATGAAATGTTAGATCATAAGAGTTTATTAAGGCATGTTATATGTCCAATGATTTTTTTGAGATAATTGCATGGTGAATTCATGATTGGAAAGTCCATTTTTTACTCCTTTCATGCAAAGAAGGGCAGCTTTCAAAAATCTAGTTAAGGTGTCAAGCCAAATTGTAACCCCTACACCAAATAGAGGGTTACAACATCTTAAAAAGTGATACACATAGCCTTTATAAGTATGTTTTTACTATCTCATAGCTCCATTTGTTTTTGTAACTCACATGGACATTTGTCAGTCCTCTCTCTCTCTCTCTCTCTCTCTCTCTCTCTCTCTCTCTCTCTCTCTCTCTCTCTCTCTCTCTCTCTCTCTCTCTCTCTCTCTCTCTCTCTCTCTCTCTCTCTCTCTCTCTCTCTCTAAGTAGACACTTTTGGCTAAGTTAGTAATCCATATATGTTATGATGAAGGCCTGATTGTTTGAATATTATTTTTACCTCTGAATAAAATATTTCAAACTACTCTC